>VXBI01009258.1:339164-457840 GCA_013397375.1 Toxostoma redivivum | reverse complement strand
TATACTATTTATTTATATCTATATTATTTATATTTATATATTTATTTTAATATATTATTTATATATATATTTATACATATATATACTATATATACTAAATATTTACTTTAAATATAGTGAATAAATATAGTCAAAATTTACTAGCCTTCCTAAGAATTGTATATAAGCGTACATAGCTCAAGGTAAATTTGGATTCTGATCACAAATCAGTAGTCCTCGTCTCTCTCTCAATTGCCAATAATCCTAATTCCAGTAAAAGGATCCCAATTCATCCTCAAATTCTCCAGTTCTCTGGGTCACAGAGCTTCACCTGTTAATGGTGCAACCTGTGAATTATCCAGGTGATCCACACAGACCTGGTGGCTCTGCTTTCCCAAGCTGGGGGCNGGATTTAATTAGCATATGCAGTTTAATAACCAAAATGCCTTGGCAAGAGCAAATAAAGCTTTGAAAATTACAAGAAAATTANCTGGAGGAGCAGCAGGAGCAGGGCTGTGACAGCAGGGCTGTGACAGCAGGGTGGGCTGCACACCCAGCACAGATCCTCCAGCCTGGTCCCACATCCCAAAATGGGGCTGGGTGAGGCAGCAGCTCTTGGGGATTTTTGGTTTTGATGAGGTAACTAATTGTCTTTAAAAACCCCCAGTCTTGCAACATTATTCTGGCTGCTGGATGCAAGTTGTTTGGTGGCTTCCAGTAAACCCAATAACTGTGTTAGGTTTTCTCTCTGGCCTCAGGGTGCCCCAGAGCTCAGTGCAAGTTGTGTCCCAATTCCTCCCTGCACTCTGCTGTGGATACAGCGAGGAAATCTGCCTGTGACCTCGATCAGAACCCAGCCAGCCCCATCCCTTTCAAGCTATTTCTGTGCTGTCTCCACCCAGGGCAATGTTCCCAGTGCTGATCATTTCACTTGCACAAGGTGCAGCTGAGCTCTGCTGGTCCGGAATTCCAGCCAGGGAATGTGGGATGAAGGGGCTGGGAGCTGTTGATTTCCAGGGAGCCATGGGTGCATCCTCACACCTCTGCTTTCTCCTGGGGGTTTGATCGATGGAGACACCTCTGGGGGGTGTCTGTGCAGCACCAGGCACAGCAGGGCTGGAATTGCAGATGGGAATGATGCACATCAGAGGATTAGGATAAGGACTGAGCTGAGAGCTCTGTGCACTCGAGCTGCAGCAGCAGACCTGGAGCAAACTGGGTCACAGGCACATTATTAGGTCCAAAGCTCTGAGGGGTTGGTGTGCCATGGCCTGAGATCTGGCAGGAGGTGGATTTTGGGTTGTGATTCCCTAATCATAGGGCTGATAAGGAATATCTGATGTTCAGATATTCTTCCTGATAAGACCCCAGCCAAGCTGACCAGGACCCCAAACCCTGTTACACGTGAACAATGTTTGCAGGAACAGATCTGAATTTTAAAGATATGCAGCATTTTTAATTAATTGCCCTTAGTTCTCCAGCTTTCCGGCTTTTTGTTGTTAGGCAGAAAACAAGGCATTGGTGTAGTGGGCACAGCCCAGGGGGTGGGAGGAGACGGAGAGATAGTGCCATGCACGGTAGTGATTTAACATGAAATACTCTGATTGCAGGCAGCCTCTGGAGGTTTGTGCCTCATTGATGAATATCATGCATGAAGCGTAGCTCCTTGTGCTACCCACATTTTTCTCTTCCAGGTCTGGTGATTGGGAACCTGAGTCACAGCAAATATGCTGAGTTACAGCACATTTCCACAGAAAAAAAATCCAAAAAAAAAAAAAACCCAGGCAAATGACAGGCATGTTTATCTGCAAGTGTGGCAAATGCACGGGATGCTCAGACAATGCAGGCTCGAAGGATTAACAGCCCTTAATCCTCCTCAGTGCATAATGCCGAGCAGATGAGACAGACACAGACACATCTCTAAGGACCGGTGGATGCACACAAAAACAACCCTCCCCATCAAAAAATCCCCGAGCTGTGCCCCTTTGGGGACAGAACAGGCAGCAACTCACCTGGAGGACCACACCGGACCCGCCTGCTTCTTTGGCTTGGCCATCTGCTTCTGGTACTCCATCCAGCCGCTCACCAGCTCGTGCAGGATCATCACGTAGAGGAGGAAAATGAGAATCCTGGGATCCATCCGTGGCACCTCGGGGTCTGCTCCATTGGGTACGGGTGACATCGGCCCGGGGGGAGCCGCGGCTGCGGGCAGGGCTCGGGAGCCGCAGGGATGCGAGGGCTGTGCTGGAGAGCGGGCAGGGCTCTGAGCGGAGCGAGTCAGCGCTGGAGAGATCCCGGGGGATCAGCGCCCGGTGCCTGTGGAGCGGCACAGACACAGACACACACAGACACAGCTCCGGCCGCTCCTCCCTCGGCTGTGTCACATCCCCAGCCCCGGTGTCCCCTGGGCTCTGTCACATCCCCAGCCCCGGTGTCCCCTGGGCTCTGTCACAGCCTCATCCCCGGTGCCCCTCGGGCTCTGTCAGATCCCCAGCCCCGGTGTCCCCCGGGCTCTGTCACAGCCCCAGCCGCCCCTCTCGGCGGTGCAGGGGAGCCTTGGCTGCCGTGCCCGAGCACCAGCACAGGCAGGGAGCAGTGTCTGCCTGCGAGGAATAAATCAAAGCCCTCAGTCACTCACTGGGGATTCTCCGAGCTGCCTCAGGGTCTGGGGCTGCACCGAGCCAATCTTGTTCAGGAGTGTTACTGTTGCAGCTGAGAATGTTTTTTCTCCTGCTGTTTTCTCACTCCCTTATTTTGTTTTCCTCGCTATTACCTCTCACCTGAATCTTCAGCTGCTGTTTTCCCAGTGTGAGGCTCTGACAGGCTCCAGGTGTACAGGAAAGCTGTTGCCACAGCATCCAGACTTCCCAAAGCACAGCTCCTCTCCCAGCCCCTCACCTCCTTCTGTTTAGAGTGGAGGATCCAGCTGAGATCTGGTTGTGCCACCAGATCACAGAATCTCAGGTTTGGGTTGGAAGAGACCTTAAAACTCTTCTTGTTCCACCCCTATCATGGGCAGGGACACCTCCCACTGTCCCAGGCTGCTCCAAGTCCCAATGTCCAACGTGGCCTGGAATTTCTAGCAGGATAAAAGCACAAAGTGTCTTGCTATGACACTTGTATGAACAAAAAAAAAAAAAAAAGCCCCCCAAGAATCGCTTTTAAAACCATCTTACTCAAAATTCACATTCTTCCAGTGCAATATTTCCATAAGTGCAATAATAAGCCCTCAATAGCTATGTATGGTCATCCAGAACCAAACCTGGGCCAACTGCAGGAAAGGGGACCCAGGGACCCCCAGGATCCTCCATCCCACAGCTCCTACACAGACAGGGAGAGCTGGGCTTGGGTTCCACACTGGGCAGTGCAATTCAGGTGTGACAAACACATCACAACCCTCCCACCATAAACTCACCCGGGGCAGCTGCTTCCCACCTTACCCACCTGAGGGCAGGGCTCCTCAGAAACTTTTACCCTTTGCTGTGTAAGTGCAGACAAGTGTGCAGCAGCCAGGGCTCAGATCATTTTCTATTGCCTGCCAATTTAACACACATTAGGGAATGCTAATTCCATGATGGATCTGCATGTGAAATAAACCCCAGGGCAGCATCGTTGCACCTCCAAGCGCTGTGTGACTCCCTCAGGCAGCTCATGAGGAGCCCAGAAGTGCTGAGTAACTCTGAACTGGGAGAAGAGCTCGTGGAGGGGAGTGAGCAAGTGAATGAAAGCAGCCAGGACTGGAGGTGTTCTAGCAGCTCTGAAAATGGGAATATTTGAGGTTCTCCATGAAAGGATAGTGGAGCTGTTCCCATGGCAACAGAGAGAGTTGCCAGGCTGCGGGTGATGGGTTCTAATGTATGGTACGAGTCAGAGCTGGGGAGGGACTGGAGACCAAGGACAACACTGATATTTTATACATATGTAATTTTTGATGAGTAAACCCAACGTGACTCCTTTGTTCCAGGGGAGAGAAGCTTTTCCCACAGAGAGAGACATTACCAGGGCAGGAGCAGTGGAATAACTCATAACAACTCACTCAGATCTGGAGGAGATGCTCCAACATCTGAACAAAAATACTACTTCATACTACAGAAGGTAGAAAAGCCAACAATTTGTGAGCTGAGAGCACAGCAGCTGATTCCCAAACTGTGACTAGTCACAAGCAGTAAGGTCTTTGACAAATGAATCTAAAATATTTAGAATTTAGAGTGAGTAAAGCCCAGTTTGGGAGGGCAGGGTGGGAGCTGGTGGTGCTGCTGAGGGACCCCTGTGGTGGCCTTGGGGTACAGGGGATGCAGGACCCCCCCTCAGCAGTGGGTAGCCCTGGCATGTTGGTGTTTCCCCTCTGCCCTCAGCCTGAAGCTAGATTTAGATGAGATATTGGGCAGGAATTGTTCCCTGTCAGGGTGGGCAGGGCTGGCACAGGGTGCCCAGAGCAGCTGTGGCTGCCCCTGGATCCCTGGCAGTGCCCAAGGCCAGGTTGGACACGGGGGCTGGAGCAGCCTGGGACAGTGGGAGGTGCCCCTGCCATGGCAGGGGTGGGATGGGTTGAGCTTTAAAGCCCCTTTTAACCCAAACCAGTCTGGGATTCTGTGATTGCACAACTTCAGCCCAAGGGCCTCGGTGTTCTGAAGAAGAGAAGCACCTGTGAGGATCCTTCATGTGTCCAACCACTGTCAGCAGAGCCCAGCAGAGTCTGCAAACTCACTGTGGATTCCTAAGAGTTGGGAGCAATGAACAGCTGGGCTGTTGCCCTGTTTGTAATCATCAGTACCCAGAGATAAGCCATTAAAATGTGTATACAACGTTATCACATAACAGCACCAGACAGAGCTCACCTGCAGAGCCTTGATCTGCTGCTGCAGCTCCCACTGCTCCATGGCTTTAATGAAGAGCCAGCACTCCTCAGACACCCTGTCCCTGCTGCTCCAGACAACCCCACTGAAAGGAGAAAAGCCCCAGCTGGAGGTGAGAGGGAAGCAGGACCTGGGGTGGTGTCAGAGCCTGGAACTCAGGCTTTGAAGAGCAGGGAATGAAAAGTAAACTTGGGAAGACAAAGCAGTCTGGCCCAGTTTTGGTGGAGAGAGGAGAAACTTGCAGCAGACACAGAAGGGACACAGCCAAGCTCCTGAGCAATGACAGCTCATTCCTGAGCAGCAGCAAGGGCAGCTTTGAAATTCCTTTGTAAAACCAGGATGGACATAAGGCCAAGCTTCTTTGTCCAAGGCTCAGTCCAGCTGATTGGGCTGGAATTAAAACCCAGAATAACTGAGTAGTCAGCAGCCCTTCACTCCTTGCATGCCTGACTGCTGCCATTCCCACAGTTTGGGCTGTGTATTGCTGGAACAAAGGCCCTGAGGAGCAGGACTCTGTTCCTCTGCTCCCCAGGGCCTATTCTCCTCAGTTTGGGTGTCAATCTAAGCCTCTTTACTCCTAAAGAGATTTTAAGAAACAGAGGTGGTAGCTGCCAGTTAATATTTCTATTCATTGCAGCCCCAAGGATACCCTGCAACACCAAGAATCACCTTCCTTCAGGCTCCAGGGAAGCATCCACCATCCCATTCTTCCACCTGGAATGTGGTGTGACTGACTATCAAACAGGATAACCCACCTTCCTAAGGCTCACCATTGACCCAGAACTCTCACAACCCCCAAGGTGCATCACAAAAAGGCAGCAATAATTGTTTTGTTACAGTAAATCAGTGTTCACCCAAACCTTGCTGCAATTTTGGGGTTTTTAGAAGGAACTCCTGAGTTTCACTGCAAAGACAATGATCTGCATTTCCCTTTTGGGGCCCAAAGGCTGCAGGATCCCTCCAGCTACCAGGGCAGACAGGTTCTGAAACATCAAACCTCCCACACACAGGCTGGACTGAAACATCAGGACAAGCAGCTCCTGCAAGAGGCCACGAGGTCATGGCCCAAAATTCCTGTGGCATCCAAAAGGTCCAGTGACCCCCTCAAGGCAGAGTCAGGCCACAAATACCTGCAAGTGCAAGTCCCTGTGCTGAAACAGCACTGGCCAAGCTGGATTGGAGGTCCTTGAGTCTCCAAACCCCCCAGGCAGGGCCTTGCTGGTTCCAGGGCTGTTCCTGCATCTCCACAGCCAAAGCCCATGAATGTTGTTCTGCTGGGTGTAAGTGAGATGGAAAACAGATTCCTTTCCTTGCCCTTTGGCTGCTCTTCAAGGAACCACCTGTAAAAAATCCCTCTGCAATTATGTGATTATTCAGTAGTGGTTGAGCAGAGACCACGGTGCTGGATTGGAGAACAAACGTGGCTGTGACCCACTGGAGCAGATATTTTGTTGTTGTTGCTACCCAGGCTTTGTTTCACCAGTCACTGATGACACCTTGATGGATGTGTGAGCTCAGGGGAATAAACCACTGCAGCCACAGCCCTCTCTTCCCTCTCTCAGCACACCAGGGCTCCCTTCCTTCCACCTCTGGAAGCAGAGAGGAGAGTGGACACAAACTGCCAGAGCAGCTCTCAGCCTTCAGAGCAGACAGGAAAATGGAGTTTCAGAGCTAAAAAGAACAAGGAGCATTGCAGAATCTGTCAGCTCCTTCCACAGGCTCATATGAGTCAATAATTAACAAAAGAAAGAACAGATGCTATGAGACACATTTCTTCTGAGGGTATTTACTTTCTTCTACCTACAACTGTGCCTGTAAAAGGGATAATATGAAACTGCATTCCTAATCATTGGGTTGCTTTGTATCAGATTGGTAATGACTCATTACCAGGATTTTGTACACATTTCACCACTTCTTTATTCTGTTAACCTTCATCAGGCAACTCAGCTTTGGCACAGCAAATTGATGCTGGCCTGAGGGGGAAAAATTAATATTAAAACTACAATAACAATTATCTCCTGAGTCCTGGACTGGTTTTTTATGACAATAAAAACCAGAACACAAGAACCAGCAGTGTTTATTCTGGTTCAGCCTGGATGGCTGGTTACAGGAATTACTGCANAAGGTCCCTTCCAACCCAAACCCTGCTGATTCTTTCTCACTTCTTTGATGTAGAATGCAATTCACAGAAGCTGTTGAAGAAGGAAAGACCCTGATTCTCACTCCTGGGCTGCTGTCTCTAACACAGGCAGATGTGGGGCTGTGATCTCCCAGGGGTGTTTTTCCTCTTCCCTGGGCCCAGACCCAGCTGCTGGGGAGAAGCAGAGCACAGACTCACCCCAAGGTAGCTGTGTCAGCCCAGCTGAGGCACCTTTGCCCCTTGTGCAATTGTTTTGCTAGAAAAGGAAGCAGGTTTCACTGCCTCCAGTTGTTGAGCCTTCTCCTCAAACTCCTCTGGCAGGTCCAGCAGGCTGAAATCCACCCACACAGATGGTTCAGCTGCTTTTGTGAAGTTCTCCTTCCAGCTGGACTAACCTTGTTATCTTTAGTGTGGGTTCCATGTGCTGCTGGATTCTCCTCAATTTGCTGCTGCTCCTTCTTGCACCACAGAGGGCAAGAACAGGGAAGGGACTTGGGAAAGAGCAGGGAATGCAGAGGATGTCCATGAATTGGAGCAACCATGGGGTAGCAACCCTGTCTGATGTGTCCTCAGCACTGAGTGACCCTGGGTGGAGCTGCCCTCAATCCATGTTTTACACCCACCTGGAGCTCTGAGGTGCTCCTTTGCCTGCTGAGCCTGGCCCTGGTGGAAGGGGAGTGATGGCAAGGACACCCAGAGCATGCCTGGGGTTCAGAGCCATGAGGAAGGAGCTCAGTCCTTGTTAACAAAACAGCCTGGAGAGGAAATTAAGGTGAGAAAGGCAAGTGGAGAGAGCAGAGAGGTCACAGCAGGATCTCCCAGAGCTGCAAAGACCAGTGCAGAAACACTTCCTCCTCCTGCAAAGCTGCTCCATCCAGACTCCTGTCCATGGACACAGCTGAAGGAGCAGTGGCACTTGTGTGCCAGGACAGGCTTCTCAGTGCTGTGCAAAGGGGAACACAGAGCAGTATCTGTGTCACCCATCAGAACTGGAATAAAGGCTGGAGACCCTGGATAGCCTCATGGGCTCTGTCTCTGCCTCCAGAGACACTCAGAGCACCCAGGTCCAGGCTGTGGCACAGCCCTGCCCCACACAGCCCTGCTGCTGGGCACCTCCAAACACCTCCCGAGACACTGAGACAGCCCCAGCCTGAGGAGAGCTCAAATAGCATTTAGAGCTGATAGGAACACCCTAAATGCACCTACAGGCAAAATCAGGGATGCTCTCCACCCTCAAATGGCTGAATTATACTGAAAAAGTAATTAAATGACTAAGAAAAAATTATCTCTCTCCCAGCTGAAACCAGGACAGGAATTAACAAGATTTTTCATGTCACTTCATTTTCTGGGCTAGATGCAACTCTTCCAAAGTTGAAGACAGACATTCACCCCAAGGAGCTGGACAAGGGGGATCCTCTTTTACAGGGGAAGTCACGAAACAAATTCCCCACTAACTCACCAGAATTAACCTAAAGGCAACTGCAAAGCCTGAATCTTGCAGCAGCTCTGCCAGAAAAGTCTCTTGGAGAGAGATAACTCAGTTTTCATCTGCTCCAGCCTTTATCAGACACTCCTTTCACCTGCACCACATCCCATTCATTGTTCCCCATCATTCTCCAGTGGGTCCAGTGCCCACAGCAGCGAGAACAGGGGTTCTGCCGAGGAGCAGATGAGGCTTTGGAGCGTTCAGGAGTGTGAGGATGCCTGACAATGGCTTCAGCTGTCCAGTCCTCACCTCTTGTTATCCTGTAAGTCACAGCCCAGCCGAGCCTGGAGAGCCTCGCTGGGCTCCTCGGATCCCTCAGGAAAGCTCACAGACTTGAATTCTTTGTAAAACTTCTCTCCGCAGTCAGGATCAGCGGGTTTGGAGAGAATTCACGGTTTGTTCGTGTCACAGGGATCACAGCCCTGTTATAAAGACACTGTCCCCTCTAAGAGTGAGCAGGGAGCGATTGCAGCTCCCCGTGTGCCAGTCCGGGAGGACTGCAGGGCACGCAGGGCTGCACCACCCTCTAGTGCACACCCACAGCAGTGCCTGTGCTCACAGCGATCCTGCTGGGGCTGAAAAACTGGGAAAAAATTCCCTTTCCAGCCCGGCTGAACGTCCCCGGCGCTGTGCCGACACCAGCCCGTGCTACAGCAGCTGCGGGAGCAGAAGGAAGAGAACTCCGAGCTCTGAGTGGGAACCCCAGAGCAGAACCAGGGGGTATCCTGGCCTTGGCACAGGGAAAAGCCACTGTCCTCCCCAGCACTCTGCACCTCATATCCCTGGAACCCGGATCCCTGGACTTCCAGACTCCACATCTCTGGATCCCTGGGATGCCAGACTCTGAACATCCAGCACCCTGCACCCCATATCCCTGGATCCCTAGAATCCCAGACTCTGTACGTCCAGCACCCTGCACCCCACATCCCTGGAATTCCAGACTCCACATCCTTGGACCCCTGGAATCCCAGACTGCACATTCAGCACCCTGAACCCCACATCCCTGGAATTCCAGACTCCACCTCCCTGGGATGCCAGACTCTGAATATCCAGCACCCTGCACCCCATATCCCTGGAATCCCAGACTCCACAACCCTGGATCCCTGGGATGCTGGACTCTGCACATTCAGCACCCTGCACCTCATATCCCTGGATCCCTGGAATCCCACACCCTGCATATCCAGCACCCTGCACATGCAGCACTCTGCAGCACCCCATATCCCTGGATCCCTAGAATCCCAGACCCTGCACATTCAGCACCCTGCACCCCATATCCCTGGACCCCTGGGATCCCAGACCCTGCACCCCAGTGCAGCCAGCTCAGCTCCTGCCATGCAGAGATTTACCTGCACAACAGGAGTCTGTGTAATTCCTGGCACAGGAGTGAAACCTTCCCCATCTCAAAACACAGAAGCAGATTTTCACTACCAAAACATGGAAGCAGGAGATGTGGAGATGTTCACTACTGAAATAGTTTTCTGGAAATTGTCTCTCTTCTCACTCTTGAGCAGCACCAGGCCAGGAAAGCATGGACTGGCAGCCACTCTCAGCTGCCCAACTCTACCCTCCTCAGCCAAACTTGCCACCAGCACTGGGAACGACCAGTTCATATTCTGGGATTGTTTCTTCATGGATGTAAAAAACTGGGAAAAATCACCATTGTGTGTGACAGTTCTGCAGGTACAGGTACCAGGAGAGCACCACGTTAGCCTTGGGATAAGGGGAACCTCAAGTGACCAAGAGAATCCCCAAAACAATCCTAAAAAAATCCTCCAAGTCTGAGCAAAGCATGGGCCTGAGCAGGTTCATGGCCAAGGTTTGGCAGCAGTGTGGGATGTTATTTTGTCTAAGTTACCAGGACAGTTTAAGCAGTTTGAAACCACAACTTTGCAGGAAAGACCCAATTGTTATATCCAGGTCCTGTTTCCAAAAAGTCCAGATCAGAACTGCTGAGAGGTTCCCAAGGACAGCCCTGATCCCAGGAGCTGCAGTGGAGACAAGAGGAACAAAGGAAATGGGGGCTACAGGACACTGCACCTGTGTCAAACACAAACATATCCCACCTTTCCTCGAGTTCCTGCACCAGAAGAGAAATAAAGGACCAAGGTGATGAAGGGAGGGGAGTCACTGCCCTCACACAGCATTTCTGAGCTCAGGAGGAAGAAAACCTCACAGAGAGGGAGGGAGCAGCACTGGGGAGCGAGTTCCACCTCTGCTTAACTACCATGTTTGTTTGGTTTTCTTGGACACAGCGTCAGGAAACAGAAGAGTCTCCTGAGCATGAGTTGGCATTCAGCTCAAGCCCCAGGAAACAAGAGTTGATGGGGGGGGGGAAAAAAAAGGAAGGAGGTTTAGGCTGGGTATTAGGGCAAGGTTCTTTCCACAGAGGGTGGTTGGGCACTGAACAGGCCCCTGCACACTCCAGCTGAGGCAGCAGCAAAAGCAGAACTAGAACAGAAATGGTGACACAAGTGAGCCATGAAGAACAGACCTTCAGCCTGGAGAGGAGCAGCTCTGGGGTGGCTCAACTGCAACCTTCCAGTGCCTGAAGGGAGCCTTCAAGGAACATGGAGAAACTTTACAAGGGCCTGGAGTGTCAGGACACAGGGAATGGCTCCCACTGCCAGAGGGCAGGGCTGGATGGGATATTGGGCAAGAACTGTTCCCTGGGAGGGTGGGCAGGGCTGGCACAGGGTGCCCAGAAAAGCTGTGGCTGCCCCTGGATCCCTGTGCCCAACGCCAGGTGGGACAGGACTTGAAGCAACCTGAGATAGTGGGAGGTGTCCTGTCCTTGGCAGGGGTGGCATTGGATGATCTGAAAGGTCCCTTCCAACCCAGGTAATTTCTATGATTCTGTTTTTTCAGAAACAGAATCTCACTCCTACACTCAACCCTTCCTGTCACTGAGGAACATCAGTCTTGCTCGTTGTAACTTGTCCAGGACTCACTTCAAGCTACTCCTTTGGAGGAAAGTTGGGGGGAAAGGGGAGAGACTGGTTCAGTTTCTGGCTCTCTTTGTGAAAGCCCATCTGAGAAGAGGCTGTCAAGTGCTGCTCAGGCTGGTGGCAGCAGTGGGCACTCTGATAGTGCAGCACATCTTACCATGTGCCACCAGAGGTGGAACCTCAAACAGGAACTGGTTTCAGTGGAGCTCATCTCCTCTACTCTTCCTCCTCTTGAGCATCTTCTCCAGAGACCCCGAGGGGCAGACCAAGGCCAAAGGAAGCCATCATCAGCCTCAAGAGCCCACACCACCTGCTCAGCCACACTGGGGCTCCACACTCACTGAGCAGAATTTAAAAACACAGGATGCCAAGCTTAAAAATATGCATTTTCTTTTTTTTTTTTTTTTTAAATGTACAGTCAGATTTTAAGTAGATCTACAAGAAAACACTCAGCTATCTTTAAGAAAAGTAAACCTTGCAATGCACTGCATACAGTTCTTTAACCAGCAAGAGCCAGTGAGTTGGGTGAACGGCAGCAATTCCTGAAGGAGCTTCAGTGGCTTTGTTTGTGTTTCCACCACGTGGGCAGAGACACTCAGAAGGCAGCACAGGCTCAGTTGTCCCCCCTCAGTCCTGCCCTGCAGGCACAGCTCAGCGTGAGGCTGGAGTGGGCACGGTGGGCAGGGGCAGCTCCATGGAGGGAGCCTCAGTCACTTCGGCTGGGCTGGGCTTGCGCAGCTCCAGTTTCTCACTGAGCTGGTTGTAAAGTTCCTTCACAGCTTCCCCACTCTGCAGGACGAGAACCAGGGATGGGGAAACAGGACAGTCACACTCCATTCTAGCCAGAACACCAAGTGTGCCTTCACCCTGTGTGTTTTAACACAAACCAGCACAGGAGGAGGAAGCTACAAGGTGATCAGGCCACAGCCTGGTGCACTTGGAAAGCAGAGCTCGTGTTCCATTCAACAGTGTCTGGAAAGGCAGCTGCTTTCATCTGCAATCAGTTTCCCTTCCTCCTGCTTCCCTTCCTACCTGCTTGGTGGGCTCCAAAGCTTTCTGGAGAGACTCTAGTTTGGCTGGGGCAACTTTGTGATGCAGATGCAGCAGCAGCCTGAGCACATGTCTGTGCACATTCTCCTTCCTGCAAGAGCCATTTGAAAGCAGAGTAACCAAGACAAACAAACATCATCTTGAGAACATGGAAGCCTCAGCAACAGCAGCAGAATAATTCACCCGCCACAGACTTAGTTATAATTTTCCAGAACCCCTGAGAATTGGAGTTTCTGTAAGAGGCTAACTTAGTGTAAGCTCTAACACTGCCTTAGACCTTCAAGGATTCAAGGAATTGTTCAACAGGAGTGGATTACCTGCACAACCATGAGGAGGGAGGGGGAGATTTTAAGCATAGTGTGGAAGAAGCAGCAGCATATGCTGCTATGCCCCAGCAGTAATTTCAGCCACTTTGAAGGAAGCTTTCTGGAGGCTGAACTCGTCTGCAGGCCACCAGCTAAACCAGAGTGACTGAACAGAGGTAATAACAGCTTTGCTAATACTGCAAAGAGCTGAAGTTAACTCTACATAGCCAGAGCTACTGCAAAGCCTGAAGGATTTTCCCCTTTGCAACTCCAACTTAAAGATAATGAATTGCAGTTTAGATAAAAATTCACAGTTAAGACATAACCATTTTGCTAATAAAAGCTTCATCCCAAAACATACACCTTTCCTTAAAGGAAAACAGCATCAGGCTGGTATTTCCACTGCCTGTGAAGAATTTGGTGAACTGTTAAACTATTGTTCAAAGCAGTAAAATCTCTGTCAGGCAGAGTAAACTCTCTCTCTCCAGTGAGAAAAAACTGCTTTACCTGGAGCAGGCAGTGAGGAAGAATCCATCAAAGAGACTGGTGCAGAACTCCTCAAGTGCAAACTCATCACTGAGCAGGGTGAGGTTACCAGTGAGCAGATGCAGGAAAATGTCACTGAAGGCCAAGTCACTGAATGTCTCAACTATAAAATATGGAAAGAGACAGAGACTGACAAGGACGTGCCAAGACCTGTCCACACAGCTCCTGTTCCTGTTGAAAACCCTGCAGTGAGGTTTCACCATAGAATGGTTTGGGTTGGAAAGGACTTTAAAACTCATCTTGTTCCACCCCTATCATGGGCAGGGACACCTCCCACCGTCCCAGGCTGCTCCAGCCCCAGTGTCCAACCTGGCCTTGGGCACTGCCAGGGATCCAGGGGCAGCCACAGCTGTGCCAGCCCTGCCCACCCTCCCAGGGAACAATTCCTTCCCAGTACCTAATCTAAGCCTTCTTTCTTTCAGTAATTTTTTTTTCTCATTTCCTTTGATAACAGGCAGCCCAGGCAGGTGGCTTTGATCTTTCAGACATAAAGGATTAGAAGCAGATTGCTCCAGAGCTCTCCTGCAACTCATCCCAGAGGTGTCAGTGGACAAGACAATACTGGTGAGAAAATTAGGGCAGTGTTCAGTCCTATTTTGTTACCAGTTTTTTCACCACACAAAGCCAAGTCCCAGCAAATTCTGGCCACCTGCAATCACTGTGGGGAGCAGAATTGGGGCACCTGCTCTGTTACATTTCAGATTCATTCTAAATGGTTCTCAACTGATCTCATTGTTAAAGGAGCCATTCATGTAAGGAACCACTGACCTCAGCCATTGTCCCCAAACTCTCACATCAGCAGAAAATTGCAGAACCCAATCACTCCTGCAAAGACTCACAACTAAGTCACCACAAGAGCCAAAGGCAGAACATGATGTCCCTGGCTCTGACATCCCTTTCACTCCAGGTTTAGTGGCCTGCTGGGTGACCAGTATGAGACAAACAGCCATAGAACAGAAGATGAGACAAAAACCTACCTAGTGCTGGCAGGAGCCTCAGAAAAGCATTCTTGTTCCTCTGTTTGGTGATGTGAAGGATGTAATACAGCCCAATCTCACAAGCTATTCTGTTTTCCTGCAGGAACCTGTTATGGCACAAGCAAAGTTTATTCATCACTAAAGCTAAATTTTTTATAATTTTTAAGAGGTTTAAAGTACTTTTGGGATAGTTATCAAGTAAGTACAGCAGTGGCTAACCTCAAACCCACTGAAGAGCAGCTATGCAGTGAGTGAGCAGATGGATCATCCCTATGTTCACTACCACACTCTAGAAAAACTGAACATTCAGCAAACAGCTGGATTTAACTGTGAACATTTATAATGTATTCATGATAGAAGTGCTGTTCAAAATGGGGTTTAGAAGAAGCCCAAATACCCAAAAATTATACAAAGTCCAATACTGTTGTAGTCTCCCAAAGTCAAACATCAACACTGTGATAGAGGAGAGCACAACTACCAGGACCCAGTATCCCAGATTCTGGCACACAGACAAGAATTGTGCTAGAAATCAGTGAGGATCTGAACACAACAGAGCACACAGGGGTTTTAATTATCTTTCTGACATCCCTGGAGTGACAGGCTACTGACAGAGAGAGTGTGAGTGTCAAAAATGCCAACTTTATGATTTCCAATAGTGCTTTTCAACATGGGCACTCATCCAGCTGCACCCAAGTATCACCCAAAACTCAGCATTCACTGCCTGGGAAGCTGAACAGAAACACCAAATACTCTCACATTGAATGAGAGAATGGACATTTTAGGAAATATTACTTTATGTAGATAAATATTATTTGAGGGAGCACAAGTGAAAGCTGTTCTGTTAAAGGGAAAGTTCAGACTTGATGAATTAGCACTGAATCTTATCCCAGGAAGCCCTGCCTTTAGCAGAGGCAGTTTTCCAGAGGTCTGGCTGGCTCCCTGCTGCTTTGGTGCCAGACCCTGCAGTGGGTGGAGCCGGGCACCTACTTGGTGAAAGCCTCAGGAATGGTGCTGGGGTAGGGGATTGGTCCCTTCTCCTCTGAGGGCAGCTTCTGATCCACGGTGAAGGTGTGGTCATCCACCACAAAGGACATCAGCAGGGGCAGGAACCTGGTGATCAGCTCGGCTTCCTTGGAGGGAGGGAAGGACAGAGGGAAGAGAACAAATCCATCATCAGTCACTTCATGCCACCTAATGGTCCTGAAGTGCTGTGACAAAAGCAAAGCAGTGTGAGGAGCCTCATCCTACACTGAGGAAAACCAGCTCACAGACATCTAGTTCAAAATCCCTCAGTAATTCACTTCTACGTGTTCCAGGGTAATTAGGAAAAATCTACTTCATGTCACTACAGAAATACTGCTCAAATCCTTTCTTTGGACAATTGTGTAGCATTTCTTCTGAGAGGCCCTTCCCAGCACTGCTGCAGCCATGGGATGTGTTTAGGATGACATCAAACTGCTGATATCAACAATTACAGACTCACAGCATGGCCCAGGCTTATTTGTGGTAATGCAATCACAAATAAATCAGATTTTAAAGGCTGATTCAGAGACTCCCTTTGGAAAGGAACTGAGCATTTTCCCTTACAGGTTCCTGAGAGAGCACAAATCACAGCAGCACTTCAGAATTACTGATCACTCTCACTGCTACAGTCCCAGTGTTAAGGCACACCCCCCCTGGGGTGAATTTAAACATCCTAGCAGCCAGGAGTGGATGTATTTTGGAGACTTCAAATGTGCCCCATGGTATTTATAAAACATTTACTGCTTTATAGTTCAGAACAGAAACAGCAAATTCCTCCTGAGGAAAAGCCCTGCTGTGCAACAGCAGGGTTGGCCCTCCTGCCCTCAGCTGAACTACACCAGGGATTCCTGTAATACTGGGAAGGGATTTCCAAAGCATGGAAAGATTACAGTTCTGCTGTAACAGAGAGTTGGGAAAGAAAAAACATTTTTCTTGTCAATGAGAAGCTTCAAAACTGCTACCCGAGTTTGAGAGCAGTCTTGGAAATCCTGCTTTCCTCATGCAAGACGTGTTCTACAAACTAATCAGTTGTGTACAGACTCCAGGAAAAATGAGAGAGCAATGAACAGTGGAGTATTTCACAGAGATACA
The DNA here is from genome assembly GCA_013397375.1 of Toxostoma redivivum. NCBI lineage: Eukaryota > Metazoa > Chordata > Aves > Passeriformes > Mimidae > Toxostoma > Toxostoma redivivum. The sequence continues at coordinate 441,441 of VXBI01009258.1, read as the reverse complement.
AACTGATTTTAGAACAGTAAGGACCAGGCACCCATGAAATAAAAAAACAGGTAATGGAAGCTCATAGTCTAGAACAGCTGCTCTGTGATCACTGTTTTTTCCCAAGAAAGCTCTGATGAGACATTTGGAGAACAAATGTTTAATAAGGAATGCAATAAAATAATAAACAAGTCTGAATTTGATTAACTGTGTTAAATTCTTACCATCAAAAGGGCTCACCATTTTTGGTTCCTTGAAGACTTGGCTGTCAATCATGTCCCAGGCCCCCTGTCCCAAAGACAGCATCCTAAGGAGCAGCAGCAGATCTGGGCTTTCCTCGAATTTGAAGGGGAGAAGAAAAACAGCTATTTTGATCTTCACATGAGATACTTATTTGGAAGCAGTGGCTTATATTCAAAGCTGTTCTGGATTAGCAGCTTTGTCCAAGACTGCTAAAGGCATTCAGTTCAAGTTAATTGAAAACTGATCCTCAAATGGGCATCAAATAACTGCCACACCTCAGGGTTTGTTGTAGATTTATAATGCACCAGGAAATTTGCAGCCACCTGAGCACATCTTTGTAATATGTGTCCAGCCCAATTAGTACACTAAAATATAATGTGTGAGAGGACAAACCAAGTCATCTCAGCAGAAGAAAGGAGGAGAAAGGGTGTGTAAGAATGACAATGGATTTTTTGTTTGTATTGTGTCCTGAAACCCAAACGACTTTCAGTCTTAAACTGTCACAAAGAATTACTCCATGCAGCAATAACACTGAACAACTCAGGGATAAAACAGCAAGTGGCTCCCATAGTCCAGACACCTGTCAAGGTGCCCTTCTTTAACATTTCAGCATCTCCTGCAGACTCTACTTGCAGGAACTGTGGAATTATCTCAGCCACCAGACCAGAACTGTGCAAACAAACCCATGGCATTCACCACAGCAGGAGAAAGGTGCTGCTGTCACACAAACTGATGGAGGGACAAAGCAGGGAGGCACAGATTCTACATATTATTCTGTATTTGCACAGCTGCCAGCAGAATGAGCCATGCAAAGAATTCACTGTCAGTTTTGGAGAGTTCCAAAATGCCCATGTCCAAACAGCTCCTGCAGAGCTCTGCAGCAGGTGCTGCAATAGGACAGAAATCATGTTTCCCTTGTTCCAACTGCCACATTTGGGAATTTCCTGAGACTTGGACAGTGCCAATCCTTCCCTGCTGGCTGTCAGTCAGCCAAGACCACGGTCCAGGTTAGGCACACAAGCTGCAATGCTTACCCTGGGTAAGGTGTCCTGCCCAACCAGGTCTTGCAGGTGCCTTATGGTGCTCAAGGCTAAGGTGTTAATGGCAAAGGGGTCACACAGGATCATTGATAAGTCCCTGAGAAGAAGTAAAAATCAAAAATCATACATAACCAACAACCCCACTGTACAGGTCCAAACCCAACTGTGTGCACCTGATGAACCTTCTCCTGCCTTGTAAAGAAATAACATTCATGGTGGTTTTGATGTTAAAGAACACAAAAAACAAACACTTGCTGAAAGTAGCAGCTAAATAAAATACTGTGAGGGCACCTTCCAGAAATACAAGTGTACCAGATCACACCAAGAGTGTAATTTGAAGCTAATTAAGTACTTTAACTGACAAACATCATCAGCCCATTTTCTCTGGGTTTAAAGCCAGAACAAGTAATTCATAATAAGTTATTCTGACTCCCTAAGAAAGGCTCCTGAATTTTGCTATGAGGCCACAGGGGAGACTAAGAGTGGCAAGTGAAGCAGTGCAGGCTCTGCCACCAGGACATGCCTGGCTGTGTCCCAGTGCACTGAGGGATGTTTGGGATGTGACTGCACAGAGGGGCTGCCAGAGGTTTGCTGGCTTTAGGGAAGAATTAACACCTACAGCCCCTGTCAGATGTTGTGAGTGCTAGGAAGCCTTTTTCAGTTTCCCAATAAATAGCCCAAGTGCCTTACCCCAACACTTGTTCTTGTCCTTTCTTCACCCCATCCAGGAATCCTTGCAATTCCCGAGCTCTCTTGTTGTCCACAAACTTCTCCCGAATGCAGGCATCGAGGCACCAGGTGAACTGTCACCAAATGGAGGGAGCTTTATGAACTCATCAAAGCAGCAATAAAACACATGATGTCAGAGAAAACAGGCTCAGAATTACCTCTGTGTTAAATTCTGCAAAAGTTTCTGTAATTGAGATGCTTCATTAATGCACCTAAGCATGGTACCACACTGGTGACTAACACAGAGGCCAGAAAGGCCAATATCCCAAAAGGAGGTCAGGAATGCCCAGGGAAGTTAACCTGGGCTCACTTTCTCCACTTCCAGGGAAGGCATTCCCTGGCAATTAAGGAGTAGGGATTAAATCCACCACTGCCCTGCACACCCGTGTATTTACACAAGTAAGAGACTGAGAAAGAAACAGCATCACTTAGAAATAAAAATGTGGTTTATTTTGGCCACTGCAATAGCACTCCCACTCTCTAAATGAAGGAATATTGACAGTGGAGGTGTTAGTGCTTTAGAGCTAAAAAACCTAATTTTAAGCAGAATACATGTAAAACTTAACAACTACTTCAGAGAAGAAGCCTTATTCCAGGTCAGAGTGATGCTACCATGGACAAGAGGCCAGTAACAAGATCTTGTGACATTACCACATCTGTCACTTCTCAATATTTGAACAGTTTCATGTTTTCTTATAATTCAATATCCAAAGTATTTACTGTTACACACACAGTTTACTGACAGATGAAGCATATCCACAACTGGGAGGGAAGCCTAGAGCAAGAACCTGGGGCCAGCTGATGGTTTTTATTATTTTTGCAGCATCTACATAGAATAGATGCCAGATCAGATACTGCTTTTAACACTGCCAAAGTACCCTAAATTTGAATGATTCATGGATTCATGAAAGCAAACTGTTGGTTAACCAAGATGAAGTTCTCACCTGAAGGTCCAAGGAATATAAGATGACATTTAGGTTCAAGGTCTGAACTCTCTTTACAGAAAGAGCCCATCTTCTCTGGGCTTTCTCCAGAAAATTCTCCACAAATACCCCCATCTGTCCCACGTGATTGGTACCTTGTGACAGGGGTCAACAGTGCAGATGTCACTGATCTCCAGGTCATGCAGTGACATCAGGAGCTCTGCCCTCAGCGTGCAGTAATGGACATTCCTGGTGCGCAGGAACAGCGTCCTCAGGAACTGCAGCACCATGTCATAGAGCTTCACGTTCTTCCCAATCATCTGTGTCAGCTTCTGCACCACCTGAGCTCAGAGTGCACAAATGTGGGCTCAGCACCAAGAGATGCTCTCATTCTACACACACACACAAATGTAAATTAATTATGTTACGTCGTTTACTAAGATTGAACATCTGCAGGGACATGAGGTCCTGAAAAGGAACTCTTTACTGCAAGATTTCCAAGAACATTTGTTCAAGAGATGTTCATCAAATCTTCAACAGCCATAATATTTTTGTCTCAACCCACAAGTTTCTTTCTTCTACCCTTCTGATTCTCCCCCCATGCCCTCAGGGGGAGTCACCAAGTGTATGTGTGGTGCTGAGTGTCCATCTGGGGTTAAAGCACAACTCTGCAGTGCAAACCTGGAGTAAACTGCACCAGGACACTTACACCAAATGATTTTGAAAGCAAAACAGGCCTAAAACAACCCTTCATGTAACAGATGTGCTGGCCTCTCTGAAATTAAAGCACTGCATTGCCTAGTAGTTAATTTAATTCAAAGAGAAACTTTTCTGGATGCCAATTAACTACAACTTTAAGAAATAAAAAAGCATCTTCAGTTGAGCTATGTCCACTAACAAAGGTCTCAAGAAAGCAAATTTAACATATCAGCATACTCAAACTGATGTGATAGAGATGTTGAGCCTTCAGAACATCCGAAGTGTTTTAAAGCCACACTAAAGAACAGAGAAAAAAAATCTGCCCTTTCTTTTTTTAAAGTGCATAAACAGCTTAGAATATTCGTAATTTATTACACACCAACTAAAATAATTCCTGCTGCTTTTATCAAGATATGTAGGAGAAAATGGCTTGGTGTTTCTTTCAAAGAGTTTGTCCAGCTAAACAACCTCAGCAGCAAAGGTGGGAAGGGGAAAACAGCCCCTGTTATGTGATGGTTGACTGAAAGCTGATAAATTCCCCTCAGCAGCACATTGTGAGGGTTTCCTTGTCCTTACCTCTCCTTGACGTCTCGTTTTGGGAGATGGACTGAAGAAATTTTGCAGGAAGGAAATATCATTGCTGAAGAGAATGTTCTCCTTCTCCAGGATGTATTGTTTCAGCAGGGGTGACACCTCATCCCCAAAGAGAGCCTGGTTGTCCTGCCAGATCTGTCTCTTCACCTCCACAGCACAGGCCTTGTACAGGTCCTTATCAGCCATCACCAGCTTCAGCTTCTTCTCAGGGACCTGCAATCCACAGAGCAGTTACAGAGTGAGCAGCACCTCACCTGCCTGACAGTCCATGGAACCCATAACTGACTACAGGAGGCATCTGAATCATGGAATCACAGAACCCCCTGAGCTGGAGGGACCCACCAGGATCACCCAGTGCAGACCCCCCAGCAATCCCAGCCTGTCCATGCCTGGCAGCTCCTGGAGCTCTGGCAGCCTCGGGGCCGTGCCCATTCCCTGGGGAGCCTGGGCAGTGCCCAGCACCCTCTGGGGGAAGAACCTTGCCCTGATCTCCAGCCTGAGCCTGCCCTGGCCCAGCTCCAGCCCTTCCCTGGCTCCTGTCCCTGTCCCAGAGCAGAGCCTGGAGCTGCCCCTCGGGAGGAGCTGCAGCCCAGGGGAGCTCTGAACCAGCCTGAGCCACCCCAGTGCCCCCAGTTTGAGCCACCCCAGTGCCCTCAGCTGCTCCTCATGGGCCCTTCTAGACTCTTCCCCATCCCCTCAACATTTTCCAACAGCTTTAGATTTTTTTTATCTTGTGCCCAAAGAGCCCCAGGACTCAAGGTGAGATTGCCCCAGTGCAGAGCAGAGCAGGACAATCCTCTCCATGCCCTGAGCTCCACCTCAGGCAGTCTGGGCATTCACCCACCGAGTTTAGCAGTAAACCAGTCCTAAGAGACTTATTCAACATCAAATCACATACTCTTAATTCTTTTAAAGAAGAAAAAAGATCTACTTTATATCTCCAGTGCTGAAATTTGAGGTGATGTTTCCAAACTCAGTAATTTACTGAAGTTCTAGCAGAGTTTTGAATCCATTACCTTGAGTGCAACATGATGCTTTTAGTAAGGACTCTCCTAGAGATTTTTGTTTCACATATCTGATTCTCCCTCCTGCCTACTTTTAATTGCACTCTTCAAGTCTTACTTTCCACTTGTCAGAGATTTGTAAATCAGCTGTGGAAAAATTCACCTATTGGCAAACTTCACTTTTTAAGGAAGCTGCATGGATTGAAGAAAATAGGGAAAGAATCTCATCTGATTATGAAATGTAGAATGCTTTTTGATTTAGTCCACTGAGTTATTAGCAGATACAAGAATCCATTGACTCTTCAGCCAGTCCCTGACACTGAACAACACACTCTGCAGAATGTGCAGAGGGAGCAGAGCCCACTTTCCAGAGGCACACCAGAGATCTCACACCAGTGACACACAAGTCCCACCAGTGACAGACCACATCATACCAGTGACACACATGTCACACCAGGCCAACCAGTGCAGTGGTCCCACCTTGGGCAAGTGCTTCATGACACACATGACCACGGGCTGTATGGAGGGCATCTTGACCAGGGAAAAACTCTTCTCTAGGAGATCTTCCAGCTTCTTGTATCTGAAAACATGGAAAAACATAAGTCTCAGTACCATGGAGCAGTAAAGGAACAAAGTGGACACCCCAAGGCCACTGGAACTCAGCCCCTGAGGAACCCAACTCTTCTTTACAGAAGTCACCCATCCACTGCATCTTCACACAGAATTCCCAGCTCACTCCAAGGAACCCAGGAGGCTGCTGACAAACCTCTCCTCGACCTTCCCCTCCAAAGCAATGGCAGAGACTCTCTCCAGCAGCTTCTCCCGCAGCTCATCGAACACGGACTGGTGGAACTCGAGCCGGGGGGTGCCGTGCAGGTCCAGGAAGGGCAGGGCATACTGCAGCGAGGGCAGCAGCACCCCGTTCTCCGTCTGCAACACAACCCGCAGCGGGAACTGAGAACGCCACTCGGGAAAACAAATAAAGCGAGGGAAAACCCAGACAGCACAGGGAGCCGCCCCGTGCTGCTGTCCCCGCACAGCCCGGCCCCACACGGCTCCTCCGCGGCGCCCAGCGCACCTGGAACTGCTCGATGGCCTTCAGCGGCTCCGTGCAGTTCGTGAGGGTCTCCTTGAGGTCCTCGCCGTTGGCCACTCCCAGCTCTTGCAGCCCCGCGTACATCTCGGCCTTGCCGGGCCCGCGGGGCCGCTCCCGGCTCAGCTCCCGGGCTCCCCGAGGAGCTCCGTGCGGCTCGGCTGAGCGCCGGGCAGGGCGGACAGGGCTCCACGAGCCTTTGGGCAGCGCCCTCAGGCACATGGAATCACAGAATCACGGAATGGTTCGGGTTTGGAGGGACCATAGAGGGTTCCAAAGCAGGGTCATCCCCAGAGCACAGGGCACAGGAGTGTCTAGACGGTTCTGGAATATCTCCAGTGAGATATCTCCACACCCTCTGTGGGCTAACTGTTCAGTGCTTGGTCACCCACACAGGAAAGAAATCTTTCCCCATGTTCAGGTGGAACTTCCTGCATCAGTTTCTCCCTCTTGTCCTTTGCTGGCACCAGCAGAGTCTGTCCATGCTCTGACATCACCCTTTAGATACTCATACACATTGATGAGGTTTCTTGGCTGTCTCTTCTCCAGGCTGAACAGGCCCAGCTTCCTCAGCCTTTTCTCACAAGAGAAACATTCCAGAACCTTCACCAACTGAGTAGCTCTCCATAGGACCTGCTCCAGGAGCTTCCACATGGTGGGACTCTTGGAGGTGTCCCATGTAGGGTCACGAGCTGGACTCAATCCTTGTGAGTCACTTCCAACTCGGGAGATTCTGTGATTCCATGCTTCTATGCAGCAAAACTCAGGGTTCCTGGGTGTGCCTGAGGCTTCCCTCTGGCTGATCACAGCAACGAAAAGAGGAAACATCACCAAAAACAGAGAAGTGGCCTTTCCCCATTCCTGGTTTGATCTTCAGATCCATGACCAGTCTGTGGGACATGAGCAATCAGCCAATTGCCTCAGTGTGAGCAGCCACAGAGTTCACTTCAGAATTTCCATTTTCAGGGATGAGACTTTGTGGCACTGTCAGGAGAAAGCAGGCGGGTGTTTCATAAAGCCTGAGCCTTGGCTATTTTCCACAGGGAGGCTGTCAGGAAGGGGGGCTCAGGCCCTCAGGAATAAAATAAATCCAGTGACAAGCAGTTTCCCCACTTCTAGTTTGGAAGCTCACACTACCAGTCGTGGAATACCAAAGGGATGAGTTTTGCCTGCCTTCTGCTTATTGCACAGCTGAGTTAACCCCACATTTCTGTTTATCTCAGCCCCGGTGCCTGGGGCAGTTTCGAGGTTGCAGCGGTGCTGTTGCAAAGCTCACACTGGGATGGGCACGGAGCCCTCCTGTTATTTATGGACAGCAGTGCTGGAAGGGAAAGAAGAGCTGCCTGATGCATCATGGCCAGGCCCACGCGTCCTTGTGGTCCCTGTGGCTTGGGGCTGGGCTGAAGTCAGAGCCTGGCCCAGGCCACGCCTTTCTGCTCTTTTTAAAGGTTGTTAAAGCAGCCAGAGTCAGTTTGCTGCTCCACTGCTTCCTCCTTTCGTGAAAGGAGAAAATTCTTCATGTCTTGGCGTGAGCTCCTTCCCCCCTGGCTGGTGATCGTGGCAGGACTGACGGGCATCTTGCTGCTCTGTGTCTCCACCAAAGATGTGCCCATGGCCCCGCTCAGGACCAAGGTAAGGCTCTCAAGGGATGAGACAGGCACTTCAACCAGGCTGTTTTGTTGCTTTTTACATTATTTTATTATTGAGCTACTTACAAACTGAGGAGGGAGCTGGAACAACACTGTTAGGGCAGGTTGGCATCTTTCAACATGCTGTAGGTTTTCAAGCCAGAAACAAGCCCACTCCTTTGGTTGGTCAGGGAACACAGGCTGGATATGGTCCATAGATCAGTGGAAATGCTCAGGGCAGGCTGAGGGAAGGCAGCCCATGTGAGGAACTGCCCCAGAGCAACAAGGAACCCATGGTGTCAGTGCAGGGAAAGAGCTAGGTCCCTCTCAAAAGTCAGTTGGAATGTGCCCCTGAACTGCTGCTTCTGTCTTAAAAACAATTTGTCTTTCATTCTTCTCTTTGGTCCTATCTTGATTTTGATCAAGGAGCCAGTGTGCTCCTCACAGCTGGGTCAGGTCGGGGGGGGGAGGTTAATGCCCACCTGCTCTGTCTCTTGATGCTCTCATTGCTGAGATGAACTCAGTGGCACACCAACAGAAGGTTAGATAGAGATAGCACTCCTCCTCCATGCTCCTCTCAGAAACAAAACTGGATTAAAAACCCCCTTACTGCTCTGCATTCCGTCCTTTCCTTGTTAAGCTGGACATAAATGTGGTGATCCCTCCCCTTCTCCCAGCAGAAGCCTCTAATTTTCTGAAGAAGGAAAAAAAAAATCCATGTTTCTCCACCAATGCCATTCCTTTCTTCCTCTTGTGCAGCAGCCAACATGTCCCTGCTGGAAATCCGAGCTGTCACTGGTGTGGGAGGGTGCCAGCAGGCTCGGGCAGGGAGCTCCATCCTCCTTCCGCATTGCTGCTCCAGCCCAGCCCCACCAGCCCCTGGCCTGGGTGCCAGGACTGGTGCAACTGGGAGCTCCAGGAGGGCAGCAGGCAGCCAGCCTCACCCAGAGGCTGCAGCCACTTCTGTCTGGTGCTGAAACCCTTCTGGTGGCATTAACATCAACCTCTCAGGAGGTTTGTTCTCCCACTCAGTCACAGCTCTATTTGTGTGTGAGATACAGCTTCGACCACGCACTGCCATGGAGCTCATGAGTTTCCTTCCTGCCTGTATAGGAGATATCCCAAACTGGGGTCATGTAATAGGGAGCAAAGGAGCCCTAGGCTAGCTCTGGAGCTATTTTGGGTGTGGGGACATCCAAAGCTGTGCTGCAAGGTAATCCTCATCCTCATCTACTGGGAGCAGCAAGGCTTGGTCAGCAGCAAACAGACAAACACTGGGGACAAAGAGACAGAGAGCCCTTGGCTTGGGCAGTAGCAGAGCTGCCAGGGGACAAGGGGCTGAGCTGGTCATGTTCACTGCTGCTGCTCTTCCTGCCAAGACACCATCTTTTTCTCTGAGGGGCTGCTGTGTTGTACAGTGTCTGTGCTGGCTGCTGCAGCTCCCACAGCTCTGCACACATCAGGGCAAACCCAGCCTGTGTCACGCCATTGCTGCAGTGGAACATCAAAGAGACACAGGAGTCCTGGGTTCCTCGGGACAAGCAAGCTGCAGCACTCCAATTCCTGCACAAAAGCCTGAGCAAACCAACCAGCAGCAGTTTTGAGTCCCAGAATCAGTGGAGAACTTGTACAGTGCCATCTCCCACTGCTTTAGGACCTGTTTTTCCTGAGCTCCAGGTGGCTCAGCTCTCAGAGGAAGCCCTCTGCCTGGTTTCAGGAGCAGCTCCAGTGCATGCCACTGTAGGGCTGATGTATTTCTGGGTGTTTCTCCACTCCTGCTGTTCCTCATGCATATTCAGAAATGCAGATGGATCCCTGCAAATCCTCATCATCTTTTGGCTTCTCCTGCTCTTTGAATGTGAGCAAACTGAAATACTGCAGTGCAGGCCCAGGGGTGAACCAGAATACCTATATATGCTGGGTAACCCTACAATATCAATCAGTATGCATTCAGGTTTTGAGAAGAATGTTTTGGGGTTTTTTCCAGTATGGCATTGTTCTGGATGCTGGCCCATCCCGCACCATCCTGTTCATCTACCAGTGGACAACCACCAATGCAAACAAGACTGGGGTGATCAGAGGATGCAGTTCCTGTCCTGTGCAAGGTAAGGAGCCCATTTCCTGCTCAATGGTCTATGGGACTGGCATGGGATAGATGGAAAAACAGGGACCTGTGAATGGACCAGTGCCACAAACTCCTTGGCTCCTGCACCACTCAGCTGTGCACTGAAATAGTGAAGCACAAGTTGCTGTTTTTCAGCATAGCTTTTCTCGACTGGGCAGATCTAGCCACACACAGCTGGACATCAGGCACTTGGCAGTAGCAGGTGTCAGGATTTCGGGGCTGCTGGAGGCAGGGAAGCACACAGAGAGGATGGGGCTTGTCCTGATGTCCACATGGATCAGTGGTAGAGCCAAGGTTGCTGGAGCTTCTCACCCAGGAGAGGCAGTGAACAGCAATGGACACAAATCTGACTGCAGGATGACTCCTGGTATCTTCTGCCTCCCCCTGAATGTGCCCTGGGCAGTAAGTGGGGTAGCTCCAGGACAGCAGAGCTGCAAAGACTCCAATCCCCTATGTGGCATTTGACAGCACATGCATGAGCTCAGCTTGTCTTTAGGTTTCACATTTCAGAGAATTTGGGGGTCTTCCTCACAAATTTGAATCAGTTTGGCCCTGCCAATGCCAGCTGAGAGGGTTTCATGCATTAATGCACGGGGTTTTCCTTCCCTATCTCCTAATCTTGCTTTGATGTTAAAGCCTGGTTTTAGCGGGATGCTGGGAAGGACTGAGCCCTCAGCAGCAGTGTGCTGTGGCAGGGCAGCTGCATAGCAAGCAGGGAACAGCCTTTGTGCCTTTGCAGGCTGTAAACAACACAAATCACACGCAGAAGATGCAAGAAGGCTCCCTGAAACGTTGTGTCCCTGGTTCAGGGGCTGGGTTAAGCAGCAGCTCTGGGAGGCAGTTTCTGTCAGCAGCAGCACAAGAAGTGCAGGCAGGTCTCCAGCCCAGGTGTGAGTGGCCCTGTCTGCATGGCAGCACAGCCACAGCCCTGCAGGGAAGCTGCAGCTCAGCCCTGCACAGGGCCCCAGAGAGCAAAGCTCGTGGTGAGGGAATCAGGAGAATGGGGAAGGGAGGCTTTTCCTGGGTAGTAGTTCAAAACCAACATTTAAGACCCCACTGACTTGCTGGAAAAAATGAGTCAAGGCTGGCACACAACTTCCCTCTGCAGAGCACTGGCTTCCTCTAGGGCAGGGGTTTCTTGCTTGCCAGAAGGGCACTTGTCAGTGGCTAGAAGAGAGAGGTGACACATCAGCCTCTGTGTGTCTTTTGCTTATTTTTATAGCACCTAAAGCCACATTTCTTCCTCTGTGGGCTGAGACAGCCTCAGCTGTTGCAGCAGTCATGTGGCTGGTATAGATGTCTCAGCTGCAGAGCCAGAGTAGTCTTAGTGTAATTTGGGATTTCTGTGCACATGTGTTTTGGTCCCAGTTCTGTATTCTAGCAGGATGGATACCTGGAAGACCTCCTTCATTCCACCTGTGACAGGTTCTGTCTTAACCATGTCCTAGGATAGCAATCTCTATGGTAACAGCTCTCACAGTTCTCCCATAACTTCCCTTAAAATTCCATTCTGTTCCATGGTCATCAGGTCCAGGAGTCTCCAGCTACTCAGATTCTCCTCAGAAAGCTGGGAAGAGCTTGGAGCCATGTTTGAACTGGGCCCAGAATGAAATCCCAGCTGAGCAGCACAGCCAAACCCCACTGTACTTGGGAGCCACTGCCAGCATGAGGCAGCTGAAGTGAGTGAGTGTTGCAAACCCACACCCAGAGATCAGCACACACCAGGGGATCATTCTGTACAGGCATCCCACCCTGTCTGCTCTGCAGTGTGAGCCGTCCCTGGTCAGGTAAAGCTTCCTCAGGCCCTGAAGAGAGGAGCATGGCATGGCTGTGTCTCCATGTGTCACCCTAGGCAGCCTTGAAGATGACAGTCCTGCAACTGCTGCCAGGCTGGTAGTGTCTCCTGCACAGTTACACTTTCACAATTAGTGCTTGGGAAAACACCCATCAGTCTGGAAGCTCAAGTGTTTTCAGTTTGTGTGACAGCCCACACGAGCTTGCAGGAGTGTTTCTTGTCAACAAATTGGAAGTGGTGGTGGGAAGATTCACCTTATCACAGACTTGTGGACCCTCTTCTCAGTCACCACATTACTGGGACCTTTATCTCACTGGGGAAAAGTAGGGTCTGGAGGGGATCAGGCCAGTGGGATAGGGCCAGAAGATTTCCTCAGTGACAGAGGGTACTAAGATCCTAAATTCTTAAATGGTGGCACAATTGTTCAAACCACCCCTCTGCTGTTCTTGCCTCCAGTGCCATGTGAGGGGAGAGGGAAGCAGCAGCAGGAGTGGGTTTGTCATTGTGTCTCTGGGCTACTACCCAAAGTAGGGAACATAGCAGAAGCCCTGCAGTGTGCCTCCACTGCAGGCTGCTCCTGGCAGGGTCCTGTAACACCAAATGTGCCTTCTCTTTCTTTTGTGTTTAGCCTCACGCACCCCATCCTCTCTGACAGTCTCCTTGCAGCTCTGACTGGCACCCTGAAGTCATCCCCCTTCAGTTTTCAAGGGGCACAAATCCTGTCCAGCCCAGAGGAAGAAGCACTCAATTGGGTTGCTGTTAACTATGTCCTGGAGAATTTCTTCAAGGTAAAGGATGATTGTTCCTGGGGCACACAGAGCCGAGCTGAGCAGCTCCTGTTAACAGACAGCCACAGAGACAAGTGGTGGGATGGGTAAACCTCAGTACTTAAAACAATGCTTCAGCACAACTTACACTTCCTTTCAGAGGAGGCAGCTTAGATCCAGCACCAGCTGGTTGAGATGAGGTGGTGAGGCCCTGGCACAGGGTGCCCAGAGCAGCTGTGGCTGCCCCATCCCCCCATCCCTGGAACTGTCCAAGGCCAGGCTGGACAGGGCTTGGAGCACCCTGGGATAGTGGAAGGTGTCCCAGCCCATAGCAGGGGGTTGCAATGAGGTGAAATTTGATATTCCTCACAGCCAAACCATTCTGTGATTCCATGGTCATAACTAGGCTGAAGAACCAAATCTCTGCTCTGGCCTTCCATGAACACATCCATGCCCTAACAGACCTGAGGCTTTCTGGCCAGCACATCCAGGATGCTCACGGGGATGGCCTTACACAGCCTGGCCATGGGGCATCACCAAGAGCTCCCCTGCAGTGCCTCTGTCAAACAGGAGTTGCAGCTGTTTGTGGAGTGCTGTGGCATTGCCATTGGAGTCCAGCTGTCCCATGGGGAATCTTGTGATGGTAGAGAAGCAGATTCTGTTGCTGCCAAAGCAAAAGCACCAGTGAGATGAGGGAAGGCACTTGCTAAACAAAAAAAAACCAAAATTCCATTTTCTTGTTTCACCCATCACTTCTCAAGCCAAAGGGTCTCTAAAAAAATGCAAAGGGCAGGAGAAAAGTGGGTCAGACTGAGTTATTCCTCATCAGGGATGTGAAAAGCACCTCTGATAACCAGCAGCAAGCACACACTGGTTAGGGAATTGTCAGACCTGTTGACAGCAATACGGCTTCCCCCAGCCACACACAGAGAGAGTGTTTACCCCCTGTAAACTCTCCTGCCTGTGCTGCCAGCTTCAGCATTGCCAAAGTCAGTTCTGCAGGACTGCTGGAGATGATGCCACAGGTTCTTCTGACAGAAATACCACTTTAGCATCTAGGCAGCACTTGAAACCCCAATCTTCCCCATTGGAAACATCCCTGCCACCACTCCCCACCACTCTCTCCACTGTCCCCTTCTCCTGCCTGCTGAGACCACTGCCTGGTGCAGCCATCCAGGCTGGGCAGCCTTGTTTGTCCCCACAGGCTGTAGAAAGGCTCTGTGCAGGTGGCAGTGCCTGTACATTGGCTCCTCTGTTCCCTCCAAAGCCACTGGTTCAACATCCTTATGTCCTGTGGGCAAAAAGCAGTTGGGCTGTGGGTACCATCTAGCTGTTTTCTCTCTCTGGACCTGGCTGTGATTGAGATGGAGAAGTCTCAAGGATTGACCTCTCTTGTTCTTTTTGGATCAGTATGACTGGCGAGGACAGTTGGTTCCCTCCAGGAAGGGGATGGCAGGAGTCCTGTCTGTGGGAGGAAGCTCAGCACAGCTCACTTCAGAGCTGGAAGAGGAGAAGCAGGCCCCAAAGGAGGGAGTGAGGCTGCAGCTCTACGGGCAGACACACAGGGTGCTCACCCAGCAGTGCCCCTGCCACGGCATGGAGCAGCTCCGCAGCAGGCTGCTCTCCCTGCTCATCCAGGTGAGTGTCTGCTCAGGGCACAGCATCACTAATGACAGCTGCACAAGGTGTGGTAATGGGCAAAGTGTCAGTCACTTTAAAGTCAATCTCTCTTTAGGCTGTTTGCATATATTAGAAAAACCCTTGCAAAACTTTCTCTCCCTCCAAGCAGACACACAGGCACCAATTCAAGGGTTTCCTACTTACAGGTTCTATTTGGTTCCTGCTTAATACACACAAGCAAAAAATTGCTCTCCAGAGGTGTCAACATCACCTTCAGGGTGAGCAGAGGCAAGGCTTGCCTTGGGTCCTAGGAACTGCTCCTCCATCCTGGAATGGAAGCACCCAGGAACCAACTGGGACCTTCTATTTGAAGTATTTCCTTTGCTGACTTGAACCCTGAAGCATCTTTAAAAGAGCAATATTTCATTTTGAAAACATGCAGGGTTTTGGTTCTTCCAAACTTTATTTCACTTGGGGAATGGGGGGGAGGAAAAGAGCAGTATAGTATGGGACAAACTCAAGAATCACCTTAGTCCTCATCAAAACTGTGTTTTTCAGGAATTAATTGCTCTCTGCCCATTCACTTTCCTCCCTATAAACCCCACTTGCCCTTACCTGAGACCTGAATGTCACACATTGGACACCAACTTCACCACAGTTATACTGGGAAATTGCAGAAGATAAGAAACATTCTTGTGGGGTTGAACCATCTGGAAGGCAAATCAGAACAGCCTCCTTCTTGCAACTAGAAAGAGCACAGGATGCATGAAATTGTATTTGTGCTCTAAGGGAGGGTGGGTAGGGCTGGGACTCATGACCTGCCAGCAGGTCCAGTCCCTGCACTGCCCTGAGCTCAGCAGGAGCTGGGACCTGGCTGGGCCTCGTGGTTGACTCAATGCCATAAGATTTGCAAAGCTTTCACAGCCTGCCTGCTCGATCTCAGCATTGTGGTGCTTGAGGAAAGCTGTTCCTAACCATGTTACATTCTGTCTTCCTGTGTGAAGCCCTGGGACACCAATATCCTCTCTTGCTGCCTGTGTCCTTGTTTTATTCTGTCTCCAGGATCAGAGAAGTGCTAAAACCGTGTCCAATCCCTGCTGGCCCCTCACCTACTCCCAGGAAGTGCAGTGGCAATCAGTGCATGCTGGGCCTTGTGCTGTCAGTGATGACACAAGGGACATCCCTGGCCCCAAGGAGGTCTTCAACATCACAGGCTCCAGCAATCCCACAGCCTGCATGAGCCTCGTGCAAAGCCTGCTCAACTCTTCCTCTTCCTGCAGCTTCTTCAAGCATTCCCTCAGCAGTAGTCCCAAGCCCTTTCAGCCCAGGTTTCTGGTGAGTTCTCATTCATACTGGGGTAAACAACTGGTATGAGGAACCCATGAAATGGGACCAGTTTGACTATTAATAAATATAGTGGGAACATCCAGACCATGACACTCCTGCCCTCTCCTGCTCATTGCCACACAGCTGTTCAAACATGGACCACTGGCTTCCCACAGTGACTGTAGAGGAGCTTTCTTTATCCCTGTCTCCTCAATGTCTGCTGCTGAGACCAGCTCTGGGGCTCCATGGAGCCAGCAGGGATGGGACAGTCAGGAGTTGTGTGCTGAGCAGGTCTTCCCACACCAGGTCTGTTGTAAAGCTGGAGATCCCTGCCCTTCTCTTAGCAAACTTCTGGTTATGCTGCACACAAGCACCCTTCTAGCTGAAAACCTGGATTTAGTGGCCAAAGTCATTGGATTGTTAAGGCAGGAGCAGCTCAAGATCCTAGGACAAGCTGAGTGCATTTCCAGGGAGGGTAACTATGGAAATTTCCCCAGCTCCGAGTCTCCCATGGACAAGGTGCTGAGGAGCATCGGGATCATGTCCTAGTCCTCAGCACTGCTGAGGTCACACCATGAATATTGTGCTCAGTTCTGGGCCCCTCACTGCAAGAAGGACACTAAGGGGCTGGAACATGTCCAGGGAAGGGAACAGAGCTGGGGAAGGGGCTGGAGCCCCAGGAGAGGCTGAGGGAGCTGGGAAGGGGCTCAGCCTGGAGAAAAGGAGGCTCAGGGGGGCCCTTGTGGCTCTGCACAACTCCCTGACAGGAGGGGACAGCCGGGGGGATTTGGGATCTGCTCCAGGGAACAGGGACAGGAGGAGAGGGAACGGCCTCAGGCTGGGCCAGGGGAGGGTTAGACTGGATATGAGGGAAAAATTCCTTCACCAGAAGGGTGGTCAAGCCCTGGCACAAGCTGCCCAGGGCAGTGCTGGAATCACCATCCCTGGAGGAATTTAAAAGCTGTGTAGATGTGGCACTTGTTGTTTAGTGGTGCACTTGGCAGCACTGGGTTAATGGTTGAACTTAATTTTAGACACTTTCTGCAACCAATATGATTTTTTGATTCTGTGACCAGTCTACTTCTCCAGGCAGGCCAGGAAGGCTGCTGGATGCATGCTGGGAGCAGACCTGTTTCCATCTCCAGACAGCAACAGCTCTGCTCATGTCCCTTGAGCCCTTCCAAGGCACTGGAAGCAGCCCTGCACACCAAGGGCACCCTGGCAATGCTCAGCCACCGCCCCTCACTTCCCCAGGGGTAATTTCTGGTGTGCAGTACAAGGACACAGAGCACAGTCCCACCTGGTGATTATCTCTGCTGCTGTTGTAGGTGGTTTCTGAGGCCATGGACTTCATGAGAGGAACTGTCCCTTCTCCTGACTTGGGTCAGGCTGTCAAGAGGCTGTGTGGGATGTCTGTCCAAGAGGTAATTGTGGAATACCTTGGTGTGCAGGGAGAGTGGGAAGCAAGGAACAGTTTGTTGCAAAAGCCCTCAGACTGTAAGCTGTAACTTACTGGCTCCCTCATGGAAAATTTTGGATTTGTGTGGATTTTGTGGCTTTTGATTTTTTGTGTGGCTTTTGGGGCTTTTTTGGTTTTTTTTTTTTTTGTGCTTTTTGTTTGTTTGTTTGTTTGTTTTGGGTTTTTTTCTTTTTTTTTTTTTTCGATTTTTTGTTTGTTTGTTTGGGTTTTTTGGGGGGGGGAGAGGGGTTGGGGTTTTTTTTAACTTTGAGGAAAGAGACTCCACTTATTTTCCTTCCTCCACTGCTGGTAACACCTGGACCTAATTAAATTAAAATCTACAAATACCTTTTACAGTATTTGAAGGAGTAAACAGGAAGGCTGTCTACTCACTCCTGTACATCACCTTGGTCTTGCTGTTGTCCTTCTGTCCTTAAGTGCAAGGGACACATCCACTCAGACTACAGAGTTGCTCCCATTTCACCTGGGCCCACAGAGCCTGAGCCAGGGGGAGTTTATCAGTTCTTCCCCTGAGTTGGTGGTTATGAGGTCACCCTCATTTGCACACACACTGATAGAGCATCCACAGTAACATTCAAATGGGACAATTTCTCCAGGGTTTGTTAATGAGCCCATAAGCAGGCCCCAAAAGCATTCTCTTCTGGAAGGAGCAGAAAGATCCTGATGTTCCAGTTGGGAGAAAGGCTGCAGCATCAGCTCAACCTAATTAGAGAGCAGGGAATCAATCCTACCAAGCAATCCACCAGCAAGGCAACCTGGCTGTCAGTCCCGCTGCTCTTGGATCTGGCTTAGGAAGATGGGAATAAAAGCAGTAACAAATGACAGTAATTTCTACCCCACATCCTAGTGAGTGCAGGAAATGTGGTTTCAGTCTGCACAGGACACAAAGCCCTCCTCCAGACCCACAGTTAGTCTCAGAACAGGAAAGGGGAGGCTGCAGCAGGCCTGAAATTCAGCTACTGAGTATTTACTTATTTTATTTTTCTCCTCCATCTTTTTTTTTTTTTTTCCCTGGAAATGGCACCAGCTGATTAGGGAGTCCCAAGCAAGCCTGGATACACTTGTTGATTACTGCACTGTGTCTGCCTTCATCTTCCATCTCAGTACAACAGGATACACACTTGACTTTGACCAGCCTGCTTGGACTGCATTCCAGAAGGTCAGTTCCTACAGCACAGTGTTCCCAGTTACCAGGAGGGCTGGTCCCAGTACAGCCAGTTCCCACACTGACAAGCCCTAACCAGCTGGGCTACTCCAGCAGGATAGTTTTGCAAAATGGATTCACAGTTCTGATAAACAAGAAAACCAGTGTCAGAGAGCCAGAGATGACACTTGTCCCCTGAAAAACACATGGGTCAAAAAACTTCTCTGGATCAACACCTTCTTTAAAGTCTGTGTTGGCAGGGAAGGAAGTACAGCTTGATCTCCACTTAATGCTAAGAACAAGCTGCTGATAACATTTCCTGAGCCAAAAGGTGCTTCCCTACCTTTCTGCAGCCACCTTTATACTCATGAGAGTTGATAAATTATAATCATAGAATCCTTGACTGGTTTTGGATTGGAAGGAAACTTAAAGCTCCTCTCATTCCACCCCCTGCCATGAGCAGGGACACCTTCCCCTATCCCAGGTTGCTCCAAGTGCCATCCAACCTGGCCGTGGACACTTCCAGAGATCCAGGGGCAGCCACAGCTTCTCTGGACAACCTGTACCAGGGCCTCCCCACCCTCACAGAGAAGCTTTTCTTCCTAATATCTAATAATCTAACTTAATCTCTAATACAGTCTGAAATTGCTCCAGGATCTGGAGGCCCTAAGGACAGGGGGATTTGATTCAGGTCATTCCCTTCACAAAAGAAAAGAAAGCCTGTTCCCAGAACTCTTCACAGCTGACAATCACAGCCATGGTCCCACTGAGCTGGCCTAAGCAGTGGCCATCAGAAAAGGCAAGGTAATGAGGTAGGTCCAGGACCTCCAGGGAGCCCATCCTGGAAAGACAGAGACAAGCAACCTAAACCATAGGTCTGAGGTTCAACCACGGTCAGACAGACAACTATCCACAATGCAGACTTAAGATCCACTAGAAAATCCCATCAGTAAGCAGAGAACAGCACTCCCCTACAGCACAGCTCAGGAGAGAGGGGGCTGCCCAGACCAGAGCTTACATGGACTGCCTGTGCCTGTGAGCAGAGGTGTGGGTGGAAGGCCATGAAGGCCTATTGCTGTACTCAGGCACTGAGAGTGGGAGAGCTCCTCATTTCAAGCCAAAACCTCGGATCACTCTCAGATAAAATATACAAAGCCTTGGGCCCATGCACAGAAACACAGCTGGGGTCCAGGCCATCTCCTTCTCTTCTGACCTCTCCTTTTTATTTCAACAGATGGGTGACAGATCATCTGGCTGGACTCTTGGGTACCTGCTGAGTCTGACCAGCACCATGCCCCAGGACAGCCCAAGCTTCCTCAAGGGGATTGAGCCGGGGGTCTGGTCCTTGCTCCTGATCCTCTTCGTGGTGCTGCTCATGGGCTCCTTCCTGCGCATCTCGTACCGAGTGATGGTCAAGGAGAGCAGCTCCAGCCACAGGAACAGCAGTGTTTTTGATGACTGACACTTTTCTGTGGCTCCAGACTCTTGTCAGAGCACAGTTAACAGGGCCCAGACAGAAATCACAGAGGTGGAAGTCACTAGAGCATGCAAGTGATTTTCCTGCAGGGCTCCCAGCAGCTTGCTGGTACTTGCACTACTGTACTTTGAGACAATGGATCCTGCTCCACAGGAAGTCTGATTCTTGGTGGATGGCAGGCTATTCATTCTCCAAACAAGAACAGCCTGCATGGCTCTTCCTTGGGCTACAGCTGGGATTACTCATGTCAGATACCAAGTGATGCCTCTGAGCAGGCAGGGCCTGAGCTAATGTGAAGTTAACACTGTATAATCCTGTCAAATCAGAAGAGGTGGTGTCTGAAAAAAAGTCCCTGTTCTACTCTATGGCCTCTCAAGAGATGATACCTGCAGTATTGCCATTAGTGAAGATTGGAAGGGCATTAAAGTACAGTCAGAATATAAAAGCCAACTGCTTCCATGTTCTAGGGAAAAAGTAGGTATTTTCTGTCTGTGTATTTCTGATCTGTCTGTGCTTCCATCTCAATGATGATGGCCACATGTCCCTTCCAATGAATGCTCCTGCTGACCAGGAATCCTTCAAACCCAATCCTTCTTAATCTTGGCCCTCTATAAAATGTGCAGAGGATCAAAGGAGAAACAAAGGCCACAGAGCACAGCTGAGTTTTTGTCTCTCAGCTGAGTCACAGCCACACAGGGTTAAAATTGCCAATTAAAACTCTTTAGGGAGGACTCAAATTAACAGATTTAATTTCACATTTGCTAAAGCTGGGCTCATGCTAGGCTGAGGTTCACCTGTTTGTTCATTTGCACTGACCTGCTTCTCTTGCTGACTCTAGAAGTGTCTCAGCTGACACTGACCAGAGCAGACTGAGGAACAGAAGCTTTCCTAATTGTCACTTTCATATTAGACTATGACCAGAATTACTTTATGATCTAATAATCACAATAATCAGGATTTCTCTGGGATCTGGCAGTCATTCCAGCTCCTCTGGTCTGCTCTGCTCATCTGAAAGATGAGGTACTGTACAAATTCTGTGTTACTGTGAAGGGATCGATTCACAAACACCGTCCTTTGACTAAGGCATTTAGAGCTCACTTCTCAACTGCTTCAGACACTTTAAACACACAGACTGTTAAGAGCCTCAGGGATGAGTGTCTCCAAGGCTTTTCAGACCACTTTAAACAGAAATGTAAATGCTCACAGATGTAGTGATGTGCCTTACAGGGTTTTTAAAGCTACCATGGCATCTAAATCCTTTCAAATCTGATTATTCGTCCCTTGTGCTTCCAACTGATAATACAGGACACACACACCCCATAATATTGGGGTATTCGTGCATTTTCAGGCCGATTAATGAAGGTTTGGAACCTGCCAGTCAAGTTTAGAGGGGTGTGGAAACAGACTTCAACAAGCTTCATATTCATTTCTTTGAGTTGCACGTTAGATATTTTTAATTATATCATGTCATTAAAGATGTTTTAATAGACTGTCTGTGTTATTCTTGGCAAGAGATCAAAGCAGGGGGGTTATTGTGAACACAGAGTGTTTCAGTGAGCAGGATGGGGGTGCTGCTGCTGCCTCTACTCAAGAGCTGTTTTGCTGTGTACTTTTGGGGTACACAATGAGAACCCCTGAAGGCACTTTGTTTCCAGTGAAAGACAAAGATTTCAGATAACCTGACTGCTGGTATTTAGCTGATGAGAGACACACCTACACCTTTTGATGTGTTCTTTGCTCAAACCATCTGAAGAAGGTAGGAGGCATCCAGGCAAGGTGGCATAGAAAAAATAAAGAGGTTATCAAGGAGTCAGCAATATCAGGGAAATTCCTGAGACTTCATTCATACTGCACCTGGAAATGCAATCCTTTAACAGAGCTCTGGCTCAGTGACCTGACAGCATAGGGGTGAGCTCTGGGATTCCTGGCTGAGATTTGGAAGCTGCCCAGGAAGAATCCTCCCACTGTCAGAAATGGAAACAAGCCAGTGAGATGCCAGGAACTCCTGGACTCCAGGTGCTCTGCTCTGTCAGTCACTGCACCTTCTTGAATTGGAACAGATCACAGGGTCCAAGAGAAAAGGATATCAGCCAGAACTTCCCCAAGCTCTCGTTTAGAAGCTTTGAGACTTCCACACAGATAAGTCGTCAGTAATTAGGCAATGAGCTCAGCGTGGCCTCCTGACACTTCACTTTTGCTTTGCACATGCCACTGAATTAAATCCCTGCCCCTTGAGCCACCCTGACGCTGAACCACTGCTCTGCCATGCAAAAACCCATAATCACTTCTTTTTTGACAGGTAAAAACATTTCTAGATGTATTTACTAAATTATAAGATAGATTGATATTTTAAAACTGGTGTTTTGGTAATTAAAAAAGGCAAATTATAACCAAATTAGGGACCTATGAGAAGAAAGGAGACTAATACTGGTAACATATTCCTTCCTCCCAGCTCTCTATAGAGCAGCTCGTTCATGTCAGCCCCTCAATAAGTTTGCAGAATAAATCCCCAGATTGCCTGGACAGCAGAAATCTACTTAAAAGGAGATTCTAGATGAACACACTCACTTTGAAACAAAGATGCTTGCAGGCCTTTGGTTACAATTCCACTGTGGAAATGATAAATAATGAGGATTTTCTAACTGTCTGTAAATTCTTTATGTTTATACATAGGGCCCTCGCTTCTCACTCAGGCTGAACCATGGCAGAGATCTTCTGGCAGATAATAAAGTCTGCTCATGTGCAACTGCAGTTCTGCTGCTGTCAGCAAATACCAACAAGAAGGAAATAAAAAGTATTAGATAAATTGACACCAGAAAGCACTTTCTCTATTTTAGCTCCAGACACACATCAGGGTGACTGACCTGCTCCTGGCTATTGGGGCTTAACTGTCATTTAGGCATCCCAAAGCACCATGGATTTTCAACCAGTACATCCCATCTGGGTTGTCCCAATGAATTCCCACTAATATTGAGGGAAATAGTTTGTTGCCTGCAGCTCCACTCTGCAGAACTTACAGGGCCTGAATTGTTTCTTTTTTCCCATTCTGACATACCCAGGCTTCCTGTGGTAGGAGAGACCCAAGCTGAGGCCTTGGAATCCAAAACCTTTTGTGAAGCAAATCCAGCAGAAGATGGGAGGAATGCCTTTTATGGATGGCTGGGTTTAGTATCAGTATATTTTCATTATATTCTTCTACCCTGCCTCTGATCCTGTATCTGAGTGTCTTTCCAGAGAAGCAGGCAGCCATATGATGTTTATATCTTACCTCATGGACTGTCACTCCTACTTCAAGAGCTAATTCTGAACATGCTGAAGAAGAACAGCCCTGAAGAAATATTGGGATCAGAAAACCTGCAATTTTTGCCACATCTTTCTTAATATAAAAGTCCTTTCACAATGCCATCAAACCCAGGCAAATCCCAGTGTTTTGGTGTTTTCTAAGTGCAGACATCACTGTGTACCTGTACACTGAGGTGACCAGGTTCCCTCCATGTGAGATATTCAGAGCCCTCCTGCAGTCAGATGCTGTCAGACCCCAGTTCAAGTCAGATAAACACAGAGCAGGAACTGCTGCTCCCCAGAGCAGTGTGCAATGCCAGGGATCAGTCACGAGAGGGAGGCTGGCAGAACACCCCCTGGAAAGCCTTAGGAAATCTCTGACACAGCCAGCAGCTTCTCCCACCACAAATGACATCAATCAGCAAGGAGGCTTCTCTGGGAACATGTCATGGATGCAGGGGAAAGACACTGCAGTATGGAAACTCTCTGTGTGGGGTGTGAAAGCCACTCTGACCAGGAGCCATGGTGTTGGAAGAAGTCCTCTATGCAAGGAGACAGGCACTAGCATGGAGTGTGGATGAAGGCTCTTTTGAAAACAAGAGGGAGAAAGAATAATCCCTACCAGGAAGAGGAATGCCCTGGAAATGAAGAGGAGGTTTGAGAGAGACAGAGGAATGATAAAATCAACTTCTGTGTGAAGGAAAGTTTATTTTTGTTCACAGCAGAGGTGTCACCATATGTGCACCTCATGACCAAATTAGTCACCACTTCTTGGTGGAAAGTCTCAGGAGAAACAAATTCTCCACGTGGAAGGAGGCAACAGCTATCAGGCTTATCACTGGACAAGGAACAGCAGCAGAGCTGTGGAACCTTCATGGGAACAATGTTCAAAGTTCACAGGTTTCAAACATGAAGGAGATAGAAATGGCCAATTAATGCTGAATATTACATAAAGTAAAAGCTGTTTTAGCATTACCTTGTCTCACAGTATCATAGAAAATGTTAAACAGTCCTGGAGTGAAAGCTCTGAAGGGTCAGACTCATGGCCTTGTGAATTACACAGTGGAAATTATGAAACCAAATGGAGGGAGCTCTTCTTCCACACAGATTGTGGTTATACCACAGGACTCATCAGGAGAGGAGGCTGTTTATGCCAAAAGTTTACGTGGCTGCAAAAGGTGATTAGATAAATTCATAATCACCCATTGGGCTATTAAACAAAAAGTTGCTTGCGGCTAAAGAATTGCCCGAACCAGCTGGCACATCCATATCTGTTTGCCCTGCTCCTCTTTGGTAACTGCTGCAGAGCATTAGAGACAAGACACTGGCCTGGGCAGACTGTGGCTTGATCCCATTCAGCTGTTCTGATTTCCCTTAGGCAGGAATCCCACAGCTGCACCTCTCACTTACTGGTCTCTGGAAGCAGCCTCTCACCTCCATAACTTCAATATCACAAGAGCAATAATTTCTGGAAAACAAGACTGGTTATCCTTAGAAGTAACAATCAGAGGAGAATGAGAAAACACCTGCACATACCCATGTCTCACTTCAGTGTTACCATAAACCTGGAACGACCCCAACACCAAAAGCCCTCTGGCTCTGGAGGCAGCTCTCACCCACACTCCTCCTCCACTCAGGGCTCCAGGTTTTTACCTACAGAAACAGAATTAGTTGTGTGATTTCTGTCTGGGCTCCTGCCAGCCCCAGGTAGAGGCTCAGCTCAGACTGGATCCTGTTTCAGAGACACAGGCTGCAATCTTGCTGGTTAAACACCAAGAGAGGAGTGACAGTCGCTGTCTGCCTGCCTGCTGAGGGGAGGGACCAGCTCTGTACACACACGCAGAGAACACTGGTTCAGCAAAAGGGGACGGCAACACACAAAGTGAAAAGAAAGTCCCTCCCCACTCTGTTCAAACCAGTTGTGTTTACAGTAAAATCTGTTTCCAAGCCAAAAGCAATACAGGTAGTTACAAAACCAAAACAATTGCAATAAAAAGTTAAAAAAAACAACCCTAATACATAATTCAACAAAACAGAAATGCGATTTCCAACTTGTTTTAACTTTCCTGTGTCTATCTTAGGGTTATACCCAGGGTCTTTGACCATGTAACACTGCCCCAAAACTCTAACAATGCTTTCTACGACCCCTCTTACTACATTAATTTATTTAAATTTATTTTATTCAAAGTACTCAAATACCAGCTAAGACAGATGTCTGCAATAAAAACACAATGTGGGAGCCACAAACATCCCACCTCAGTGCTGCTCCTTTCAACGCCCTCCCAGCTGCTTTCCAGCATTCCCTACTCAGGCAAGCTGCAGCCTCTCCACTAAACCAACAACCACCAGAAATGCATTTCAGCATTCAGCTCAGGCAGGACCATGGAATGTGCAGCTTCTTCTCCCAGAATTTGCCTCACTCAGTATTCCATGCAGAGGTTTGCCTTGGGAGGAATGCTCCAAGTGAGCCAGGGTTCTGGCACAGACCTGCTGTGGCATTTGCCAGCTCACCTCCTGGCACATGCTAATTAATGCTGGCCTGCCACAGTGCTAGAAATAGCAGGGCTGACATGGTCGGCAGCTCCAGCGGCTCTCCATGGAGATTCCTGACTGTGATTCTTCTCAGAGGGATCTTAGAAATACTGGCATTTCAATTCAATTCAAGAAATGGAAAAATATTTAAGATAGAATTGTCATTTCCTGTGGATGTGCAGGTAGCTAAGAAGAGAAACACTCACTGACTGGGCTAGAATTAGCAAAAATATGGCACAAATAATTTGAAATATCTCCTCCTTAGATATTCAGGTGGCTGAATCTCCTGGGGAAACCTCTGGAAGCTCAATCAGAGAGCAGAGTTTAGCTCCCCAGTAGGCTCCTAGCCCTGCTCCACTGGGGGTGATCCTGCTGGTGTTCTGCAGACAGGTATGGGAGCCTTAACTGAGCAGAGCATTTCCACTCTCACACTCCCTCTGGGAACGCTGGGGGTGGCAACAATTGCTCACTCCACACATTACAGAGCAGCTTCCCTTCCCAAACATGAAAGGCAGTGCAGGCTGGAGTAGAGACTGTGGGAAGCACAAAGGCTCAGGATTGCTCACACAGTGAGGACATGGATGGCACTAATGCACAGGCCTTTGCTTTCTGGCCCCGGCTGAAAAAACCCCAAACCTCTATCTGGATTAAATACAGCAGCTCTCGTACCACAAAACCTCCCCCAAGCCCTGCAGTGGCTCTCTGCTCCATCTCAGGGCAGGTTCTCCAGGGTTTCCCAAGCACACGTGCCTGTGAACGCTGTGCTGAGCACATCTGATGAGAACTGATGCTGAATGTACCTCCCTGGACAGCACGACACAGGCAACACGCTCTACATTCCCTGGTTTTAATCACAGAGAAGCCAGGATTCCTTTTATACATTACTCTGAAGAGATGGCATCACATCCTGCAGGAAAAGCTGTCTTTACTGATTAGCACAGTCTTGTGTGAAATCTTGAGCAAGTCTTATCTAGATTCATCCTGGCTGCCTTTGGTACCTAGATGATGCTGCAGTTTTTGGAATTGGTCACTTCAAACACCATCACAGAGAACAGAAGGGTGTTGTCAGAGGACTGCTCTGAGCTGGAGTGGGCCAAGCTATCCCTTTCCACTGATTCCAGTGTGAACACTATTCAATCAATGCCTGTAATTAGTGGGATAAATCTGGACCCTAATGCCTCTGCATTACTCAGCTGTCTCAAAGGGAACTGCATAAACCTCCTGCATTCCGGCTGTGGATGTGAAGGATGAGCTGTGTGCATCCCCCCAGACACCTTGGAGGCTGACACAGGCCTTCCCCAGGACCCTCTCAGGTCGCTCCTGGTGCTCTGGGGCTGCTCCAAGTGTTCCTGGACTCCTTCCAGCACCTCTGCAGGAATATGTTTATACACCAGAAATATCGATCGTCATAATCTTTATATTAAGCTGACAACCAGAGGACATTTAACCTCCAGCCAAAGCCTTCACAGGGCTTCTATATCCTGCCACCTCCTCACCTGACCCAGCCACAGGATTGGATTATTCTTATCCAGGCACAGATTCCGGGATGTGTACGAGCTGTTTGTGTGTCACACAGAGCTGGCCTGTGTCAGCAGAATTGAGGTCATGGCTGCGTTTACCTCAGCCCACCCCACAGCAAGGCAGCAGGATGAGATTCTCTGCCTTGGGAGCTCCATTACGAGCCTCTTTCAAGTTTTTGCTACAGTATTAAACAAGAAGAGATGCTGGGACTTGTAGACCAAGCTGGCATCACAATGAATACATACAACCATAAAAATATTCTGCTGAAACAATAATCAAATATGATTAATAAAACTGTGACCAATGGATGCACTGTCTGGGCAAGAATGTGCACACCAAGCTGGAAGGTAGAATAAGGGACAAGGAAAGGCAAGGGTGGTATTTATCCAGCATGGGGTGTCTGGCTGCCTCATGACAGGGCTGCTGCACCCACACACAGCCCAGGATGGAGGTGTCTATGTGGGGAAGCCTTGGTAAGCAATGTCTACCTCAGATCCCCTCACACGCAGGAGCCCCTCAATGGGGCCCTCCCCTCACATCACACGTGCAGCTACAGAGCTGCCACTGCAAGGATCAGAGCAGCCCTAAGCCCTCAGAGCAGCTGGACCCCCAAACCTCCACACTCCCCTCACAGCTGCCAGGGCTCCCCTCTGCCCTCTCATGGCTCTCCATGCCCCCACAGCTCCTCAAGCCCTCACACCTCCCTCACAGCCCTCCGAGCCCTTAGAGCGCCCCCAAGCCCTCACAGCTCCCACAGTCTCCTCACAGCTGCCAGACCCCCTGAGCCTTTAGGGTCCTCCGAGCCCTCACAGGAGCCAGGCTCCCTGAGCTCTCAGAGCCCCTGTCAGTCTCCCAAGCCCTCACACTCCCCTCACACTCCCCTCACACCGCCCGCCCCGGCCCCTTCCCGCCACCCGCCCGCGCTGTCGCCATGACAATGCCCGCGCGCGCGGCCCCGCCACCCTCGGGCGGGGCGGCGCGCCAGAAAGTGCTGGAACGCCGCTGCAGCCCGCGCGTGCGCACGCGGGGTCCTTCCCCCACCCGCCGCGGCGCTGCGGCGCCGGCTGGAGCGGGACGGGGGGACGGGCAGGGATGGAAGGAGGGAGGCAGGCAGACCTGCCTGGGGCAGCGGAGGCGAGGGGCGGAGGGAAGTGCTGGGGACCCGCGGGGAACCCGCCCTGTCCCGCAGTGAGGAGGAGCCGCCGCCTCCGCTGCGCAAAGCGCGCACTCGGGTCCGTGAATGGGCGGCTGCGGCGGCCACCGCCCAGAGCCCGCTGCGGAGTCACTGCGACGGTTACCAGGGCGCTTCGTTCTCCGCCAATCAAACGGCGTTAGCTCATGCCCCGGGGCCGGCAGCCAATCGGCTTCGACATCAATCATTCAATTGAGCCAATCGGGAGAGCCGTGAGCGAGCTGAGGCGGGCACTCGCGGCTCCCGGTTGCTTAACTGTAAAGCCAACAGACAGGAGGGCGGGGCGAATAACGCCGGTGACTTGAGTGACAGCTATGCAGCCAATCAGATTATCTCATTTGTAGAGCCTCGCTATAAGTACCCAATCATTGCTGCGAGTGGCCGTCTGGGCGGGGAGAAGGGGGCTGCGCGCGCATTCCGCTGCTATATAAAGGCTGGCGGTTGCCTCACTCAGCCAGAGTCGGTTGGGGGAAGGCTGGGGTAGTAGGGAGCGCTCGTGAGCCGCCGCCATCATGAGAGAGATCGTGCACCTGCAGGCCGGGCAGTGCGGGAACCAGATCGGAGCCAAGGTCCGGGCGGGGAAAGAGGGCGCGGGGGTGGGAGGGGAGCGCCCCCGGTCCGGCTTGGCCGCCGCTGACGCGCTTCTCTTCGGCAGTTCTGGGAGGTGATCAGCGACGAGCACGGCATCGACCCCACGGGCAGCTACCACGGGGACAGCGACCTGCAGCTGGAGCGCATCAACGTCTACTACAATGAGGCCACAGGTAGGGCCCGGACCCTCCCCCCCAGGCTCCCCCCGGCCCCCCGGCGCGGTAGTCACGGCTCTCCCTGTGTTGCAGGCGGCAAGTACGTGCCCCGCGCCGTGCTGGTGGATCTGGAGCCCGGCACCATGGACTCGGTGCGCTCCGGGCCCTTCGGGCAGATATTCAGGCCAGACAACTTCGTGTTCGGTGAGTGCGCGGGGGCGGGAGGAGCCGCGGGGTGGGGCGGGCAGGGCACTGCGGGGCTGCCCCGCCGCACATGCTCTGAGGGACAGGCCCGGACGGGGCTAATCCTGGTGTGGAATACCGGGATTGCGGCTGGGAGCCGCTCCGAGGTGGCACCAGAGGTCGTTGCTCTTCCGATTCTTCGTTACCGCCTCCGTGCGTGCCACCGGGAGAAATGGAGTGGCTGCTGTATCATTGATAATTAATGTTTGCCCTGTGTCTGCCGAGCCACTGCAGAGGTGCCTGTGTGAAACCACAGCCCTGTGCTCGATAAGATAAAAGCTTTTATGGAGCCTGATGCTCTTAAGCTTTGCTTGCAAGCAATAAGCAGGAAGCAGTGACCGTAATCTAATACGAAAATGGCTCTTTTCCAGGTCAGAGCGGAGCAGGAAACAACTGGGCAAAGGGCCATTATACGGAAGGTGCTGAATTAGTCGATTCTGTGTTAGATGTTGTAAGGAAGGAGGCAGAAAGCTGCGATTGTCTCCAGGGCTTTCAGCTTACTCACTCCCTGGGTGGTGGCACAGGCTCTGGCATGGGTACCCTTCTTATCAGCAAAATCCGTGAGGAGTACCCAGACCGAATTATGAATACTTTCAGTGTGGTGCCCTCCCCTAAAGTGTCAGATACTGTAGTCGAGCCCTACAACGCCACGCTGTCGGTGCACCAGCTGGTGGAGAACACAGACGAGACGTACTGTATCGATAACGAGGCGCTGTACGACATTTGCTTCAGAACACTGAAGTTAACAACCCCCACCTACGGTGATCTGAACCACCTCGTGTCAGCCACCATGAGCGGTGTCACCACCTGCCTGCGGTTCCCGGGCCAGCTCAACGCTGACCTGCGGAAGCTGGCAGTGAACATGGTTCCCTTCCCACGTCTGCACTTTTTCATGCCTGGTTTTGCCCCGCTCACGAGCCGTGGGAGCCAGCAGTACCGGGCTCTAACCGTGCCAGAGCTCACCCAGCAGATGTTCGATGCCAAGAACATGATGGCAGCATGTGACCCTCGTCACGGCCGCTATCTGACCGTGGCCGCCGTCTTTAGGGGCCGCATGTCCATGAAAGAGGTGGATGAGCAAATGCTCAATGTTCAGAACAAAAATAGCAGCTACTTTGTTGAATGGATTCCTAATAATGTTAAGACAGCAGTCTGTGACATTCCACCTCGTGGCCTCAAAATGTCTGCCACCTTCATTGGCAACAGCACGGCCATCCAGGAGCTGTTCAAACGCATTTCTGAGCAGTTCACTGCGATGTTCCGCAGAAAGGCTTTCCTGCACTGGTACACAGGGGAGGGCATGGATGAGATGGAGTTCACAGAGGCTGAGAGCAACATGAACGACCTGGTCTCTGAGTACCAGCAGTACCAGGATGCCACAGCTGAGGAAGAGGGAGAGTTTGAGGAGGAGGGTGAGGAGGAAGCAGAGTGAAGTTATGCAGTGGAACACCTGTAAATTTTGTTTAAAGTTGTATGAACTCTCTCATTCAAAAGTTCTGTTTGTGTTGTGTTATTATTGCTGTTTCCGAGTCACTCCCAATGCTGTACAGGCACCATTAAAGCAGTTTTCACAGTGCAATTCCCCGTCTCCTCTGTTCACACCGGTATGATTCCCGCGTGGCGTTGCCATAAGTGAGCCCGCAGAGGTCCTGCAGGCCTGGAGGAGAAAAACAATGGGCTTGGCACCAGCACTACCACCTTGTCCATGGCAACCACCCTGCTCCTGTTCTCAGCCTGGTGACACCTCTTGTGTCACTGGCACGGTGGCAGTCCTGCTTCTGCTGGTGTGGGGATTGCAGAAATTCCCTGGTGTTGTCTTACAATCAGGTACTGCTGGAGGGGGCACATTTAACAGGGAGGGTGGAATTAACTCCAAGCTGTGTCTAAATTTAGGTGCCTGCTTGTGGCCCCTTGCAGCCTGGCCTGGCAGGAGCTGAGCAGGGGCAACAGGAGCTTTGAGCTGCCTGGGCACAAAATGGTGCCACAGAGCTGCCACCCAGCACTGGGTGTTCCTGCAGCAGCTGAGCTGCTCCACTGCAGCTCCTCAGCACTACAAACCCAGCAGGGAACCCTGACCTGGCCCAGGGGTGACAAGTGACACCAAAGCTGTCTGTCCCATGCACACAGCCCTTCTGCACATCAGAGGTTTTGATAATCAGGTGTTGGTGCAGCCTCAGCTTTTGGGGTGAGCTGAACACCTGACAGATGTCTTGCACTGGTTTGTCTCATGAAAGCTCTCTTAACAGCAGGTTTTTACAATGCAACCAGTTCATGTGTTTGTGTCTCTTCAAGTGACAAAGCTGTCACGGAGGAGCTGGACAGGAGGAGCAGGCTCCTCCCCTGCTGAAGAAATTCTGTTCAGCGTTTTAAATTATAACTGCTTTTGTTTAAAGGTTTTCTGCCTTAATTAATTTTCTCCATCCAGAGCCAGACTGGTTGGAGCAGTTAAGACTGTGCTGACTGGTGGCTCCAGAGGCAGGGAAGTGGGAATATGCAGGAACAAGGCCCAGTGTCAGACCTGCACTCAACATTCTCCTCTGGGCTCAACCTCCCCATCAGCCCAAACCCAGCCCTGCCAGGAGAGATGTTTTCCCACTCTGCTTTCAAATCCTGCCATATTTTATATCTTCTCCTATTTTCCCCCTCTGCACTGCAGCAAGGACGAGCAATGAGTTCAGTTCTTCCCAGCTGAGCTCCATGATTTCCCACCCACATTACTGAGCTGTGACCAAACACAGCAATGCAGGAGCTGCTGATTTGTGGAGATTTTTTAGGCTGGTACAATAATGCTTTCAGGTGCATGGACACACCTTCCCCTTACACACAAAATTTCTCCAGACCTCTCCTTTTAGGCAGCCCAAGACATCACAGGGCTCAGGCAGGGACCTGTCCTGATGGCAAATACCATTTCCCTACATTTTTTGTGCTTTCTCCACACCTTCATACCATCTACCTTTTCATCAGACTTGAAGCTTTCCACGACAAATCCCATTCCTGACATGACAGGTGGGATGTCACTGAACCTCCCCTGCCTCAGCAGGGGATGATGGCTGGAAATGTGAAGCCTGGGAGAGGCTGGCAGTGGGAATGCTGGGTTCTCCTGCAGCCAGGGCATGGCAGAGTTCCAGCACCTCGGCAGAAGGAAACCTACTACCCATGTGGGACATCTCAGTGATTGCTCACTTCTCTGCCACTCCAGCCAGCAGCAGCACTCCTTAACCCCGTAATTAGTATTAGTGACTTTCGTTTTCACTCAGCTGATGAACTTACATGGTACAAAGCCTGCGTAGGCAGGTTTGAGTCCAGCACGGCTGTAAATTTTGGTGTCTGGCCAGTGTGTCAGGGGGAATCTCGTGCCCAATGTATAAGGTGGATTTCTCTGCAAAAGCTGGAAAACAAAACAAAAAAAAACCCCACAACAAGTGGAGCAGTTTATTTCAAAACATACTATTTTTACCAAAGTCATGTGCTTTGACTTTGCATTATATAAAATATTTAAGCCAACATGAAGCAATTCTCCTTCCAGTCCTGCTTTCTTCTAATTAAGAGCTACATTGCATTGTCCCTTTTTCCACTGCATAAGTTTTTCTCCTGGCAGGTGTTGGCAGCAGCCTCTGCCAGCTCATCCCCCATGCCCACAGCACGGCCCAGGTGCTGTCCTTGGGATCCCTGCAGACCAGGCTGCAGATTTACTCCCTTGGGGATCAACCCCAAGTCCCAAAGGCCTCATGCTCCTGCTCTGCTGTCCCTGGAGCTGGGCCTGTTCCTGTGCTGTGGCTGTGTCTGGGTTTGAGCCCCTTTGTGTTTCCATGAGTCCCATCAACAGGAATAGCCTGGAATTCCCAGGCCAGGAGGAACAGGAAGGGTCAGGGAGCTTTGACTGAAGGAAGAGTGTAAATCATCTCCTGCCCTCTGAGGCTGGACACAGGCGAGGGGCTGGGCAGCAGGGTGGGTGTCACAGCTGGGTGTCACAGCCCTGCAGCCACAGAACCCCCAGAGGTGTCCCTGGAGCTGTGGCTGGTGTGCAGAGAGGGGATGGGGGTCCCAGAGCCCAGCACACCGTGGGGCCCTCGGTGCCTGGGATGGAGCCCAGGCTGCCGCTCCTCGAGGGGATTGTTGCTGTGCCTGCTGCAGGCAGTGAGCAGCGATCCATGGCACATCTGTAACCGAGGACAACAAAGATTTAGGGCAGGAGATTAGTGGCTTGAAGTCAGAAGCCATCTTAGCTAGAGATGTGCTGTGATTCTCCCTTGAGCGTGTCTGCTCCTCCGCCGCTGCCGAGCCCTGCCAGCCCGGATTCCGCCGAGCCCTCCCTGGCTGATTCACGGCATGGCAGGCGTGTCTCAGGGCATCGGGGGCAGAACGGCTTGGCAAACAGCACATCCAGGGATAAATGCCCGCGTTTTGTTCTGTTTGCTCCATTTCAATTCCTAATCACGGCAGCAGGGAAGGAGGCAGAAGCCAGCGCTGGGAAATACATTTCATCCAGAGCACGACACTGCCCTGCTGCTCTCCCCGCTGACTCATTCCTGCCCAGCTGATTGCTCTGAGCTGGGCATCCTCACTCTTGGGTGTTTTTCCTGCACCAGCCCCATATGCCCGGGGGTGAAGGCACGGGTGTGTCCTGGGGAGCAGGAAGGGCTGGGATGTCTCAGCCTGTGTTTAATGCGCTGATCCGCTGGACCAGCGAGGCTGCTGCACCCCGGGGACCTCCCCGCATCCCGGGGACCTCCCGCCATCCTAGGCAAGGAGGGACGTGTAGCTCTGAATGCAAACTATCAATTGCTGCGGGAGGGATCTCATTTTCCCGTGCCAGAGGATTATGTGTCATTGTACGGGAGCTCTTACAGCAAGGGGGCTGCAGTTTTTCAGGAGGGATATTTCTGCATTCTTCCCAAAAGGAAAAAGAAGGTTGAGATCCCTTTAAGACGAATCGTGTTAGGAAAGGAAAAAGCCTTACAACCAATTAAAAGACATCACAGGAAGCCACCATCACTGCCAACCAGACAGAGGAGATGTAATCCATGCGAGGGAAGTGCATATAGTTGCATCCTCTATTTCTGCACCCAGAGCAACATTTTTAACAGCCACTCTTGACCCAGCCCTCAACAGATTTCCTTAATCCTTTTATGAACTCATTTACCCTCCTTTAATGTCCCAACGAAACAAGTTACAGAATTTAATTGCTGGTGGTTTTTTCAACATTACCTAACAGTGTTTGATTTTGCTTGCACTCGTACCCCAGTTTTAATCCTACTACTGAAAATTCAGGTGGATCAGCATGAGCATTATGCACATTCTTATTTCAGTAATCTATAATCTACCTGGTATCGGTCAAATTCCTTCATGGCTTCCTTCACAGCTGGGATGTAGGTCATGCCGACTTTGTCAAAGAGGTAGGGGACAAATCCAGCATACCCTTTGGGTGGAGGCAAAAGAGAACATACAATGATCATTTAAAGATCAACCACTCTGAGAGTGGAGGAGCCTGGCATAAATATAAAACCTTAAAGCATAGGAAGGAACAATTAATCTGTTTAAATTGTAAAATTAACTCTTACATGTGAGGTATCTTCTCTGAAAGAGGTTTTTTTCCTTATGATTCCCAAGGGAAACACAATGGACTGAACTGGTTTTTGTTGGTCTGCATGTGGTATGGAAAAACCATTTCATTTTCTTAATCCTTTTTTTTAACATCTACAGCTCTTTCATGTTTTCTCCCAATTTAATACACATTCAGGGGTTAACAATAGATGTCCAACCTTTTTTCCTCATCTCCTCCATCCAACAAATTCCCACAACAAAAACTTTATAAAGTCTAAAAGTACATAAAACCTAGTGAGGTAGAACCTAAAAGCAGCCCAAACTCCCTCTTTCCAAAGGAATGCTTTGGAGAGAGAAATTTGTCTCCTGCACCCTAAAGCATGGACACTCTCTCATTTTAACTGAAATACTGTGATCCCTGTATTCCCATGACCCGGTGCAGAGTGAAGGATCCCACCCTGGATCCTTGGAGTCTGATCCTTGAGGGGGGAGCTCAGCCCATCACCCATCGTAGCTCTCCTGCTGCACAGAAATGTTCTCCCAGAGCAAGGGGAAGTTACAGAACACCCCTTGTAGGACAGAGTTTAACGCCTCTATGATGGTGCCATACACCCTGTGTGTGGATTTGGTGATTCAGGAAAGCATCTGGTTTCTAGGAGATAAATAATCACCCCAACAGCGTGGGGCAGAGCCCAAGGACCAGCTCTCCTCACCCTCTGGAGCTTGGCCCCACAGCTGCAGGGAACTGAGGTGGTTCCTGAATCCCTTCCACTGCCCAGGGGCACAGTGACATCCACAGGGTGACAGCATCGCAAAGAAAAGCCCTTGGGGGGAGAGCAGCAGGGATATTTTCCACCCCAAACAAGCTGGAGTGAGGTTTCCCCACGGGGGAGAAGGTCCCATCATTTCCTCAGAGGTGGCCTCGTGCTGCACGTGTCCTCCCTGTGCTTTACCTGGGATGACTTTCTGTCGGATGGCATTTGGGACAGGCAGCACTGGCAATGTGTCATCTGCTGCATCCCCTCCTGGCAGTGCCACACCTCCAGTTTCTAGCTGTTTAAAACAAAAAGAGAAATAAAACACCAGTAAAACTCACTTCTTCCCTCAGCTCCACTGCTTAAACTGCCAGGACCTGGGAATAACAACTGCCATTTCCAGTTCTTCCCAGCTTGACACTGAGAGCTACCCCAATGATTTCTGGGAAAGTCAAATTACAAGATGAGCAAGTAGCAGACCTGCAAGGGGTTTGCAAAATCCCCATGGAGAGCAAGGGGAGCTTTGGGCACTGAGCTCCTGTGCAAATCTGTTTCTGAGGGCAAGGAGCAGGAATGCCCCTTCTTGGGATTTACATCCAAGCCAGCTTTTGACTCCATGCGTCAAACCTCTAATCTCTGCCTTCAGAGGATTTGCAGAGCCGTGGCTGCAGGAACGTGACAAAGGCTGTTGCTGGCTCCAGAGGAAATAAAAGGGTTTTAAAAGACAATAAATGTAATAATAAAAAAATTTAAAAACCATAAAACACGTTGGTCCGAAGGGGTATTTGGCTGTGCTGTGCTCAACAGCCCCCAGCTCCACAGGCAAATCCCAGTACTGGTGTTCAAAGGGAGGTAATGATGGTGGGAAATTCAGGTGGAGGCAGATACAGGGACAGAAACCCAA
The DNA here is from genome assembly GCA_013397375.1 of Toxostoma redivivum. Lineage (NCBI taxonomy): Eukaryota > Metazoa > Chordata > Aves > Passeriformes > Mimidae > Toxostoma > Toxostoma redivivum. The sequence goes on along the minus strand of VXBI01009258.1, from coordinate 405,056 downwards.
CCAAACATGCTGGGAGTGCTCTCTTTGTGGGAGGAGGAAGAAGAGGAGGAGGAAGGCAACATCAGGGCTCCAAGGATACCCTAAGGAATCACAAGCCTGGCTGCCCAGCACAGCATAACACAACTTTAGGCACTGGGATTGAAGCCAAACCCACCCAAATGAGAAATTCAGCCTTTCTGATTGGGAATGGTAATTAACAATCAAAACCATTTCCTGAAGATGAAGTAGACTTGCTGCTGCTGGAAACATTTGTGTGTTTGATCTTTCTCTACACAAACTCAAGGGCAACAAGGCTGTGAGGGGTCTGGAACACAAACCCTGTGAGGAACGGCTGAGGGAGCTGGGGCTGTTTATCCTGGAGTAAAGGAGATTCAGGGGTGACCTTATCAACTCTACAACTCCCTGAAAGGTGGTTGTGCTCAGCTGGGGTTGGTCTCTTTCTCCAGGCAGCACTGACAGAACCAGAGGTCACAGGCTCAAGTTGTGCCAAGGGAAAATTAGGTTGGATATTAGGAAAAAGTTTTTCATGGAAAGAGTGATAAAGTACTGGAATGGTCTGCCTGGGGAGGGGATGGAGTCACCATCCCTGGATGTGTTTAATAAAAGACTGGATGTGGCACTCAGTGCCATGGTTTAGTTGAGGTGTTAGGGCATGGGTTGGACTCAATGATCTTGAAGGTCTCTTCCAACCCAGTGATTCTGTGAATTCTGTGAATTAACTTTGTGCCCTCACCACTCACACCCACCACCCCCAATCCCACACCCAGGGCCATACTCACCGCTTTGCTCCCTCCACAGTTACACTGGCACGTCCTAGTCCCTTTGCCCAGCAGACCAGCCAGGGGTGACCTGACCACCTCCCTCTCCATCTCCTCAGCTGCAGGGTGCAGGGCCAGCCCCTGCAGAGGCTCCTGGGGCTGCCAGGGCTGCAGGGCACCGGGCACGGGGGGGTCTGGGGGGCACTGCCAGTGCCTGGGGTCCATGTGGGTCATCATGGGCTCCTCTGGCACCGGCGTGGGGACAGGCTGCGGCCCCAGGGGTACCTCAGGAGGGCTTATGATGGGCTGGTAGGTGACATATCCTGAAGGACAGACACTGAGTTAGGGGATAGGTGTGGCCCAAAGAGGATTCCCATTATCCCCCATACCCCTCCAGGGGAATGGGAAGGAGCAGAATCAGAATAGCTCGAGTTGGAAGAGACCACAAGGATCTGCACATCCCATGGCTGTGTCATCAACCCCATCAATAAACCAGCCTGCACAGAAAACCAGCACAAATCCAAGTTAAATAACATTTATTCCAACTAAACGGTAAAATATCACCAGCCAAGTTAAAAAGTAGTAAAGGGGGAAAAAACTCAATCCTTAACTCCATGTGGCTGTGTCAGCTCACCCCAAACAGAGCCCCCTCCAAGGAATTCTTGCTCTGGCACCGTTGCTGCTCATTGAGGAAAGGATTTGCTGTAACACTGGCTGGAAAAAAACTTATCTTACATCCAGCAAATGCTAAATATCTCCACTGTGAATGAGGGACAGAGCCCTGTGATTTGAGATTCTGCAGGGACAGCTGAGTTTGGCAACTTTTGTCTGATTTCCCCTTAAAACTCCCCCATGACGTGGCTCCCCAGGTGCCCCAGCCCTATGTAAAGCCAATTTTCCCCCTCTTCTGTAGTTCCAGAGGAGGATCACTCCTCTACCCCACAGCCACCTTTCCCTTCTTGGAAAACTGTTACTATGTCAGCCTTGTCTTTTAAAACAAACTGAATTCCTTCCATTTTTGTGCTCACAGGTCATTTTTTTCCCAGTCATTATAGGCTTCCTCTGAGCTCCCCTTGGGAGCACATCTGCATCCCAGGGCTGAGCCCTGGGAATGAGGCACCATCCTCTGCAGAGGCTCCATCTGCAGACAGCCCGTTCATCTGCAGTGCTGGATTAGTGCTGGACTCAATCTTAGAGCTTTTTTCCAAGCTGAATGATTCCATGATTTCTGTAAATCTGCAGAAATCAGCAAAATCTGCCCTTTTTTTGCATGAGTATAAACTTCTGGTGGGCATTTAGATGTGCAATCTGCCCTTGATTATATAATAATGTGTATACATTCTGTATATAACTTTGTGAAATACATATAGTATGATCTATGCAATTGAATAATCAAGTGTGCAGGCTGGCAGCAAAATAAAGAAAAATCCTTGATTAAAATTATTTTTCAACCCAATGTGCAAATTTTAAAGCAGGTTTACTTTTTAAGAATGTTGAATCCACTCTCTCACATAAACCAAAGGAAAAGGAAACTTAGGTTGTTCTGTACTTGAGAAATCTGTGTGAGCTCCTTTTTGTGACCCTGGGGTTTGCAAACTGATTGATTCTGAAAGGCTGCACAGTGAGGCACGAAATGAAAAGCCAGGAGAGCACAGTGCTTTTGATTTGAGTAAATATCCACATTTTCAGGTCAGGTTCCTGGGGAGCAGCTGCCTGCACACTTGGCCTGTGCCACAACCAGTTCCAGCATGGATAGTGGATAATTCAGCACATCCCTGGCTGATCTCATGGAATCACAGAATCTCCTGAGCTGGAAGGACCCACCAGGATCATCAATCCAGCCCCTGTCCCTGCCCAGAACCCCCAACAATCCCAGCCTGTCCATCCCTGGCAGCTCCTGGAGCTCTGGCAGCCTCGGGGCCGTGCCCATTCCCTGGGGAGCCTGGGCAGTGCCCAGCACCCTCTGGGGGAAGAACCTTGCCCTGATCTCCAACCTAAACGTCCCCTGACAGAGGTCCAGCCATTCCCTGATCACCAGAAGGAAGAGAACCCCAACAGCAGAACCTGATTTCACTTCCAGCAGGAAAACAAATGGGATTCAACTGATAGAAACTAGCAAAGTACTTGGTGCCCATGAATGAGACTCTGTCAAAGCCAGACCTTGCAGAAAAATCCTGAGACTGAGTTTGCTAAAGACAGCCACAGGCCCAACACTGCCTGATCACCATCACATAAAACACCCAGAAGGTCACCAGGCAGCACCTGGAGAGGGATTGCACAGGGCCAGCTGGACAGCAGGAACTGCTGGTGACCTCATCAGCACAGCCAGGGGTGATTCTTCAGGACATCACTAATGAGCAGCAGCATTGGAAATGAGGAGAGAGCCAGAATAATGAGAGAGCAACTCAGTCAACTGGTTAGTTGGGTCTGTCCCAGCTGTATTTTAGACCATGGAAATGCAAATTCAAATCTCCAGGAATGAAGCCTGTAAACACCACCTGTGTAGAGGAGCCTGGATCCTGGAAAACAGGGCCAGGAGGAGCAGAGAGGCCACAAGCTTGCAAGAAGCTGCACGGCACAAATTCCCAGTGAGAAATGAGAAGGCAACACTTTGGTGTGGCCATCCCCAGGGAAATAAAGACCCAGATCCCACATAGGAACATTATCCCTGTGTTCAGCCTGCAGGAAACTCACTCCCACTGTCCAGGGCATCCACAACAGCCACGGGGTGGGACATGGCAAATGTGTCCCCAAAGGATGGCACATCCCCAGGGGACTGATCAGGGCAGGTCTGCTTTGGGGCTGCTCAGCAGGGACCAGGCACTTTGCCCAAAGGGCTGGGACTTGGTAGGAGATTCCTACAAATTCCCAATGTTGGGAATCCACATGAGCCTGTCTAAGCGTATGATGGAGGAGATGGAGCCTGCTAGCAACGTGGGAAAGGGAAAAGAGGGAAAGGAGGGAAAGGGAAAGCACAGGAGCCCTTCTGCTGAGCTGAGGAGGAACAGCAAAAAGCAGAATCAATGCCAAGCAAGCTCTGCACCAGGCAGGTGAGCCAGAAAAGAATCTGAGGTAGGAGACCAGACCTTCCCCTAAGATGGATTTTAGCCTGTGGAATTGTGCTGGGTTTCACTGGGATAGAGGTAATTTTCTCTATAGCAGCTAATACAGGCCGTGGTTTGGATTTGTGAGCAGGCAGCTGTACAAGGTTTAGTTAAACCACAACAGGAATTCTGGAAGAACTGGGGAGTGAGTTAATGATATGCCATCAAATCACTTATCTTCATCTAACTGAAGATAACCTGGAACTGAAACTCTCCTCTCCACACCACAAGAATCTCCATCCTCATGAGCTGAGGCCAAGAGCTCCAACTCCTCACTCAGCTGTTCTCCAGTGTCAGAGCTCCTACACCAGAGCTGTGATTGCCCCAAGGAAAATGTCCCATTTCATCCAGCAGCCTAGCAAGGACAGGGGGGCACAGACCCCACTACTGGTAATTAGCACTGTGCTCATTAACGGGGTCCATTTGCTCACCTGGATGCTCAATGTGGTAATGGAACTCCTGGAGGTTTTCCTTGTTGTCCAGTGGTGCCAGCACGGACCGAGGGCTCTTCCTGATGGTGGGATCTGTCAGCAGATCATGGGTGATCCTGCCATAGGTGTCTCCAAACTTGAAGGAGAACTGAGGAACGTAGCCCCCATAGCTGAGGAGGAAACAAAACAGGAGCCATCACCGAGATGGCAGGGGGAGATGTCCATTGCTGGGGTAATCACAGAATCCCAGACTGGTTTGGTCTGGAAGGGACCTTAAAGTCCAGTCAGCTCCACCCCTGCCATGGGCAGGGACATTTTCCACCATCCCAGGTTTCTCCAAGCCCTGTCCAGCCTGACCTTGGGCACTGCCAGGGGTCCAGGGGCAGCCACAGCTGCTCTGGGCACCCTGTGCCAGCCCTGCCCACCCTCCCAGGGAACAATTCCTGCCCAATATCCCATCCAGCCCTGCCCTCTGGCAGTGCCAATCTGCTGCAGGGTGTTTGTACCCTGGAAAGGCCCTGTCCAGGAGCCCAGGGAAGGTGAGGGATGGGATGAGCCTGGGTGGAACAGCACAGGGGGAGAACTGAGACCCTACTGAGGTTACACAGGAGGCCGGGGGGAGTGTCTGTGCTTCACATGCATGTTCTCCTCTGGCAGCATGAAAACTGGCTCATCAATTCACAGGCATGTACAGGCACAGGCCTTTGGTTCTTGGAGAAACACAGGATGAGGTCAGGGAGCAGCACCTATGGATGGCAAAACTCCCAGTGCAGCCTGGGCTGCAGTGGCTTTGGCAGCACCAACATCCACAATCCCCCAGGTAAAATTCCAGTTCAACATGCCCCAGTTTAAAATTTGCAGTTCCTCTCTGCTCTGACACACAGTAACAGAAAATCCCAGTGTCTCCTGTTCATTATTGAAACTCAAAAATCAGAATCATTCCTCACTTGCACCCTCCTCTCTCTCTCTGCTCACAGCGAGGAGTGGGCTGATGAGCCCTGCCTGGCACAGGAGGGGGCACAGGGAAGGTGATCAGTCCCAGGAACAAACACAGCTCTGGTTTTTTGGGATGTCTCACAGTCCCTGGGACGGGCACTGTGACTTGCTGCTGGCTGAGGGCAGGGCAGGTGCTGGAGCTCTGGCTCTGCTCCGAGACACCATCAGAAACTCGAGCTGCTCCAGTCTCACATTTCCTAATGGTGATGTTATTCCAGCACTAAAGAAAGGTAGAGCAGCCAGTTGCAATGGACAGACAGAAATATTCCATCAATGAGCCCAGCATGGATCTGGGGATAAAGCCAGATGATGCACGAGGATCATAAGATGATGAGTAAGTCCTTTCCCTTCCAAATAGTTGAAACAACAGTGAGCAGAGCTGTGCATTTACTCTTGGCAGCTTTCCCCACTCTGCACGCAGGATTCCTCCCCAGCAGCTCACTGGCTCATCCCCAGGGGTTCTCAATGATTCTTGCAACACGGATGACAAAACTGAGCAAGGGCACAAATGACACGGCCCAAATAATTACAGGATGGCTGGAGGGATTTTGATCGTGGACAAAATAATGGCTGGGCTGAGAAAGGGCTCTGCTCCCCTGCAATTAAACACGAGGTGACCTGAGCGAGTCAGTCAGGTGCACAAGAAGGGATCTGCCACAGGGGAGTCACAAGTGCTGCTGGCAAAAGCCAGGGAAGGGCTCAGCCTCAGCAGGGCTGTTTGTGCCCCGTGCTGGGGTGTTGATGAAGGACCCCTTTTGGGGATCCCAGTTTGGGGGCACTGATGAGCAGTGAAAACCCTCTCACCCGAGGCTGAGCCCATTTCTCCCTCCCCTTGCTCAGCCCTATCTCCTCCATCACCACTCCCAGGCTGCCACCCAAACCTGCTCTGCCTCCCTGCTCGCCAGCAAAGCCTTGGCCTGGGGCCCATCCTCACTTGTCTCCAAACCTTTCCCAGCCCTGCAGAGCCAGGCTGTGCTCAGGATTCATGGACTGAGCCCTTCTCTGCCCACCCAGACCTTCCCAAGCTATCCCACTCATTGAGTTTAGGTTTCCCAGTACTCTTGAGCACTTTTCAAACTCCTGCTGTGGCCATTGCCTGGCCTGAGTGACAACAATGTGCTTTGATGCTCCCGTGGTGTTTGTAGGTTCACTGGCACAGGTGCAGCACATGGGACACCTGGGGACATCCTGGACACAAATCCTCCTCCTGTGACACCCCAGTGCAGGGCTCTGCTGGTGATGCCCTTCAGGCAGTTCCTCCTCATCCTCAGTACCCAAAGCAGATGCAAAGCAGCACCCCCAGGGGCTCAGGGGGTGCCCCAAGCCTGCACAGCACCAAGACAAAAAACTGCAGGATTTGCCTCCTCCTCCTTCCTCCAGAGGCAAAGCAGCTCTGAGAGGAGCAGCCCCAGCTCTGTGTCCATCCCAGGGCTCAGAGATGCTCCTGAGGGAGCTGCAGGCAGTCAAGGCTGATCAAGGGAAGGTGTTGAGGCTTTTGGGGCTGCAATTCCTGCCACAGCTCCCTCCTTGCTGTCCCTCGTCTGTCCCAGGCTGCTGCCAGCACAGCTTTGATGACACCCATGGAATGTCACATCAGATGGCTACAGCAATGCAAAAATGAGTTAAAAACCCCCAGCCTCAGAGCTCATGTTAGTGGGAAGGTACAGAGATCTGTGATGGAAAATCCTGCTGCAGGAGCAGCCTTAGGGACATGTGCTCCACCCTCTCCCTGTGCTGGGGATCTGCCTCCCCAGACTGCCCTGCCCCACAGGACCTGGCTGGCATTCCCTGTGCCAGGGCTCACAGCCTGCTTCACCTCAGCCTGGCCTAATCCAAAGGATTTCATGCCCACAGCAGCTGCTTTTCCCCTGGGGGCCACCCAACCCTTCCCACCCCCTTTACACATCCCAGCCCAGGTCTCATCACAGGACCCCACACAATGTCTCAATTCACAGCAAATCCCTTATTCCTCCCATTCATATCTTATCTTTTGCCCTGGAACTCATTGCTTCACATCCAGGGTTTCTTCTTTCCAAGCCTTTGGAGGAGAGTGTCACAAAAAGCTTTGGAAAAAATCCAACTACTTATGGAGTAGATCACAAGACTTCCCAGTCCCTGACCCAGTAGCAGGACAGGGCTCCAGCCCAGTGACCAGAGGGTGTCACATCTGTACAGCCATTTAGTCAAAGGAGACTTCCAAAAATCCTTGATACAAATATTAAGACAGTTTGGAAGCCAAGCCCTGCACAGTAGCTCTGGTGACATTTGGCAGCTTAAAAAAAATGGGGAAAAGGGGGGAAAAGAACAATTTTGGCTTTGCTCTCCATGTGCTATGGCATGGTCTGTAACTCCACTCTTCTGTAAGGTGCTCTTTCTCCTGGAGCTCTGTCCCCTTCAGAGCATGGTTACATGGACTATTGAATAATGTCTTCAAAAAAACCTCCAAAACACCCTGAGTCATAAACACTCCCTGACCCCAAGCAGAGCCACTTGCATTAGAAATGGATGTTTTGAATGAACTTACCCAGGGATGTAGTAGGGGTTTTGAGGGAAGATGCTGTTTCCTTTGGAGCCTGCCATGATGATGTTACAGCCCATGGTGGGGAAGGGGAAAGGAGACACAGCTCAATGCAGTCACCAGGGAGCCTCTGTGATGTCAGCCCCCAACAGGTTCCACCTGCAGCACAAAGCCCTTCAGCTTCTCCTGGCCACAGCTCTTTCCTTCCCCACCTGGAAGTTTTGGATGAGCACAGGAATTCCACAGCTCCCTGTAAGTGGCCCCATCACAAACACTTCCATGGTTCACACCCCATACCAGGACTCTGGAGAGCCCTGCTGTTCCCCCTGGCTGTGCCATCCCTGGCCATGTTCTGCTGCTTCCACCAGGGACAGGTCGAGGCACAGGCTCAGGGATGTCCTGGGCTGCAGTGGAAGCTCAGACAGATGTTGGAGGATGGGATGATCCTTCAGTGCCTGATTGCTGCAGGATAAAGGCTGTTCCCATTCCCAACATCACACAGCCACGTTGCCTTGCAGGTGCTGGGTTTCTCCCAGAACAGGGGCTCCTGTTCACTGAACAGCTCAGAAACAGTTTGGGTTGGAAGGGACCATAAAACTCACCTTGTTCCACCCCTGCCATGGCAGGGACACCTCCCACTGTCCCAGGCTGCTCCAGCCCCAGTGTCCAACCTGGCCTTGGGCACTGCCAGGGATCCAGGGGCAGCCACAGCTGCTCTGGGCACCCTGTGCCAGCCCTGCCCACCCTCCAGGGAACAATTCCTGCCCAATATCCCATCTATCCCTGCCCTCCTTCATCTTAAGGCCATTCCCTCCATGCCCTCATACACCTCCTGTACATTGAGTTGATCAGCTCACAGATCTTTGGGAAGAAAAACATGGAATATTAGGACTGGTCACTGATGCAGTTTAAACTTCTCACACATGTGATGTTTGAATTAAAAATTAAGTATGTATGAACATGCTTGGCTTTTAGACAATTCACTGTGCTAAGTGTTCTTCAGCCTTCCAAAAGGTATAGAGTAGCTTCTGAAGCTAAAAATTATTAACTTTTTTCTCCCTAAATTCCCCTCCCAGCTGACTGGAATTGCAATTGGAGCTGCAGCCATGCTGCTACTTGAAGCAGTTGTTCTGTTCGTCATGTATGGGATAATGAGACTAATTATCAAGTACTTACTGTGTAAGTTATAAAACCAGTTTTTCCATCAATCTTGAGTCTTTTTGTAATTTTCTGTAGCAGTTGTTTGCTGTAGAGGTGTGGTTCTTGCAGGACAGCAGCTTTAAAGGATGGAGAACTTGTGTTGATTCCCTTCCCCAGGTGTGAACCCAGAACTGCCACATGCAGGACCTGGAGGTTTTATTTCTTTGGTGTATGAGCAGTGTCAGCCTCAGGATCAGTTGTGAATTCTGCAGATGATTTCAACCCTACTGTGATTTCACTGTCACAGGAAGGAGAAATGATTGAATGAAGGTTTCCTTCAGGAGATTAAAGCTGCCCAATGCTCCTGTCTGTCTAGAGAGCCCTTTATCTCCTCTGGGGCTGAGGCAGAGCCTCAGGGCAGCCCTGCCTTGGCCAGAGCTGGGGAATGAGGGATCCCAGGGTGGTTTAAATTCCAAACTCTGCCCACAGGAGCAGTTCTGGAGGCAGCCAAGTCCCCAAGCTGTGCTCAGGTGTTCTCCAGCTGCTGAAGGTGGTTTCTGATGTGGTGCTTCTGTTTCAGAACAACTTCAGCCACACGTGCCTCAGTACAGGTTTCGCAAGAGGGACAAAGTGATGTTCTACGGGAGGAAGATCATGAGGAAGGTGAGGGCACCTGGTAAAATCCAGTTTGGGAGGTGTAAAGTTTGCAGTGCTTCACTTGTTGTGCCTGGCCCAGGTCCTTGAACCTATAAAATCTCACTGGGTTTGTGTGGATGTTTCAGAACTCCTGCAATACTGACTGGATTGCTGATGGAGCAGCAGTAGCTTCTCTTTCTGGCCAAACCTTTCAAATACTGAAAAATATTTGCAGTCAATGAGGGTAGCAATAAATCAATGAGTATCTAACTCCTGTAGGGAGTTAATGATTGTTTAAATATCCCAGAATCCCAGACTGGTTTGGGTTGGCAGGGACCTTAAAGATCACCTTGTCCCACTATCCCAGCTTGCTCCAAGCCCCATCCAACCTGGCCTTGGGGACACTTAAAGGGATGGGGGCATCCACAGATTCTCTGGGCCACCTATTGAATATTTGAGGGTTGTTCTTACCTGTTAAGGTGCTTAGTTCCCTCAAACTTATATCTGAGAAGATAAAAATGCTGCTTTTCCCTTAGTGCCTAAACTGAGAGATTTGGTATTTTCAGCCTTTATAAAATACATTTGAGTTTGCCCAAATACCCAAGCTCTGATCAGGGGCAGCCCTGCCCAGCAAGCCCAGGCCTGCAGGGTGGCTCTGCAGGGGAATGATGGCTCAGCTCAGAGGGGCACAGTCAAAGACCAAGAGGCAACACAAGCACAGGGTGCAAGGGAAAAAAGGCCCACCAGGCACCAGGAAAAAAGTTCTTCATGGGCACAGAACAGCCCTGAGACACGGTCAGGGATGGCATCTCCAACCTCAGAAATTTTCAAAGCCCAGAGCACCCCAAGGGAACTTTGAAATTAGATCAGCTTTCAGGTTGATAAGGGACTTACAAAGGCTCCTCCCAGCCTAAAGCACCTGATTTTAACACTGAGATGAAAAAGTTGCTTATTGAAATGCAGCACCAACCAACAACCCCAGGCCCATCCAGGTCCCATCAGCACAAAAGGATTTGGGCTGGCACCTTTCCAGCATTTCCAGAAACTCCCTTCAAAACTCTCTTAATGTGAGTGGCTGCTCCCTCCAAAGGCAGGGGTCACACAGTCCCTGAAGAGCTACTGAACAACCACACCAAAATATCAGTTCTCAGGGCAGACAGCTGGGTACATAAAAAGAAGTGGAAATTCACTTTTGTCAAGGTTATCATTAGAATTTATTGATATGAGACAAACTTTGTATGTCACCATGTCAATGGAGGAACAGCATGTCCAGATGTCACACATCGCAGAGCCCATCCAGGGACACTCCACACCCTGGCAGCTCTCAGCTCCAGAGCTCAGGAGACCACACACATGGCTGGGTGGCACTGGGGACATTTCCTGGGGCAGGAATGCTCCAGAAATACCTTGGCTGAGTGGTTTGCCAGGCAAGAGCACTCAGCAGGGACCTGCTGGCTCTGACCCCAGCAGGGAAGGACAGCTCACCCCAAGCCCCTCCAGTCACAGGGGGCAAAAAGAAAACCTATTTGGGGGTGAGATTGCAGAAGTCCCTGCAGGGAGATGAGAGCACTTGAGCCCTCTGGTTCCTCAGCCCTAAAGGGGCTCAGAGGAGCAGCTGTGGTGGGGACATCCCCAGCAGGACAGCCCAGGCACAGCTGGAGCCTTCCCAAGGAGCAAACACAGCCATGCCATGCTCCAGCCTGGCATCTGCCCATTCAGAAGCAGAGTTTTTCTTTTAGCACAATTATCCCTGTGTTGTAACCACTCAGACATTCCCCTCTCAGCAGTGCCCTCAGAGCACAGCCAGCCAGTCATCTATGCTTGTGGCTAAGATGAAAGTTATCTTTATAATCTTTACTGAAAATACATTTTATACTGGATTCTACTTTTTAAAAAAAAGCCAAATGCTGAGCTTTCATCTTCTCCCAGCTTATGAAATATTTGGTTTGGTCCTATAAGTATCTTGCTAAATGATTAGAGAGGGAATAGCAGAGTATTCCCCAGGCACCTGGTAAATCCACAATGGATTTATTGTAGAAACACACTGAATTCTCTAACTCATTCCAAATGGATTTCAGAGCCTTCTAAAACCCTCCAGAGAATGAGCAGTTTGTGACAGGACACACAAAAAGCAACTCCAAATTCAATGAGTAACCAGCCTGCACTCAGATAAAGGACAGGGGATGTGCCAGCCCAGCCCTGGGGCCTCTGTGACAGTCACAGAGCCTGAGCTGCCCCTGCCTGGCCATGGCACCAACCTGCTGCACACCTGGACAGGAACCTCTGGCTCCAGACACGCGTGTGGCCTGTGTGCTCCTCCTGTCCCTCTCTGGGAGCTGTGACAAGTGACAAAGAGGGTTCTGCTCTCAGCCATCTGCTGCCACCAAATCTAAGTTCCCTCTCACACGTAACAGCATTGATTTAGAGATCTCATATTGATGGGTAATTATACAGGATTAATTGCACATCAGTCCATTGTGGCTACAAGTTCATTAGGTTAATAAATCTACATAGTGACAGTAGTACAGTATCAGCTACTTCTCAATACAAACTCCCTACCCTAACCTTAATTTGTAGGTCAGAGGAAGATCTTCTAACACAGTGACCTCCCAATGACCTTTAACATTCATTTTAAAACCATTTTTTCTAGAAAACAAAACAACAAAAAAATCCAGTGTGGGGAAAACGCACATATATAACCAAAGCAGTGCTTAACAACCACAGGAAAACAGAACATCATCTTGGACTCTTGTTTCAGCATCTTCTGTGGACCCTGGCAGTGCCACTCCCAAAGGGTTCCTAAATGCTCCGTCAGTTCCCAAGTCCATTAAACCATTTCCCAGCTCCAGATGTTTCTGGCCTCTCACCATTGTCTGTAGCAAGAGCACACAGAAACACTTGCTCATGTGCACAAGACTTCCATCAGATTCCATGGAATAGCTCTGGAAGGCTGCAGTCTTTCCTCCCAGACACCTGCTCTCGAGTGGCAGCACTCACCCACCCGTGCCTTCTCTTCCAGCCAGGAGAGAGCTCCAAGTCCCTCCAAGTTTTACTCATTCCTTTTGCCCAAAGGTGTATGGGTATCCAATAAAACCCCTCTCACAGTATTCCCAGGAAATGATTCAGAAGAGGAGATGATTTTCCAACCAAATGAGATCCTCTGGTCCTGTGTGTCAGACCATGGCCAAGAGAACGAGCAGCTGCCATGGACGTCCCAACTGCAATAGGGAGGGGAGCGAGGTGGCCTGACTGTGAGGGACAGGCAAAGAGACCCCAAAGTCACTCTGTTCTCAACAGTTTGCCTCTTTCCTGGACTCAAATGTTTGATTCCATTTGTTCTAGCAGGAACTGGTGGATCATGTCAAAAGTGGGACGATCTTTGATATCCCTGCTCCAGCATTTCAGCATCAGGTCGAACACAGGGTTAGGACACAGAGGAGTCTGGGAGAGATAGATCTGAAAGGAAGAGAGTCACAGTATTTCAGTGGGGCTCTCACAAAAGAACTGAGCCTTTACTAAAGTAACACCAAAAGACAGTTTCATTCCAGGTTTACAAGACACAGCCACCATGCAGTGTTTGGAATCCCTCCAGCCCCAGTCTGGCAGTGGAGTCTGGACAGAGCCTCTCAAACAGCACCACGGACACTTTGCCAACTTGTCTGATGAGCTGGTCACAAAACAGGCCTTTGTCCCCCAGAAAACATGAATGCTTCTGGTTTGTCTTCCAAGAGACAGCAAAACACAAACCAAAACCAAATTTACCACAATAGAATCCAAGTACTTTCAACTCACCGTAGATAACCCATGAGGCTTTCTAAGCATCGTGACAGCTTGTTAGCAGAGACAGAAAAAACACCTTTTAGAGCTTATCTACAGCACAGCTTGGCAGAATGATTTCATTTCTCCCTCTCATTTTTTAGGCTTGCTTCTTTTAGGCTCCTGGCTAATCACAGGTATTTGGGACATGGTGAGTAAACCCCTCATCATTTTATTTCTCTTAATTATCTGGTGGTAAAGGTGAGTTTTGGGGAGAACTGTTCTGAACTGGTACTCCACAGCTTTGGGTACTGAGGAGCTGCAGTGTCTTGAACCATCACTGGGATCTGTTGAGGGCAGCAGCAGTGGGGACAAAACAGCACAAAAGCCCCTCAGCAGCTGGAGAGGGCCAAAGGCTTCTTGGCATGTGTGGAGATACTACAGGGAGAGTCTAATCCCCTGGGAACTAACAACTGCCCCTTCCCACCACAAGTCCCTCCTGCTTCCTCATCTTCCAGAGGCAATGCTGGTGGGAGAGTGCTGACAGAGGGAAGGAGAGAGAGGATTGTGTGGGACAGCCTGGAAATGCTGAAGGCAGGACAGAGTGAAGTGGTTTAGAACAGGAAATAAGCAGGACAGGGCTGAGGGATTCTTCCAGTGGGACCCCAGCAGAGGAAAACTGGTGCAGTGAGCCCAGAAAAAGGAGAGGCAGGATTGGGTGAGAAGTTGAGTGGAAGCACAAAGTGCTGCAGATGAGGTGAGGGCAGCAGGGAGACCCTGGGCACATGGCCCAGGGTGGGAGAGGTGAGTGAAGGCAGAGCCTGTTGGTTCCTCACCTGCCTGCCCTGGCTCCTGAAGAACTCCCCAGTGTTCTCGATGACCTGCTCGTCTGTCAGGAGGCTGTAGGGCTGCTCCTTGCACAGCACAAACATCTCCCACAGGGTCACCCCGAATGCCCACACGTCGCTGGCTGTGGTGAACTTGCCCTGTGGACACAGAGGATCAGCTCAGGTGCCCATTCAGTAAAACCCTTCCAGTCTGCACCCTCTGCAGCTCAGCACAAGGATGCACCTGGGGAAATGCTCCAAAAGGAGCCAGAGGTGAGCTGCACAGCACAGGGCTGTTTGTAGGGCAGCAGCAGCAGCTGGGGGTCCCACAAGCCCCATGAAGGTGCAGTTTTCACAGGGGCAAAGCTTTGTAACAGGGAGCAGGTCCCAGAGAGGGCCAGAGACTTCTGTCCCTCCTGAGACAGTCTGTTTGAGCAGAATAAAATAAACTGATGGAGTGGGGATAGTCACTGGCTACCTCCACCCAAAACAGCAGAGCTCACAGAGAAGCCTTTGAAAGGGAAGCAAAGCCCTCAGGGTGAAAAAGCAGAGCCAGAGCAGACTCCAGACTCTTAGAGAAGGCCCAAGATAATTTTGAATTTTGCACATGTAAGAAGCCAGTGACAATCTTCTTGTTGTCCCTGTTTTCTGTCTTCAAAAAAATGTGTCCAAACTGGCAGTGTTTGGAACAATGTGTTTCTGGAGAAGGAAAAAGAAGGTTGCTCAGAAAATAACACAAAACACTTGAGGGGCTGGAGGGCCTGTTTGGGCAGAAAACATCCCAGCCCCATTTTCACACAGGCTTATCTGGCAACCCTTGCAGTCTGTCAAGGTTTGGAAGATGTTCACACGGGGAAGATGGTGATTTATGTTTAGATGATTTATGTGATTTATAGTTTAGATGCAGCCATAACCAGGAAGAGAGGGTGCATTTCAGAGAGCTT
Source organism: Toxostoma redivivum (assembly GCA_013397375.1). Classification (NCBI taxonomy): domain Eukaryota; kingdom Metazoa; phylum Chordata; class Aves; order Passeriformes; family Mimidae; genus Toxostoma; species Toxostoma redivivum. The sequence goes on along the minus strand of VXBI01009258.1, from coordinate 389,946 downwards.
GGGCCTGGCAGCCTCTATAGCAGAGGTAACTACAATTTTTCTGGGTACTTGGAGAGGATGTTGCAAGAAAGTAACTCGCCAACTACTACAAGAAAAAAAATTTGGTTAAATACCCTCTAGACTGGATGTATTTGGGCTGTGGAACAATATCCTGAGGGGAAGACAACCCCATAACATCAAACCAGACCTGGCCCTTGAAACTCGTGTGGTTCAGTCCCTGCCCCTCTCAGCTTCCCAGCTGGAGGAATAAGCAGAGAAAGGCAACTTGCTTAAAATTCCAGCAGGAATACCAGGCATTCATGCCCAGATGGGGCCTGAGGGATGTGATGCCATCCAGAGAGACCTGGACAAGCTCGAGCAGTGGCCACAGGAACCTCAGGAGGTGTCACCAGTGCTGGAGCTGCCCCTGGTCAGGACAACCCCTGGATCAGCCCAGGCTGTGACGAGCAGAGGGAGCAGCCCTGGGAGAGGGACCTGGGGGTGCTGTGGGGGAGAGCTGGAGCTGCCCCAGCCCTGAACCCCCTGCCCTGGGCTGGGCCCAGCCTGGGCAGCAGGGGAGGGGGGATTCTGCCCCTCTGCCCCTGGGCTCAGGTGAGACCCCACCTGCAGAGCTGCCCCAGCCCTGGAACAGCACAGGGAGGAGCTGGAGCTGCTGCAGAGATCCAGAGGAGGCACAGGGGGATCAGAGGATGGAGCAGCTCTGGGATTGTTCACCTGGAGAGGAGAAGCTTTGGGGTGACCTCAGTGTGACCTTGCAGGGCCTGAAGGGGCTGACAGGAAAGATGGGGAGAGACAATTGATAATGGCCTGGAGTGCCAGGACACAGGGAATGGCTCCCACTGCCAGAGGGCAGGGCTAGATGGGATATTGGGCAGGAATTGTTCCCTGGCAGGGTGGGCAGGGCTGGCACAGGGTGCCCAGAGCAGCTGTGGCTGCCCCTGGATCCCTGGCAGTGCCCAAGGCCAGGTTGGACACTGGGGCTGGAGCAGCCTGGGACAGTGGGAGGGGTCCCTGCCCTTGACAGGAGGTGGAATGGGATGGGATTTAAGGTCCTTCCAACACAAACCATTCCATCACATTCTGTATTTCCAAGGTCATGCTCCTTTCCCAGGATATGAGTAATGCCCAGCACAGCCCCATGGATTTCTCACCAGGGGCCATGTGCAGCACAGATATTGGTGGAGATTGGCTGGCACAGAGCTGTGCCACTGCTTCAGGGGCACAGTGAAGATCAGAGGAAGGAAGAAAGAGAGGCTTTGTGCAGTGCCTACCAGCAGGATGCTTTCCCAGGCCATCCAACGGATGGGCAGCACAGCCCTGCCCTGGATCCTGTAGTAATCCCCACTGTAAAGGTTCCTGCTCATGCCAAAATCTGCAATCTTGATGGTGTAGTTGTTCCCCACCAGGCAGTTACGAGTTGCCAGATCCCTGTGCACAAAGTTCAGAGATGCCAGGTACTTCATCCCTGAGGCAATCTGGGTGGCCATGTACAGCAGGTTGGAGTGGCTGCAGTAAAGGAAAATAGAACAAAGAAAAATCAGTGGACTTTCCCCACACTCAAGATTTTATTGTATTTGATGTGTTAGTGACCTGTTGTTTTATTTTCTGCCATAACAGTGGAACTAACCTGTCTCGTTCCAGGGCATGAACAGCCAAGATCCTGGGCTGACTAAGCAGGAGCAGACAGGCTGTCCCTGAAATTCAGGCCTTCACAACCTGACATCCTTTAGATTTATGTTTTTTTCAATATCAAACATTAGTCTTGAGATTTTCAAAGAGTTCATGCATCAAAGCACCAACTTTTTGCAGAGAGACATGAAAAATTAAGCTCAGACTCTCATATCTTAAAAACCACTTAGCCTGATATTTCAAACAATACCACTATTCAATATAAATAAATATGCTTATATTAACATAAGTGTGCCACTTCCCATTAAAGAGAGCTGACTTGGTTTTAAATATTACTGAAAATAGAAACAGATGCATTTTCCATCTAATTTAATTTTAATTCCTCCATTAGCTGAATGAAGATAGGATTCATAAAGCTGCAGGATACAAGACAGAGTTTGGACCATCAGACTCTCAGCACTCTTCTCACACTATTGCTCTGTGCTGCTCAGCTTGTTTCCCATTGCTGATGCTCCAATGCTTCAAACAACCAAGTGCTCATCAGAGCACATCTCATCAACTGCTCACAGTTTGTATTTTTTCAGTAAAGGTCAGTAAAGCTCCTGGCATGTCCTGAGTGCAGGACACCAGGTTAACACTCCTGACAGGACCACTGACAGGTCCTGGCAGCAAGGCTGGTGTTGTCTGGCCACAGTGAGACCCCAGCCACCTCCTGTCCAGCACATCAGAGCTTGCCTTGTGCCTGAACCACAAATCCAAGTAATCCTTTGGGGAGGAACACACCAAAGGCTCAGCAGCGCTGCAGCTCCTGGTCAGTGCAAGGCCCCTTATCAAGCTTTCCTCTGAGGAAAGCATTTCTGCAATAGCAGAGATGCTTTTATGGCAAATTTAATCCTTCTATTGAGGAGAAAGATAAGTCCCACTTCTGACAAAAAGTGCTTTGCTGTGCCAAACATTCTCCTTCTGTTGGCTGATGAAATCTTCTCCTTACTGAAGCTCCACATTCAGCTCATCTCATGCAATATTTTCTGGACACCAGAGAACATATGAACCTTCTTAAAAGCCTAAGAGACATTCTTGATATTCATCCCAAAATTCTTGCTGTAATGCAACCGATTTTCATATCAATTAAATATTTGATGCAAGCCCACTAACATAAAGAGATGGTCACCTCAACAAATACATCAAAGATGGTCTCTGTGACCAGAACAGCTCTGCCAGGGACACTTCAGGGGTACACAGAGCTCCAGAGGCCTCAGGAACAACCCCACACCAAGCAGGACTGGCATCCATGTGCCATGGCAATGGCACAGCAGATGAAACTGGCAGCTCTGTATTCTGATTTATCCCAACAAGACAGGCAGCTTCTCTTACGTGACACAGGGGATGTTGTTTGAAATGGCAAATTTGCTGTAGATCTCCCTGTGGGACAGGAACTGGTTGAGGTCTCCATTCTCCATGTACTCTGTTATCATGCACAGGGGGTCGTCCCTCACACACACGCCCAGCAGCCGGATGATGTTGGGGTTCTTCAGCCGGGACATGATCTTGATCTCCTTCAGGAAATCATTCCTTGTAAGACAGAAAACACCTTTGAATCATAAACTGTTCCTTTGTCTGAGGACAGCACAAGTGGTGTGGTCTCAGTTCAGAGTAATTTACACTTTGCACACACAAGTGTGGAACTGGTTCTGGGCTCATGTTCAAGGCTGACCTCTCCCAGCAGCAGGATTAATGCAGCATTTCAGGCTGATATTCCAGCTTCCCCTACCCTGCGCTCCTGCTGTGTCCTGCTCCTTCCATGAACACATGGAATATACACAGCACTCCCACAGCAGTCCCCAGGGTTAACCTGTGCTTGAGGAGTATCTGCTTTCCTCCCCAGCTGCACTTACCTGGCTGTTTTGTTGACATCTGATCTCAGCATTTTCACTGCCACAAGAACTGGCTGGTTAGTGAATTCTGAGGATGAGACTCCCAGGAATTCCAGCAGGCCATCAGCTTCACAGAGATGCACCTGCAGGGCAGAAGGCAGAGGCAGCTGTAAGGGCACACACATGCAGAAAGCCAGAGGAAAACAACATCACAGCCAGGTCACTGCTGGCAGGATGAACAAGGGAATGATCTGGCAAAGGTGACACAGCTGTGATCAGAAATGACCCAAGGGTTGGCCCTAGATCCTGACAACATGTCCAGGACATAGCCCAAGACACAGGAGCACACAGAGATCAAAGCCAGGTGAGTCTCCAACACATTGGGTTTACTGCACGGGGGCAGCAGCCTGGGGCAGCCCAGTTCCCCCAGCACCTACTGGGGATGTTCAGGAAGGCCCCCGAGCTTGGATGTGTGTGCTCTGCACTAAAGCACTTCACACAACCCCAGAACCATCAAACCATGGCCTGGCTTGAGGCATTGCTCAGACTTCACTGAGAAGTATCCAAGAACTACAGCCAGTTATCTCAAATCCTCAAATTCCAGGGGATAAAAAAAAAAAAAAAGGAGAAAAGTGTGTGCATATATGTCCCTGATATGAACACCTCACCTGTAAGTATACCCAGAGATAAATAGATAAATACTCTAATGACTATAAACAATTCCAAATTTCTTCCAATAAATTAATGATTAATGATATAAAATTACTGCCAAGGTTGTGCAAGAAGGGGTGACAAGACACTTGCTTAAGAAGTTACCAGAATGTGCATCCAAATGGAGAACTGGGTGGGGAAAGCAGACAGACATGAGAGTGTGGATAGGGAAAAGGACTGGAAAAGAGGAGAGGACTGGATGTGTCAGTCAGACTTGCAGCAGTGAGGGGAATGTAATGGGAGCATAATGAATTTTGTATGAAGAGAGCAGCAAGAACTTATGTCACAAGCATGGCGAGGGGAAAATGAGACAGCAGAGAAAATGGGACAAACCTGCAGAACGAGAATGAAGGTACAAAGATGCTGCTGCAGTCCCACAGAGAATGAATCTGCTGTGGGGAAAGTACATTCATGAGACCTGGGACAGGGAAGAGCCACAGGACTGAGCACAGGCAATTCTGAGGTGATGTGTCACCAGGGAAGGGTGGTGGTGCTGCCTTGGGAGAAAGGAAGACAAAAGACTGAAAGGAAGGAAAAGTGGAGACCTGAAAGAAGCAATGAGCCCTGTTTGTAGGAGCACAGAGCCAGAGCAGCGGAGCAGAGCATGTGATGGCCACTTTGGGAAAGACTAAAGAGGTGAGAAGGAAAGACAGGAAAATGTGGTGCAGCACATTTGCAAAAGAGCCTGTGATACATGGAAAGGAACAGGCTCTGAATCCATCCTCAAGGAAAACAGAGATGGGAGAGCCATCTCCAGTCAACACAGAGGAGTTATTACAGTTACTAGAAGGACAGTATGAGATGAAAGGAGAAACCAGAAGCAAACCAGTGAGAAAATCCTCTGTGTCCCACTTTTAGAGCACAGCGCAGGATGCAGGCAACAGCAGAAAGGGCTGCACTGACAGCCAGGTGAGGAGGCTGAAGGTGTCAGCACCTCCCCAGAAAACAGTGAGCCAGAAAGAAGTGAGGGGACAGGAAAGGGGCTGGGGTAGGGAAGGTGGGGTGTCAGAATGGAGGAACCACAAAGATCACATCACAGAGCAGAAAGCAGTCAGTGAAGGACTGTGGTTGCCAAAATGTAATAGAGAAACAATTTAAGACTGTGAGTGAACAAAACCTGAGAAGAAAAAAAGGCAGTGAAAAAGTGAGAGCAGGAGAGGGAAAGACCTGCTCAGGATGGAGCTACAGATGGTGTGAAAATGAAGCAGGGAGAAAAGAAAAGGCGAGGTGAAAATGTTGACAGCTTGAAAGGAGCTCAAGGAGCAAAGGGAAAGCTTGGCAGATGACAGATGTGTGCATCATTCTGCCTGAGGCTGCTGACAAACTGGGGCTTGAGCAAGCAGCAGTGCCAGAAAACACCCGAGTGCCACAGTGCTTGGGAAATGTCTGTCTCTGCTTGGGTCAGTGTGCAGAGCGCCCCCAGAACCTCCATCTGGACTGGGAAGAGTTTCCAAACCCACAGATATAAAGGTGGGTGGCAGCCATCACATTTGACATGTCCATGGAAGATGTCAAAGTCTGAATTCCCAGCCCTAGGTGGGAATTACCAGAGATATAGACAGCAAACATAAAAAGTTTGCAAGTTCACCTATTGCTAAAGACCCCAGTGGTACCAAGCAGAGCCTGGCTCAGGATCAGGCTTAGCCTGGAATAGCAGCTTTCCCCAAGGGCAAACACACATTTTAACTAAAACACTGGAATGCAGGACCCTCAGTCCCACTGAGGAATTAAAAACTCTTAAAATTTTAATTAAGAAAACTGTTTTGTTTGTAATTATAGCTTAAAAATTAGAAAGTACTTTTAGTTAGAATAATATTGGATGGTTTTGGATTAAACTTTTCAACTAAGTTATTAGTCACATAGGAGATTAGTAAGTAAAGATTTAAACTTATTAATTGTGGTTATATATGAAGACTAAATAGATAAAAAGTATGATTGGCAATATATAGAGTTGGGATTGTGAGAAGGATGGATATTTTTAGAAATTACAAAAAGTTATTAAAGTAAGGTGCCAAATAATTAATGAGATAACTTTTAAAGAAGTATGTAAAATTTGTGTTTTAACTGTTATTGTAGAGGAAACATATAGTTGTTTAAATAGATCAGAATATTGGCATCATTTTATTTTAATACAAATTGTTACAATAATGTGTTTTTGGGGTTGAAATACTATGGGACTTTTATTTAAATTTAAAATAAACATTTTTATTATAACTAAGTTTATTACAATAAATTGATTGTAGGTTTTTAAATTTAAACCACATCACTTAAAATTTATAAAGTTAATTAATATGTAATTAAAATTATGAACTAATAATAGTTTAATTTGAAGTGTTTTTGAAATTTATTAAATTGTTAATGCAAATTACTATTTTAAAAGTTTTGTTAACTTATGCTTTTTTAATTTCTGACATTATTTCAAATTGTTTGTTGAAGGGAGTAGATTCCTCAGAAGATTCCTCTCTGCCAGGCTGTCTTAGGTTGCAATACAGGATGGGACCAAAGGTTTTTTTGTATTCTATCACCAGGTGTTAACCCAGGTGTGGCAGTGACCCTGATCTCTGTGGAGATATCCTCTGCTCATGGAACATCTGTTAACCCAGCTGGGGCAGTGTTCTTTATCTGCCCCACAGCCCATCCTCCCTCCAGGAGATCTCTCCTGGCCATGGCCATGCAGTCCCAGGCCATGGCTGATCCAATTCCATCATCCCATGGGGAGATGCTCCAGCCAGGGGGAGGAGCCGAGCATTTCCTACCCGGATCCAAGCTGGCATTGGGAACACCAGAGCAGCCTTTTCCCACTGGATCCCAGAGGAAAACCAGAGCCTTGCACATCATCCCTGGGCCTGGGGAGGAAAACTGCCCCTTCTCCAGGAGCACTGCTGCAGCAGAGCCACATCTGTCACTGCAGGAGGATGGACACCATGGGATGGCACTGCCCCAACCCCTGACTGACTGATGGGGTGTCAGGTTGGATTCTCACTCTGGCAGTGTTTTGGGTTTGTTTTTTGTAATACTGTATATCTATTTTAATTTTTCCTAGTAAAGAACTGTTATTCCTATTCTGTATCTTTGCCTGAGAGCCCCTTAATTTCAAAATTATAATAATTTGGAGGGAGGGGGTTTACATTCTCCATTTCAAAGAGAGGCTCCTGCTTTCCTTAGCAGACACCTGTCTTTCAAACCAGGACACAGGCACCTCCTTTCTGCTGGAGGACAAGAATGGCTGTACCTCTCCAAACTGTCCTTCCCCCAGCTTCTCCTTGAGGCGCAGCTGCTGCCGGGGGAACTCCCCCACGGAGATGTCCTTCTTGGTCAGGGAGTCCACGGTCAGGGCTGGCACTGCATACATGTTGTTGCCAGTGACCCCTTGCAGGTGCACGATGTCCGTCTCAGCATAGTGGGGGACGTTGTTCTGGAAGCCTTGGTGAGGGGTGGACTTGGTCAGGTCGGGCTCAGCATAGTCCCCACTGCACACTAAAGGGAGCCAAAGGCAGGTGAGTCACACACTCCCTCCCTCAGAACCAGTATGTCCCAGTTTCCACTCCTCCCAGTCCCATAGCTCTGGGAATTTGGCCATCTGCTGCCTTGTACTGAGGGACACCTACACGGGAAACACTGCTCTGCTTAACCAGAACAATACTGGGAGCTGCCAGCAAATTCCTGCTCAACACAGCCTGTTCTAGCCAGCCATGAGAGCTACAGGTCTTGTCCAGACAGGGAGGCAAGGCTGAAGTGATTTTGTGTTTCTGATTCATCCCAAGTACAATCAGTTCCCATTACCTGACGCAGGGATGTTGTTTACAACGTCAAACTTGCTCTGTGTTTCCTCCTACAACAAGAACTGATCAAGGTTTCCATTTCCCTTGTCCTCTGGTAGCAAACTCCTCTCCTTCTTACAGCTTATTCACATAAATATGGGGTAATGCTTTAGAATTAACTCCCTGTAGGGTCAGTATTACACAGAACATTTGTTCTGCTTCAAATTCATACCCTGGCTCAATCCAATCAGTCTCCCTGTGTAGAATAATGCTGGATCTTAGCAACTTGTCAATGTGAGGAATGCAGCACTGCCTTCACTGAGTACAAAACACTGTTGGAAACATTCCCTTCTGTGTGGGTCCAAAAGCTCCCCAGGGGCTGGAAGCCAGGATACCACGGACAATTCCCTGCTCTATTTCCTTCTGATTTTTCTACAGGAATTTCAAAGAGCCCTGGCTGCATAAAAAGGTGTTAAAGGTCTTCTCCCAATAGTACTGCAGGCAGCATCTCCACAAATGATGTGATTGCTCTGACTGCCCAAACCAGCTGCTAAAAGATGACCTGGGTAATACATAAACAGTCTTCAAATAAAACAACAAAAGGCCACCACCCTCTAGTGGGACTGCTGCTCCAGCTGTCACAGCTCCATGCCAATAAGTGCCAGCATTCCAACAATACTGCCTGAACTCCCTGGGTTATTGCATTGCATAGGAGTCAAAGATGGCAACTCAGACACTGACAAGTGGCACATTTTACAGTCTGATGGAAATAATTCAAGAAAAAACATGCAGCTTCTGGAGGCTGATGATTTTACCTGAATCCTCTGCACTTTGGGAGAGCTCTGGAAGCTTTTGGAGCAGCGTAGCTGGCTGGTGATATTCCAAATCCAGAGGGAAAGCACGTTCATAGGTGGGATTTGACTGGTGGATCTGGGTCTGGTTGTTGGCAATGGTGTAGCTGTAGAAGGAGAGGCGAACAGTGGCATCCTCCTCCAGGATTCGACGTGGGGCCTGCACAGGAGAGGGGAAAAAAAAACCAAAACACTGAGGCAATGCTCAGTTGTTAAGTAATGCCTTGGCTGCAAACACAGCAACTTCCAGTAATATCTTGGACAGGGCTGGCATCCTCCCCTGCTGTGAGAGCAGCTTTAGCTACTCCATGGAGCTGGGGAAATCCAGTGCTTTTCACGTAGTTCTGAGCTCATTAGGGTTAATGATTAGTTCTGACTTGTGTCTACAAAATAGCCCCATTGTATTACCTTTTCCAACCTCTTTTGAACATATTGCTTCCAAAGAATGATTATTATAATCATCAGGAGCAGCAGAATAATAGCCACAAGGCAGCCCACGAGGATGGAGGTGTTGGAGTCATCTGCCTTCTCCCCTATCCAGGTGCTGGTTACAGAAGATGTGGTTCCTGCAATCACAGGGAAGGAGAATCTGGGGTTAAAGCACCAGATGTTTTCTGTGCCAGCCAACTTCCTACAGTCTGGTAGAGAAAAGATCTTGGGCAGCTCCTTGAACATTAACACCAGCTGTGTTCACATTCTGCTTTTACCAGAAATTCTCATTTTGGAGGCTCAAAGAGCTAAGAACTGTGCAGAGAACTTCTGCAATCAAAGATTGCTGTGAGCAGAACAGATTCCTGCAGTGGATCCATCCTAGAGCAGACAGTGCTCAGAGTTTCACTGGCTCCACATTAGGTCTCCAGTCCATGTTCTGGGGCAGCCCTGTCACATGCTGCCCTGTGCATGAGGCACTGATCAGCCCATCCCCAGATCTCCAGAAATGGAGGGAAAGACAACATTAACTGGGACGTTCCTGTGAAATTCCCCAACACCTGAGTCCTTGGCATGGCCAAGGGGCAGGAGTCCTTACCCCAGGTGCCCTCAGTAACGTTGTGCTCCATTTCCAGGAGATCCGTGGTGCTTGTGGCTACCGTGACAAAACTGGGATTCACACTCTCCATGTCTGTGGAAGGAAAGGGAGTGTCAGCCCAACAAAACCTCCCTGCTCCTGCCACCAGTCCCTGCAATCCCAACCCCAGCAGCAGGGGGCTGGGGTTCAGGCAGCAGAGCAGGAACAGGAGAGCCTGCTGTCTGCAAGGTAAGCAACATGCAGCACCCAGGGAATTCCTCCCTCAGCAATGTCCTCTCACTACAGCTGATTAGAGACTTCAGAGTAGAAAGCTACAGCCACACCTTTCCCTGTCAGTCCTGGTGGTTTTCTCCAAGACTTTTCCCTCCAGAGCCTTTTAAAGCACTTCATGGCATTGACTTCTGCATCATAGTTAAGACTTAAGGAAGAAAAAGTCAGCCTCTATTTTTTTTAATAATCTGCTAAACTTGATCTCATAATCTCTAGATATAGTTGAATTATTCCTAACAAAATACTTGGTAAAGAGAAGCAAAAATCAATGTCATAGCCAGCAGGCAGCTGGGGAAGTGGAGGCAGGTACTGATCTCTTTACTCTGGTGACCAGGGACAGGACTCAAGGAAAGAGCTGGAGCTGTGTCAGGGTTAGGCTGGAGATCAGGGCAAGGTTCTTCCCCCAGAGGGTGCTGGGCACTGCCCAGGCTCCCCAGGGAATGGGCACGGCCCCGAGGCTGCCAGAGCTCCAGGAGCTGCCAGGGATGGACAGGCTGGGATTGTTGGGGGGTCTGGGCAGGGACAGGGGATGGATTGATGATCCTGGTGGGTCCCTCCAGCTCAGGATATTCTGTGATTCTGTGATCCTGTGATCCATTTCAAAACTGCTCTACAGTCCAATTTTAGGTTGCCCTGGTCGTGCTTCTGCTCATGTGCATCAGTACCAGCCTGGAAAGCACCCACTGGACCTTTCAGCCCCTTCAGAACTTCCTCCCTCCCACTGTGCAGCCACAGTGCCACTCTCCTGCCAACCCCACATGTCCTGCTCCCTGTGCTTCCCCAGGCCTGCCTGAGTGCAGGAGCACTCACCTGACTGGAAGGAAATCTCGCTCATCATCATCCAGGTGTCAGCAAAGTAGAAGCGGCACAGGATGGCCTTGCCCACGCGCTGCTGCAGGGGCACAGTCACAAACCTGGCACTGGGGTTTTTGTCATCCAGGACCGTGGCCACCCCCACGGGCTCGGGCTCCCAGTCTGCGATCAGGCGGGGTTTGAACAGACACTCCACCCTCTGGAAGATCTTCACCCCCTTGGAAAACATGTTGTTACAGTGCACCTGGGGAGAGGAGAATGGATCTACCAGAGAGATTTACCTAAATCAAACCCCAAAAATGCTCCAGTCACAAACATTTTCCATTCTCAGTATCTCCCTGTAGGAATGCACAATGTGTGACTTCTTCCAGTGTGCAATGAGAACACTGGGGAAAAAACTACTCTGAAACAGCTCTGAATTTTACTAGCAAAAGCTACATTAATGGTCAGATTCTGGCAGGCTTCAAAGGCCCGTGCAAAAGTCAATCAAGCAAACCCTGTACTAATCTAAAGCCTTGCAGACCTATTGTCTTTGAATAGTTAACCTAAGAAGGGAAAGAAAAAACACACCTAAACTCTTAGTGTTAAAAATTTGGTATTACTTGAATTGCTTGACATAAGTAGCTGGAATTGTTAGGACACAAGTTGAACTTTATCTGAACTACATGGCTCTGTTCTGCAAGTCAAAGATTGATTAGAGTGAACCCTGGAGCTAATAATCTGATAATTAATAATAGTAAAGACGGATTGTAGTGAAACTTGTATTTAACAATCTGATCATTAATAATAGTTATAATAGACAAAGCTGAAGCTTAAATATTACTGAAAGATCAACAGCTGGAGTGGAGAGCCCATAGATTGTGCTCTGTGAACTGTAACAACCATGCTTAAAAAATGAACTACTGAACCCACCAAAACCCCCACAGAAACCAGTCTCAGAGGCCAGTGTGGAGACAATGACACAGCAGCCATTTGGAAATGAAATTGTGAAGCAATGAAGAGCATGAAGGACCCAGACCCTAATAGTGCTCTTGGATTCTTCTTCTGTCCCTCTTGGCATGAGGGATCACAGGGATTTCTTTGTCCTTGGTCCTTCTTTTGAGGTACCAGCTTGAGCTATGACATATCACAATTGATCTTTGCCATTAGATGAGAATTGTGTCCCAAAATTCTTAGCATTTAGAAACTTTTAGCAGCTGCAGTCTAAGCTAATTCCTTCCAAAAACCACAAACCAGGACAAACCCAAGCAGATACTGCCCTGGCATACACCTGCTCTGCTTGTACCTTGAAGGATCTGAGTTTTAGTGAAACCCTCACCTCAGCCTCTCCTGGTGGCTCAGCATCAGGATGAGTTCTGTTACAAAGACCTGAAGCTCAACATCACAATATCTCAGCACTGTGGCCACTGACCAGGAGCCAGAAGAAATAAGGTGACTCAAAGTGTTCAGTATCCCTCAGTCTGCCCCATTCTCACAGCCACAGTGGTCCAACCCTCCCCAGAGACCCCAGGAATCATTTCCTACTGACTGTGGAGTATTTGCCACTGTGACAGCAACAGTTTCCAAACCACCTACAGCCTTGAACCTTCTTAATTGCTTGGTCTCTGCCAGGTCCTGCAGTGAAAAGCAGTGAAGCACTAATGAGGGCAACCAGCCTGACAAGCAACAAAAAGACAAAAGGAGGGTATTTACATATAATTAGGAGCAGATGAAGCTTAGACAACATTATTCAGTAAGGAGAAACAGTCATTCATAAGCAGGCAGGAAAGCCTGATGCCTGGAGTATACAATTTGTGCCATATTTGGACAGGAGTTGGATGTGTTTCCATCCTGGACTGACACAGAGACATTTTCTATTGCAAACATCTCCTACTCAAGTCCAATTTTACAGCATGCAAGCCTATGCAATGCAGTTGCAATGTTGCTAACAGTTATTTTTAATACTTTTATGTCCAGGGGATACTGGGAAATTGGATACTGGGAATGCTCAGAGGACTGGGATAAAGCTAAAGGGTAAGAGGAAGCAAAAAATTATTCACAGACCACCTGGCCTGTACAAAAGAAATGCAAAGCTGAAGGAGGCAACATTCAATAAACAGTGAAGATTAATTTATGCTAATCAGAGCAACTTCTTAATTAGATGCTAGATGAAGTAGCTCTTCTTATGATCTGATGTGTTTGGTTTATCAGGATGATTGTGTTTACAAGACAGATTTTTGGAAGGCATCTGTCCCCAATTAGCATAGTGTGGGCTTGTGTATTATATTAATTTGATTAAACATTATCAACTAGTCAGTCTTACAAATTTTAAGGCACAAAATCTTCTCTGTTTTTCTAAGAGGAATGCATTCCTAAATCAAAATTATTTGCTGCTTTTTTCAATGACCTGAATGAGACAGCAGAATCACTAGCAATAAAATAAACTAAATGAGAGGGAGTTTCCTAAAATAATCTCAAGGACTGCCTCATGTCAGGGTAGTGAACTCAGGGACAAAATCTAAGTGATGCTTTCCACACTGGACTTTTATCCTGGACACTAATAACTTGGAACTGATTTTTAGCATGATCCCTAAGCCTTAATGACCACTGGCTCCCTCTCTCTTGGCTTGGAGGATTGATACCATCACAAGATTCACAAACAAGGAGGAATCATCTAAAAGCAGGAAATTGGTACCATTCTTTTATGCAATTTGATGGAAAGCCTGCATGCAGATCCAGATTCTGTGCCTCCAAAAGAGTAATCAGCAAAGAAGGAAAGGATTGGGTGACAGCACCAAAAATGACCCTTGCTCTCACAGGGAAGGCATTGAGAAGCCTGCCAGCTTAGTTTACTGAAGCAAAGATTAAGAGAGTGGTTTAATCATGGTTTAGAAGCAGAAGATTTCTGAGAAGGCAGGACTCTTATTTTTGCCAGCAAAAGCAGGCAAAGAGCCAACAGTTGCAAGTTAAAAATAGACAAAATAAAACCAGAGTAAGTAACCACCAAAACAATTTACTTAAGGATGTGGTGGGTTCTCCTTCATTTGAAATCTCTACAAGAAAAGCCACCAATCCATTTTAAAAGATCCTGCTGTTTACTACAGACTCAAAGTTCAGCTCGTGCTTTTCCTGTGTGTTTAAATAATTTCCCACAGCACAAGAGAAATGTTTGGCCAAAATGGAAGCACAGCCACATTCTTTTACCTCAGGGGTCAGTAAATTCTACACCCTAAATCCATCTCAGCTGCCTAAACACTGCTTCAGGTGTCTGCTTTTTATTCTTCAAGCCAAATACTGGAAGGAGAGTCTGAGCTCTGAAGAAGCAAGTGCTCACCTGCTTCACACCTTTCTACACTGGAAAACTTGCTCAAATTCTGCTGTCAGGCACTTCCTGCTCAAATTCTGCTGTCAGGCACTTCCTGCATGCTCTTGTTTTGGGAGAAGTATTCAAGGCCAGGTTGGACAGGGCTTGGAGCAACCTGGTCTAGGGAAGGTGACCCTGCCTGTGGAAGAGGGTGCAAGGAAGTGAGCTTCAAGGTCCCTTCCAATCCATTCAATGCCCCAAAGGGGTAACCTGGCAGCCCCCAGACCCAAAGCCTGTCCCCCTGGAGAGGGACCACGCTGAGTTACCTTCATGGAGGTGAAGTTCCGAGGGCGGTCAAACTGGAACTCCATTTCCACAGCGCCCGTGCTGAAGCTCTCGTTCCTCCAGCCAACGTAGTCATAGCCTGGCCACACACGGTACTGGTGGCTCTGGGTGAAGTCATCCAGCCCCAGCACTCCATCTGTGAGCTGGCCCAGCCCTCCATACAGGTGCCTGGCCAGGGAGAACCAACAGTCAGACACAGCTTGTTCCAGGTAAAGATGTGCCCAAAAGTATAGATTCTATCACCATCTGTTAAATCAGCTGGGGCAGTGTTCTTTATCTTTTCTACAACCCATCCTCCCTCCAGGAGATCTCTCCTGTTCATGGGCCATGGAGTCCCAGGCCATGGCTGATAAAATTCCATCATCCCATGGGGAGATGCTCCACCCAGGGGGAGGAGCCAAGCATTTCCTACCCAGATCAAATCTGAGATTTGGAACACCAAGGCAGCCCTTACCCACTGGTTTCCAGAGGACAAGAGCTACCAGACCTTTCTACAGGATCCCTACTTCAACAAGAGCACTTCATCTGGACTGCTACCACCACCCTAACTAGCAGGGTATCAGGCTGTATTCTGACTCTGGCAGTGCTTTTCTTTTGTACTATTGCATGGTTTTTAGTTTTTTCTCCTTTTTCTTATTAAATTATATTTCTGACTTGGAGTCTCTCACTGGTTTTGCTTTCAAACCAGTACAGAGTTCCAGTGGGAAACCACGTGCATCTTTCAACTGGTACCAGTAAAACATCAGTTTTCCTACTCTTGACCCACCCTGAACAAGGACTTGTTCACTGTTCTTATGCAGCACCCCCTTGATGTTGTTTGGGCTGGGATTTTAGCATCATTCACAGTTTGGGAAAAGGCAGAAGTTTTTGCACTGGTATCAAGGACCAAGAGCAAAGCTGAGCTACTGGCAGAACCTCTGGAGAACAAAAACAGTCACTCTAGAAAATGACACTGTGTGTTCTCCCAACAGCTGGAACTGCAGCTGCATGGCAGGAACACTGCTCCATCCTGTGCTGGGGGAATGTTTGGGGAGAGCCCTGGAGGCAGGCACAGAAAGGCAGGAAAGCACGAAGTGAGACCATGGGCAGCTGATGAGCCACAGCCAGGATCATTTCTGGCACTGCTCCTAAGAGTGCCATTGGCTCTTTCCAAGGCTCATTGGACTCTTTGTCAGGACCCTGTCTCATTCCACTCCTATGTGAGGGTGCACAGCCCCTCATACAGTTTTCCACCACTGTTCCAGAGTAGAAGATACCAGTGTAGAACAATTCTGACCCCCTCTGCAAGTCCTTGGCTCTGCAAGTCCACCCCAGGTGAGCCCTCCTGTCACTAGAGCACAGGTATATGTGCCTTTGAACCGCAAGCCAGGACTAACAGCTGGAAGAGGCAGATTCCTGCTTCCAGGCCAGTCAGGCACATGAAGCAGAGGTTAAGTAGTTTCAAAGAGTCCTGACTGAGAAGGTTGGGTTTTGTGCCTACATCTGCAGCTCCCTGACATTCCCAAGCAGGTTCCTAAGGTATTGCTGGACAGCTACATGTAACACCTACTCTGTACATAAAAAACATTTTTTTTAAACATCCAAGCTCTACTGTCTCTGCCCAGTTTGAAACCATCAGATATTAATATATAAAGACATTGTCACCCAGCATTCTTCCAACATCTTACAAGCATGAAGAAGTGTTTGAGATACAAGATACACCAGTGATAGAGGGAGTAGGAAAGAATTTGCACAGTGACAGAGAACAGGACAACTTCTCCCACCTGCGTTCGTGGTAGCCATCGTAGGTCGAGTCATTCAGATAAACGATGGGGAAGCCAGGAGCTGCTATTGTCCCTCCTTCAGGGATGCTGTAGGATGCCAAACCATCTAAAAAAAGAAGGCCACACACCTCAGAAATACAGCAGCAGCCTCCTGCCACCTGTGTCCAGGTACCTTTTTATTTATCACATGGACCAACAGGAGCAGTTCCACAGGCTGGGGGCTCCCTCTGCACATGTGGGGATGAGGGGAGCCCCAGCCAGGTGTCAATGTAAAAAACTGCCCAAAAGTCGATATTTTATCACCATCTTCATGAACTGTTGAAACCAGGAGCGGCAGTGCTTTCCTTGCCTCCTTCCCCCAGACTATCTCCTGTTAATGGGCCCATCATGATTCATAGATAATTCCCCATAGATAACTCCCTCCAGGAGCCATTTCTGTTTCATGGGCAATCAAGGACCCATCCATGATTCATAAAATGACATCAGCCCATTGTGAGATGCTCCGCCCAAGGGGAGGAGCCAAGCATCCCCATCTAGATACATACTGGGCTTTGGGACAGAACAAGCAGCCCTTACCCACTGGTTTCCAGAGGACAAGAGCTACCAGGCCTTTCTACAGGATCACTACTCCAACAAGAGCACTTCATCTGGACTGCTACCACCACTTGAACTAGCAGGGTGTCAGGTTGTATTCTGACTCTGCACATGTTTTTTTTTTTTTTTACTACTGCATGTATTTTTTCTTTCTCCTATTCAGTTGTATTTCTGGCTTGGAGTGTCTCACTGGTTTTCCTTTCAAAGCAGCCCCCAGGGCTGTGCAGGGCGCTCACCGTGCCACACGCAGCCGTAGAGCTCCACCCTCATGCAGACGGTCATGGCTGCCCTGGTGACCGGGATCAGCCGCACGAAGCGCGCGATGATGGGGGGCCGCAGGTCCCTCAGCACCACATCGTACGTGTCCGTGTTGCCTTCGATCACCTGGAGGAGAAACAGCCTCAGCAACTTCTCCCTGCTGTGCTCTTGGGCTGCAGAGTGATGCTCCTCTACCCCCCTGAGACTGGGGAGCTGCTGCTGCTCCCGTGATGGGTGCGAGGGTGCTGCCATGTCACCTCCTGCCCACTGCAGACCCCCTTGGCAGCACTGAGGGAGAAGAGAGGCAGGTGGGGGTGAAGGTGTGAGTGGATGTGTCAGAGTTGCAGTTGTGTAGCATCTCCATACAGTGCAGCTGCTATTCCTGAGCATGCAGGGCCAGAAAACCCAAATCAGCTGTGTGAGACAAACCCAGCAGCAGTTTTCAGTCCTGGTCACTGCTGATCCCAGTGCTCCCCAAGTCAGGAATGCTGCAGCACTGCTGGATGAGACCATGTCTTAGGTTGCAAAACAGGATGGGACCAAAAGTCTGGATTCTGTCACCATCTGTTAACCCAGGTGTGGCAGTGATCTGATCTCTGTGGAGATATCCTCTGCTCATGGAACATCTGTTAACCCAGCTGGGGCAGTGTTCTTTATCTGCCCCACAGCCCATCCTCCCTCCAGGAGATCTCTCCTGGCCATGGCCATGCAGTCCCAGGCCATGGCTGATCCAATTCCATCATCCCATGGGGAGATGCTCCAGCCAGGGGGAGGAGCCCAGCATTTCCTACCCGGATCCAAGCTGGCATTGGGAACACCAGAGCAGCCTTTTCCCACTGGATCCCAGAGGAAAACCAGAGCCTTGCACATCATCCCTGGGCCTGGGGAGGAAAACTGCCCCTTCTCCAGGAGCACTGCTGCAGCAGAGCCACATCTGTCACTGCAGGAGGATGGACACCATGGGATGGCACTGCCCCAACCCCTGACTGACTGACGGGGCAGCTTGGATTCTCACTCTGGCAGTGCTTTGGGTTTGTTCTGTGTAATTCTGTATTTCTATTTTAATTTTCCTAGTAAAGAACTGTTATTCCTATTCCCATATCTTTGCCTGAGAGCCCCTTAATTTCAAAATTATGAGAACTTCGAGGGAGGTGGTTTACATTTTTCAAGAGATGCTCCTGCCTTCCTTAGCAGACACCTGTCTTTCAAACCAAGGCAGACCAGCTGATGCACAGCAAGCACAGAACTGAGGCAGAACCCACTGTTCCAGCAGAGCCAGGATGGAATACAATGTACTAAAGCAGGATGGGGAGGATGTCCTGGCACAGTGCAGCGTTCCAGGCAGACCCAGCTCCCCAGGCTCACCCTGGTGCCCTGGCGGTCCCTCCAGGAGATCCAGCGCTCCCCGTTCCGGCTGTAGTCGATGCGGTAGGCGCGGGCAAACTCCTTGCCCGTGGCACGGGCGTGCCGGCCCTGGGTGCCCACCAGGGTGATGAAGAACAGCTTGTGCAGGTCAATCTGCAGGAACTGCACATCTTCAGGCTCCAGCAAACCAGCTGGGCACCAGGCTCCATCCCCCTCTTCCCTCTGTAACCTGAGGGGAAAATCACATGCATTAAAAAGAATCAGATTTCATACAATTAATTGAGGAAACACCGGAACTCTGAGGACTGGGAGGAAGCAACAAAACACATCTGCCCTTTGGGATGATGGCCAGTTGAGACTCAAATCCTACAGGCAGTTTTGCCCCATGCAGAACAGCTCCTCAGTTCCAGATATCTTTCATTAACTACTTGGAGTAATTTCTTCCCAAGACATGAATTTCTACATTGATCAGAAAAACCCTTCTGCTGTGTAGCACCTTGCTGCTAAAGTGCATCCTCACTGCTCCTAAACCCCACATGGTAAGGCCTGAACTTCTGCTTGACCACCTCCTGCAGCTCTACAAAGCTCAAAGAGCAGCCACCTTAAAAATACATTTTAGCAAGAAAAGCTCTGCTTGAAATTTTTTCGGGTCATTTCAATGAATATTTCACATTTCCTGCAGTCAGCAGAGCTGCTGGTGTAGGATGCTGCTAGGAGAGTGGGGGGAAAGTCTCTGCTCCTAAGCTGTAGTTGAGAGCTGTAATTGTGAAAAATCTATCTGCACACCAAAAATGTGTGGGTTTTTTAGCAACAGGGATTGCTTAGCCAACAGCAAGTCCTTGAAGTGCCCTTGGCTTTCAAACAGCTACCCCACCTCCAACTGATGAGATCAGTCAGGGCATCGTGGTGCCCAGGAGGAGACACTGAAGGTCAAGGCTCAGGCCAGAGAAGATTTTAATCTCTGCTTGGTGAGCTGTTTGTGCAAGACTTTCTTACACTGGAATAACAAGCAAAAGAAGCTCTAAAAAAGGCAGGAAAGGTGACTGAAGTGACAGGGACAGACATCTGCGTGGGACAGCTCTGACCTCTAAGCAAATGAGGTCAGCTTCATGCCTTCACCCTGTGGACATCCAGCTGCCCCAGCAAAGAGAGGATGCTAACAGATGGCAAGAGATGCCCAAAGTGTTTGCAGCACTGGACATAAGCCATACTCAGAGGAAAAATCTCCCAGATTTCAGACCCACAGGCCTGTTAAACAAACAGACCCACAAACACTATTAAATACAGCACACAGCATCACTGCTCTACCACAGACTAAGAAAAAATAATATTTGACCACTAGGAGAATTTTATTATTTTGGACTGCCTAAATTCATCATAAAAATGTAAGTATCATAGTTAACCTGAAATGCCAATCTGAGTTGCATCAAAGCTGTAGGAATGGTTGATATCACCACTACAAACAATTCTAAGGAAATTCACATTTGCAACTCTTTTGTGAATCATCAGTTAAGAGCTTTGGGAGAAATAAAATGACTAAAAAAAAATGAAAAGCAAAGCTTATGATAAAGACTCTAGGCCTCCTTGACAGTGAAGAAAATCATTTAGCTGCTTGCTTAACAATTCCTTAACTGCATTTCTGAGGTTTTTGAGACAGAGTGAGCACAGCCCATTTCCTCAATAGGATGCTGTTGAAAAGTTCATCCTTGTAAAGGATTTCCTATGATTTAGTTTAAAGCACTCCACAAGAATCCCAGGGGCACTGTCCCTGGCTGACCTGTAAGTCACAAATCCTTTGGAGATTTATTCACAGAGTGACTGAAAGATGGGGCTCAGAGGCAACCTCTGAGTCTCCAGTCCTACCTCCTGCTCACAGCAGGGCCAGCTCCAAGCCCCCAAACACTGAGACATCACCACCTCTCTGGGTCCCCATGCCACCACTTCATTCTCATGGAGAAGGATTCTTTTTTTCTTAATATTTAACTAGAATTCCCTGTATCACAGCTGTGACCATTGCCATTGCCTCTTGGCCTTTCGCTGTGCACTGCCCAGACTGAACATGGAAGCAGCAAACAAGGTTTTAAGGGTGGGGATCATCTTCCTCAACCACATATTGGTTATCTAGGGGAAAAAAAGGACTGAATTTGTTGTCAGAGGTGAACCCACCGTGCATACTGGGGCCCTGTGGAGTCGTACCACTGGCTGGAAGCAGTGATGTCCTCATCCCGGATGGTCCCCTCGTGCATCCCCAGGGGGTAACGACAGATTGCTAAAAATGGGAACATGGGCAAAAAAACAACCAAGATCAGCACTCATTTCTTTTAAAATCACCAGGCAAGTTTAATTAAAAGGTGATCACACCCAGGAAATAAACATGGTAATGTTAAAATAAATAATAATAATAAAAAAGGATTAAATACTCCATAATTATCATAAAGTGAAATAAGTAATGCATTAGACTTACAGTATCATTCAGCAGAGCTCAGACAAGGCAAAAATTTTACAAAGAAACATTTTAAGAGCATGAAATTGCCAAACCATATTGTTGTTACTGGTTGCATGAGCCCATTTTACAATGACAAATTATTCATCAATAATGATAGGACATAAAAAGGAAGCTTTTGTTCAAGATTTTTCTTGCCCTGGAATAAATTGGATGCTTGACTTGTGCTCACATAGGAACAATTATTACCTTCACCAGTTCAGATACAAGGAGAAGTTAAACATGTATTACAGATGACAAGTCATGGAAACATCTGCTTTGTCCTGTCACTGCAAGGCTGGAGTTCACATCTGAGCCCTTGTCCATCCATCCTGCCTCATCCCAGTCTGTTCCTGCCTCCAGCCCCAGCTGGAGCAAGCATTTCTCCCCAGCATGGGAATCCTCTCAAACTTGGTGCCTCCAGGGAGCACAGGCACAACCATGGATCTCCAAAAGCTCCCCACACCAGTACCCTGCAGCTGCAGCTGACAAATCCTAGTTAGCCTTGAGGTTCTCTCTCCTGACAGAAGTTTTTAAACATGTCCTGGAACATTAGAGACATTTGGGAAAATTCTAAATGTGAATGTATTCACTGCCACACTGCTGCAGCCACAGGAGCAGCTCTGGCTGCCTCTCCCTCAGGCAGGGCTGCCCTGGGTGTCCTGGTTTCCCAAAATCCCAGAATGGGCTGGGTTGGAAGGGACCTTGGAGATGATTTCCTGCCACCCTTGTACCAAACCTGGATACAGCTCAACAGGAGTTGCACTTCAAGGATCCTCGTGGGTCCCTTCCAACTCAGGAGATTCTGGGATCCCATGAAATCCATTCAGCAGGTTCAGAAGCTACAAGACAAGACAGAGGATGAAAACCACCTTGCTGTTATCACTACACAGAATAAAGCACCGCAGGCTGAATGACTGCCTGACAGATCTGATGTAGAAACGTTTGCAAACAGAGGGTGGTGCTTCAGTAGGGTTTGCCTGCAGCTGTTAGGCACTGTATCAGTGAGTGTGATGTGTTCAGTATTCCTAAATCATCAGGTAAAGGTGATGGCTGGTGAGGTGACAACATTTGCTAATGATACCAGGTTATTTAATATTCAAAAATATCTAATATTTTTTAAAATTGTGGGAATATCCCTAAAACAAACTAGAATTAGCATTACAGCACTGCCTGTATTCATGGCCACATGCCAGGCAGGTAAGGAAAAGAGCTCTTGCTCCTTCCTTCCCTCATCAAAGGCAGAGAAGGCAAAACAGATGATGAAGGAAAGATCAGCAGCCTCATCTTTACAAAAGGGATTACTGAATTATGACAAAGATTATTTATATTGAACAATAGATATCCTCACAGTATCTCAAAACACCAGAACCAGGAGGCATCAAAAGGTCAGGTAGGAGAGGTCAGAAACAGAATATAAACCCTTAACCTATTAAACAATCCAATGCTACAATTTCCCATGGGTTCAAAAAGCCAGCTGAATAAACTCACAGCCACCACAAGCAAATAAATACCCAAGCCCTGGCTCTGGAAGCTGCAGTGATCTGAGGGCATCCCTGGGGTAAAGCTCTGCTGTGTGCCAGCCCAAACCCACACCCTTTCAGAATCAGAGGGATGGGATGGGATCCTGCTGGAGTCATAGAGCTGGGTGGGCTCCTGGTATCACCCACAGTATTCACAGGCCTGGGGTTTCTCAAGAGGTCAGAACTCACTGGGAGAAACTGGGATCAAGAACAGTTGTGCCTGCTGAAAGCCAACCAAGAGTTCCAACCACTGCTCTAACACTGCACAGTCAGGTTACTGGGGAAGCAAACCAGCCTCGACTGCCTGCACTCTCCCCTGTCCCACCACAGAGCAGCACAACCCCAGCTGTTGCTGAACTATGGGTACATGAACTATCAACATGGAGGTTTTCCAAAAGGGTGGGGTCACCATCTGAAAGCAGGAAGTGCTTTTTGTGCTCCTGCAGTGTGATCACACCTTATTTAAAGGTCAGCACACGCTGGCCAGCAATGCCAGATGGACAGCTAGCTGGGAAGGACTCTGGGGGACTGAGTCTTCCTGCAAACCTGAACAAAACCCATTTGTTCCCAAGCCCGGGGCTGGCAGCAGAACCCAGAGTGTCCTTGGCATTGAGGGATGCACTCTGTGGGTGGCCACAGCTCTCACCAAAACCAGCAGCACGAGGCCCTCATCAAATGCACCTATCTTGAGCAAAACCATCCTTGGGTTCTGTTTAGGTGCCACCAGGACTGCTGACCCTTCACTGTGCACTCAGGAGCTCAGAGGGGTGACCCAGCCCATCTGTCAGTGAGGTCAAACAACTGATGCAAGACAAGAGGAGTCAGCAGGACCCTGCTGCACAGGTCTGAAAACACCCCCAAAGCAGCTCCTGTGGGATAAAAGGCAATGCAGGACATGCTTCAAGCTGCTCCTGGAACAGGGCAGGATAATCCTGTGGCATCACAGCCAAGAGCACCAGCTGGGCCATGGTGGGATTTGGGCTGGAATCTGCCTGGGAAGAGCAGGGCCAGCCCTGGGCAGAGGCACCAGAGCAGCTGGGGGAGCTGAGGAAGCAAAGCTGCCTGAGAATGTCAGAGGCAGAGCTGAGAAGTGTGAGGGGTCACTTATTGATGGAAGAGGTTCCTGCAGGAGATGGGACCACAGAGCTGTGCTCAGAGCCCACCCACCTCCCTGGAGATGGTGTGGAAGAGCTGCTCCTGCACCAACCACCATCAAAAGGAATCTGCCTGGGACTGAGCCTGCAGCTGCCATCCCTCCTCCCTGTGAGGTTTGACCACCAGAGCAGATGGCAGCCCAATTCCACACTGGGTGTGTGGTGGGGTGCACAGTGCAGGGAATGCCGTGTAACAGGGAGCACAGGAATGCTGCTGAGCTCCCCCACAACCCTCACTTCACTTCTGGCTGGTTGTAGCACAACCTCAAACCTCTGCAAATACCCGCAGGCCAGAGCAGGGTCAGAGCCAGCCACAAAGGGCTCCAAACAAACAGAGCTAGCCCCAGCAGAGCCAGCACAGGCCCTCAGGGAAGCATTGCTGCCTCACCACACCTTCAGCCAAGCTGGAAAAGGATTAAACTCATTTATTTCACAGACTGTCTCCAGCTCAAAACACCTCATTACAGGAATTTTTGCAACACATTGCAGACCATTATCTTATTCATCTCTATCATGACTATATCCTGCCAAATGCTGTAGGATAAGAGGTCCTGCCCTCCACAGGGACTCACAGGCTCACATCCCTATCTTCACCCTATCTTTGTGCCAGGTAAGGTTTTCTATCTGTCCTTCCACACTTCTCTCCCCAGAACACCCCTTGCTGGCTGGAGAGCAGTGGCTGAGGCTTTGCTAACTGGTAATTTGTTTTCCACAGTGAGCACAGAACCTCTGAGCCAGTCTGGAGCAGGGTTTGTCCCGCAGGCCACTCACTCAAAGCCATGGAGGGATATTCAGAGCTCAAGACAGGCCTGAGTGGGCAGAAAAAGGAGGATGTCCATGTGCCCAAGCCTTCCTGGGACTGGCAGGACAGTGTCCCACTCCAGCACAGCTGTGCAGGAATAGCTCAGTCCAGAGGACATTCAGGAGCTACATCAGTGATTCTCTCTACATGCAACCTTCACACTCAATCCCCATGAGAGGCGAAGAAAGGCTGAGGAGAGCACACAGAAGGTGGGAGATGAGTCCTCTCCCAGCCTGGCAGCTCCCTACCAGGGTTGACTTCGGTGCCAGAGGGCTCAGGCAGGGAGGCCAGCAGCAGCATGCAGAAGATCATGGTAGCAACTGGAGGTGCTGCACAGGGTCAGACGAGTCCTTCAAAGGCAGCAGCTGCCATCTACATCTCTGAAAGACAAAGCAAAGAGAGAGGATGAGTCCTCCAGAGACAGGACTTCTCTGTGCTGCAGGGTTGCTGTGTGTCATTGCCTCGTGACAGGCTGGGCAATCTTCCCTGCCTTCAAGAGAGTCTTTGACCTCAGCCCTGCTCTGCTCATCACCAGATCAGAGGCTTAGTGAAGAACCAATGATCACTTGACTGTCTACAGCACCCCTAAAGCTACCAGTGCAATCCATCTTTCAAGCCCTCAGCTGCCATGACTGGATGGATGGATGGATGTACCCTCTTAACTGCTTTGAAACAAATCCAGTGCAGTGTAATCTCTCTCTCATCAATACTTCCCTTTCCTTACTAAATTACCACATAGTAAAACTGCATCTACAAATGAATCTGGGCAGTCCAACCAGGCTTTATCCACCTAAACTTTGGCACCAAGTAGCCAAGCAGGCACCTTGGAACTTGCCACACAACTTTAAAATAAAGATCCAAAACAGGGTGAAAATAATCTCTCCCTGCAGGTCCACACTGCTGTCAAAAGTGCATGTGCACTCGCATGGGTGAGCACACTTCATTTCCTGTTTGGAAATAAGGAAAATAGCAAAGGCCTAAACGCTGGCAATTTCATTGGAAAGCTATGCTAACACCTAAAGGAACAGGAGGTCAGATCAGCAGTTATGTGAATTCTTTGTGTCCACATTCACCACAAAGAGCCTTGGGAGGCTCCCATCCTGAAGGATAATTTTACAGAAGGCAGGTTCATAATGGAATGCCAGGGGAAAACAGAACAACAGAACTTTACAAAAAAATGTAAAGTTGCCAGGACCAGAAGGTGTGTGCACAAGAATCCTCAGACTTTTAGTGAAAAGGCACCACTGAATGTTGGGATTTGTTAGTGAAGGAGGAGAGGCTATAAAAGGGCCCATCACTGTGCCAGTGCCTGCATGCATGCAGGACCATCAGATGCCATTAACTCAGAGATTGGTAACAAAAAGCTCTCTTTTTCCACCCATCATAATCAAACTGTACAAGTCAAAGCCCTGAGCTGCCATGGAAACCCAAGAAACTGGATATATTCACAACAGACAGATACTCCACAGCTCCTTAAATCCAAAGGTAAAACCTTTTGGCTTGGGAAATCCCCCAGCTGCAGATTGCTGGATGCCTAGAAGCTAAATCGGGGTTAGAATCACTGGAGCATGCCCTGTTTTTATTCTCTTTCCTAAGGATATGCTACTGGCCATTGTCCCTGCTGGATTCCATCAGAAAAGATGGCTCTGAGCCTGAAAAACAACTAAGGGCCTTCTTGGGAAGGGAGCCAAACACGCAGGCAGGAGGGGGAGCTAATGCTGGGTGGCTGTGCCTTACTGTGCCCAGCCAGGCAACCAAAAAACACCTTAAAATCACCAGCTCCTTCCTGCTCCAGCCACCTCCTGGCTCCCTGCACAAGCACCCTGGCCAGGGCTGGGAAGGGGCTGTGATCCCATGGCATCCCCTGTGGTGAGCCTGCAAAAGCAAAGCACAAGCCCAGATCTCAGCAGGAGGGTCTGGCGACCACAGAAGAGGTTTTGACCAAGCACCCTGCAGCTGTTTGTGTATCCAAGGTCATCCTTCCCCCCTGGAATGGAAGGAGGTGATTCCTGCTGAAAACACATCCATTCCCATCATCCCAGGGCAGACAAACTCCCACAGAGAAGAGACCTTGTGTGCTCAACTGGAGGGAGACTTTGTAACGAAGTTTTGGGGAAGAGTTTGAAGACAGACTTTATGGGTGTTAATTTATGCAGGTGATTTGCTAAGGTGTCCTGGGAGCTCCCAAAGCTGGACCTGCAAAGGGAACTGCAGAGAGTTCAGCACTGGGGGAGACAGTCCTGCCACAGGACCTGAGAAAGGGACCTGTCACCAACATCAAGGCTTTAACTTGAACACCTTCAGGAGGTGATGGGAACTCAGCAGAGACCTGTCTGGTGGTGCCCTGCCCATGACCCAGATCAGCTGCACCATATGGGTGAAGTCCAGGATAGATCCTTCCCATGGGTGCCCAAGATGGACCAGCCTGAGCTGGATCAGAGCTGCAGCTTGTTGAGGAGGCCCTGGAAGGAGAACAGCAGCTTGGAGACATGTCCCAGGTAACTTCTGAGCTGCATGTTTAAAAGCTCCCAACAAGGAGCCCTCAAATGGCCAATGACACCACACACAGGCTGCACCCCCTCATCTTCCCTCCAGAGCCTGGCAAACTGGGTGAGCTTCAACACTCAGGCTGGCTCCACCAAAACACAGGGATTTATCTGTAACTTGTCCAGGAATAAGGGGAAGGATGGCTGGAAAGAACTGAAATAGGGATTGTCATTAGGTTGAGGGCCCAAGCCCCACTACTGAAACAAGAAAGAAATGAGAGCAGCCCCAGACACCAGTTGGTGTTCAAACACCTCTGTTTCCCATTTGGTCCAAAAGCCCAGCAAAGAAGGATCAAGAGCAGGGCATGATCCATCCTCTGCCAGCAGCACAGCACTCACAGCCCAGCTGGGGTGGCAGGACTGGGGAAGGGCTCACCTTGAGGCTTCACATAAGGACTTCCCTTTGACAACAGAGTACTTGTGCTGTGCCCATCCTCTCAAAATGACAACAGCCACCAGTGTCACAGCAACTGAATAATGCACCACAAACAGCACCATTATCTCATCTCAACAAGCACCATACCTTAAGTTCCCATTTGTTTTATGCAAATATCAGGCAGTATTCTGAAATGACACCTTTTGTACTGCCACAGAACCAGTCACATCATTTAACCACCTGAATGTGGTGATAAGAATGTAAAATATCAGGAGGAGAGAAGGAATGAGGTGTGGGGATAAGGGAAGTCACACAAATGCCCAAGCATCATTTCAGCTCCTGCCACTGAGCCAGCAACCAGCACTGGAGCAAAGGTACAAACTGGGGGGCACAGACAGGTGTAGGTGCCACCCTGAGAACCAAGGGCTCCTCAGGACTTGATGGGCACATGGATCTCTACAGGACCACAAAAATATCGTGGCCTGGGGGAACTGCAAGCCAGAACTGGAAGATGTGGCCACAGAGCCAGTCTGGCCCCCAGGAGAGGAGAGGAAAGTTCCAGAGCTGATCTAGAGCTCAGCTGTCAGCAGCTCTGTGCCTACAAAAGCCAGCCTTGAATTGGGCTCTTGCCTAAAGAGTATCCAAGACAAGCAGGATGAATCTTCTCTGGAAGTGTCCCATTGCTGACAGAGGAAAAGGCTGCTCTGGACTAGTCCTGTGACTCCCAGTTTGGTAACATGAATTCTCACCTTTGTGGCAGTGGTGAGTCCTTTCCAGCAGCTCATCCCTGCACAGGGAGCTCAGCAGCTGGTTCAGGTTTTGCTGGGTTTGTTTCTCCCACCACATTTGGTTCCCAGTCCTGGACTACTGAAGTGCCTGTCAGTGAGTCCTGGGAGAGGTGATGCACAGAGGGAGCAAGCAATGCCATTTCTCAGCTTTTAGTGCTCCACAGCAGCTGCTGTTCTAAGCAAAGTCAGCAAGAGTGGTTTTCACGCCTTCAGAGGGTGAAAGTTTTGAAGTTTTGAAGGAGGTTCAGCCCCGCTCAGGAGCTCCATCTCCAGAAGAACTACTGATGTTGATTGGTGCTGAGTCTTAAACTCGTCCAGGAGGAGATTGGATTCCCAAATTGCACAATTCCCAGAGCTAGGACACAATGGATTTACTACTAAATACAACCCTCTGTACAAACTGCTTGGGAATCATCTTACTAAGGACTTTTTCTGTGTAAATAGCTCCATACTTTTCTTTCAGCTGCATTAGAGTCCTTTGCTGTACTCATGCCTATCTTCCCACCCTGCCCACACATACACACCAAGTGCCAAAACTACAGCACAAGCCTGAAACCAGCAAAAACAGGATTAGCAACATCCTCTGAGAGGCAAGAAAGTGTTAAACTCTGTTCCCAGGCCCGACTGGATCAAGTTGCTAATTGCTAACAGCTGGCTGCAGGAGAATAAAATCCTGTTACAATCATTGGTAGAGTGGAAAAAAAATCTACTTGTTGAAAAACTCACCAAGAAATGCAAAAGAGGGCACTTTTCCCCAATAAACGCAGCAGATACCATGCCTGAAAAGCCAGTCCGTGCCTGCACACAGAGCTGGCTGTGACCCAGCGCTGTCCCCAGCACAGCAAAGGCTCAGCGAGCACAGGAGGGAGCTGTTCTTCAGTGATGTACAGGAGGAAGGTGGGACTTGGAGCTCCTCCAGGCACTGTTCTCCCTCCAGAGATCCATTACGGAGGCCTGGCATGTTTGCAAGCCTCTCTAGATCCCAACTGAAACAGGCATTTGTTTTAACTGGTTCCTTTGCAGATCATTACCCCGGAGTGGGACCTGAGGGTTTGCTGCAGGAATCCCATTCCAGATGCCCAGAGCCAAGAAACTCCACAGTCATGGGCAAGACACGGAGTGTATCACACACAGAACTCTGTGTACAACAGGAGGAGTTATCCTGAATCAAAGCATCCTCAGAAGGTTCAGGAACAATCAGGAGGACTGGATGCCATCTCCCAGCATTCCTAAAGGAATTCAAATGGGGAAGAAGCAAAGCTAACAATTGGGGCAATATCTGATGCTGGAAGAAATAAGAGGTTGGGAAGTGTGATTTCCATTTTTCTGGCTCCAGAACAATGGTAGAGCATTTCTCTTTGTCTCAGAGTTAATTCAGAGAGACCCCAGCCCCAGTAGTGTTCTCCCGGAGCACACACAGCTCCAGCTTGGACCAAACAGAATTTGGTGATGAAAACACTTAGCAGAAAGAATTCTGATCACTTTTTAAAATGTTCTGCTTAGTTTACAATTCAAATACTGGCACAAGACTGAAAAAACAGAGCAGGGCTGCTGGCCAGAGAACATGGCCACCCACTCCAGCAGAACTGCTGGAGGATGAAGGATGGACCAAGCCATGCTGCTTGTGCAGGAGCCCTGTGAAAATAAGGAAACAAATTTCCCCTCAGGTGAACTCAGAATGTGGTGTCTCTCCCTGGATTCAACCAACCAGGCAGCAATGGAGAGGTCTCTACATGACATGTGAATGGCACCTGGACAAACAAAGTGCCAACAGTGACACCAAAAATCATTGTGTCAGAGTAACAGGGGAGCTGGGCAGGGCCAGCAAGAGCCTGGCATGAAGCACAAGGCTGCAACTGGAGATTTGGGATTTAGGCACCTACAGAGATGGTCAAAAGAAGAAAAACCCATTGCAATGTTAGGAACATGGTAGGGGACCTTGGGCAGAAATAGTGACACCACTGATGTCCAGAGCAGCAACAAGGCTGGACACATAAAAGCAAACCCTCGTGGGTTGAAAGGTTAATCTTGGGTTAATCAAGATACATGTGAGAAGTAAGTCACAGGAACAGGCTCCAGCATCATCTCTGAGGTGGCATTAGGAGACCTGTCACAAGAGATATGAATGTGGGACTAAAAGGACAACATTCAGGAGTGGCACTTGGGGAGGGGACAGGGACACCACAGAGCTGAGTCTGAGGCAGTGCAGAAGAATAGGAACATCAAGGCCTGGGTGTACTCTGTGGTCACTCTCTTGAGAGGTGGGGGATAGGCCTGCCCTGAGGCCGAGGAGGATTTGAGCCTTGTATTCCACATTGTAGCCAAACATCTTAATGGGGTAATGAAGAAAGTGACACCTCACTCCTGCTAGATTTTAGGAGAAAAGGAGCATTGCAGTAACGCACACCATAGCATTTAACACTGGGAGGAGCTTCAGCCCATGGACTCAAACATGAGGCAGTGCCTCACCTACAGCCCAGAGAGATGCTGCTGTTTCTGCACAAGACCAAGAAAATCTCCAGCTTTTTCCCTCTGCCTGTCAGCCAGTCCTACAGGCGTGGGGTGTCCTCAGTTTGTGAAACTGCCCAGAGCACTTCTGTCACAAAACCAGATTCAGGGATAAATGAACATGCATTAAATGTAATTTAACCCACCCAAGTAACAAGGCCAAAATTAGAAACCTTTAGAAAGACAAAGCCAAAGATAAGGAAATGCAAATTCACTGCACCACAATGGTGGGTTTTAGCTCAGCTAAACCAAAACTTGCCCACCAACCCAGGGCATGGGAACTCTGTGCTCATCCCCACCAAGGAACCTGGAAGCACTTCCCACAACCCAGCCAGACCTGCCAGGACCCTGCTTAGGACATGGTCATTCCCCAAGAACCCCTCACCCAGCAGCAGGGGCTCCTCTAGCACCCTCCAAAATACACATCCCTCAACTGCAGAGGCTCCAGTTCCCAAGTCCAGGCTCCAGTGCCACTGTTTCTGTAGGACAGAAGTGGCAGGAAAACAAGACTGTGCACAAACCAGCAGTTCCAAGTACCTCCCTTCTCCCTGCCCAGTGTTGCTTACTGTCCCTTTCCAGAGCTTCCTTCTGACCCTGACAGGCCCAAAGAGCACTCAGCACAATGACATTTTCACTGTTCCCAAACACTAGCATCGCTCTCCAGCTTTTTTTTTTTTTTTTAAGTAATCCTTAAAATATAGCAACTAAAAGCCATCAATAGTTCTCTCAAGACCTACAATCTTCCACTGCAAAGTCTCACATAGCAACCATCCCATGACATGTTAACCACAGAGATGACAGATTGGGTATTAAGAGCACTCAATCTAAACCACCTTCCTCCCTCCCTGTTCTCAGGGGGCTCCACCGTAACCTTTTACTTAACTGTGCTCAAACTTGCACTCAGAAGGAGATCAGGTTGCTGAGTCGCAGAATTATTTGGGCTGGAGGAGATCCCCAGGAGAGAATCTAATCCCACCTCCTACTCCAGGCAGGGTTAGCACCAATTTCAGAGCAGCCTGAGCTGGGCTTTGTCCAGCTGTGCCTTAAAAGCCCCCAAGGATGGAGGCTCCCCCCACCTCTCTGGACAACCTCTCCCACTGCTCAGCTGTCTGAAGAAGGAAACTTTATCCTTCTTTATCCCAAGGCAGAAACTCTTGTTATCTCATCTGACAATCACTGTCAATCCTCCTGCTATGCACCTCCTTGATAATCTGCTCTTGGGTATTCCAGAGCCTCCTCTCGTCCCAACCAAACCACCCTGACTCCATCAGCCTGCTCAGGGAAGATTCAGTATTAATTTACTCAATATTTTCTCCCATGTGAGACAGAGGCTCCCTCCAGGCAGTGAGACAGCTCTAGTCAGGTTTTGCCATGACTCCCACTGGTTTGTTCACAGGGAAACTGGGGAATAACCGAGTTTGTCCCACACTGATGTCAGAGTGTGTCAGGAGCACACCCTCTGCTCACAGAGTGCAGGGATCACATTCCCACTGGTAACTATTTTTGAGGGGTATCAGGTGGCACTTTCTAAATCAGCCTGTTCATCACAGAGCTGACCAGAGACAGAGAGACTGAGACTCTGCCAGGCTGGCACAGAGTGAAGGCAGGGACTGGGGATAAGCTGTGGAGGGATGAGCCCACCAGAGCTGCTCAGGTGGGTGTTTCTCAGCTCAGAGCCCACCAGCAGGAAAGCATGAAGGACATGGCAGGGATCAGTCCCTGCCCAGGGCATCCTACACAGTCCTGCTCCCAAAGCAAAGCCTCTTCTGCCTCCTGGGAGCAGCAGCCTTTGGTGGACAGCAGGGTTGCATCCCTCTGGATCCAGGTATATGATATTAGTGCAGCTACTCTTGGCACCCAGTGCAGGAATCTCATTAAACCCACAATCCGAGGATTTTTGGGACATGATCTGCTTTCCATCAGAGCACAGGGATCACTGAGCATGCTCCTTCTTTAATGTGACAGAGGTTGGTCTGCACTGCCTGCTGGTTACCTGCTCCCTTTTCCATTTTAAAACACTGCTACAACATTTATGTTTTCCCAAACTTCTGGAACTCCTTTGGTCTTCCCAGATTTATTACAAATTGGCAGCAAGGATTTGGAAAGCTGCTTTGCCAATTTGTTTTAAACAAACAGGTCCCATTGTTGCTCAAGTTTCAAAAGACTTTGAAATGTTATCTTGGGTTTAACACCCTCCCTGGTTACCAGTGCTACAGGAGGTATTCCAAGAGAATATCATCCAGCTTCTCCACAAACACGGGAAATAAATGTTTTACTTCTCTGCATTGTTATCAGCAATCAGTGGGGTTTGACCTTTCCCAATAATATAAGCACCGCTGATGAAACTCATTTTGTTTTACAGACATCAAAATATTTCTCACTGCCCTATGATATATTTGCTGTGCTTTTCCAGTTATCTTTAGCTTTCCTTATCAACTGCCTACCTTCAAAAATACCGACTTTACAGTAACAGGTCCTTATCTACAACCTTTGTTTAGCAAATTGCTCATAGCTGAGCCTATTTAAAAGCTAAAACATGATTACTGGGGCAAGCTCTTTGCAAAACCAGAAGAGAAGCAAAGCCTTGCACAGAGCTGCACGTAGCACCTGAGAGCTGTGGATTTTCGCAAGCGTGGAAGCCAAACTCCAAGAGACAGCTCAGTGAAAATCAAACCAGAAACAGGATTTTGAAACATCTACTAATTGAGCTGTCCATCTAGTCTCCCTCAAACCACCACAAATGCTAACATTATCAAAAGCTACATTTGATGAGTTTTTCAATTTCTCTTCATATTTGTAAAAATAAAACTCAGAGCACCTGTAGCTGGCAAAGAGCCCCTGCCCTTTGCTTGAGGAGCACTATGGGCTCTGCTCCAGTGGAACCAAAAAATGTTAATAAAAATGAAAAGCCATGCCCTACAGCCAAAGGAAGATACCAGACTTGAAGAAGCTTTTCCAATATCAGAAAGAAGTATAACTTATCATCCTTCACTGCATTCCACAGATTGCAATAACTCCATATACCAATCTGCAGTGAGTGGGAAGTGCTCCAGCCCTCCCAGAGCATCCCAGGAGCCAGAGGGGACAATACAGGCTGTGACCTCAGTGGGCACCCCTTCTGCAGAGGCTGAGCACTACCTCCAGCCAAGGCAGCCACGTCTGGGTACACACAGCTGTTGCATTTGGCTCCAGCAAACTTTGTTTACGACCCAAAGCGGTTTTAAAGTTTAATTTATGAAGTGCCTGGCAGAGATGGGAGCAGTGAGTGGCAACACTCACACAGCACCTGAAACACAGCACCAAGCCTGGAGACTCCAGAGAGGATTTTCAGGCAGGTCCAACCATGTTCCACCGGGTTTCCTATTTACTAGTACAACTCTGCAAGATAAAATTTAACTTCCCATGGAACAGGGATGAAGTTGCCATTAATTAAACATTCCAACAAAATACCTACCACAACCAGAGACAGCTCAGAGAAGATCTCTGCTTACCACAATGTATTTCAAACAATCAAAGCAAACATTCTGCTTATAAACAAAGGAAAAGCCAAGAACACAGAAAAAAACTCAAGCAGCATCTCACAGCTTGGGCACAGCAAAATGACCAAATTTGATTTAATTTTCTTGAGTTAACAAGAAACAGAAGCCCACAGAGATGTAATAAGATTTAGCAACTACACAAAAGGCAGGTAGCAGCAGGAAAATCGTGGTATTGTTTGAAGCAAAGAGAAGAGGAATAGGAGAGATGAGAAGGGAAAAAAGAAACACATAAAACAGTGATGCCTAAACCAAAAAAAAAACCGATCCCATTTACCTCTTTTCCATATTGAAAATGAACTGAAATTAAAAAACAACAAATTAAAACTGAGGAAATGAAATTCCACAGCATACCATGTGCATTGAGCCTCTGGGACATATTGCCACAGAGCAATGTGGGAGTAATTCAATAAAATATTGGAAGTAGATCTCCATAATAAGAACATCTGTGATTCCATTAACAGAGTGAAAGAGAGCACACTGGAGATAAATTTTCCTCTAGCCAGGCATAAGCAAACCAGTAACTAATGTGACCAGAAAGTTATCTCCTGCACGGGCAGGTTATCCCAGAGCTGCCTGCACTCCGGCTCTGGGGCTCTCCTCCTCTGATAAGATGGGTGCCTGAGTAGGTGGGCTGTGATCCCAGCCAGTTTGGCAAGCTCTGCCTCTGTGGACAGAGATCACATTTCAGTTTTCAGCAGCTTATTGTGCAGCTTCTCAAAAAGAGAAACAACACTACCCACCTTTTTTATTTTTTTTTTTAAAGAGATTATCCTCTGTGACACAAAAAGAGCAGATGAAATTTCAGCCAAACCTATTAAAGAAATACCTGTGGAGCAGTGAGCGACCCTGGAACGCTCTTGGTGGAAACACAGCTATTTTGGAAAGTTCTCAGCACCAGAAAAAATGGGTTTACTGAGGAAATAAGATTTTATCTGGAGGGGCTGCTAGCAGAAAGCCCCATAGTTAACCCTAACAACAAGGATTCTCCGGAGCACCTTCCTGCATATTCATAATCCCATGTTTCAGCGTAAATGGGAGCCTGAGAAAGTTGAACAGTGACCAAAATTGCAGTAGGTGCTTCAGGAGGGGACAGGCTCTGCTCGGGAATGCTCCCCCTCAGATCCATGAGCTGCTGGGGCTCAGGGGACAAGGGCCCATTCCCCAGTGTCCCACTGTCCACAGAAACCCACTGCCAGCTCCAGTTTGTGCACATCTGTCCCAGCCTCAGCCCTGGCACATCTCAGCAGCACCTCAGAGCTCCAACACTGCCCAGGCTCCCCGAGAACACCAGGAGCCCCAGCCAGCAGCACCTCTGTGCCCACAGGGCACCCTGCACATCCCAGAAGAGCCCAGCACACATCCCTGAGGGAATTCCCACCATTTGTGAACCCTCCCAGACTGCAGGAGGGCAGATGGGGTGCAAAGAGCCCCCCTGTGTCTACCTTCCCCCCCAGCACCACAAACCCCCTCCAGCACCCCCAGCAAGCCTCCAAAGGCTCTATCCAAGGAGAGAAACAGGAGGGGGAGAAGGGAGAGAGCTGACACCAAGCTGAGAGCTGGGTTCAGCTGGAAGGAGCCTACCTGCCTCTGCCAGGGCCTGCTGAGCACTGCTATGTCTCTTTGGAGCTCCACAGGTTGAGCCAGGCTGTAGTTTCGACATTCCTTGCAACTTTCCACCAGCACACACATGATATGTTCAAACTTGAGTAACTCCTCCCTCCTCCCTCCCTCCGCACACACAGACAGGCCCAGGAGATGGCCCTGCCTCTATCATCCCAGTTCCTATAGCAACTCCTGACCCAGCAGATGGAAACAGAGCTGTTTTCTAGGCAAATCTGCCTTCTTGGATTCCTCTGCTCTTCCCTGCTGTTGGCCCCTCCTTGCTCCAGTGCTCTCCCTGGGGGCTGCTCCGCTGGCACCTGGCCCAGACTTTGCCTGGAGGAAAGCCAAGCTTTGAATTCATTTAGTAAAACCACAACATAAAGCAGCTCTCCTGCTCAGGAAGCAGGGCCCGTGTAGTCCCAGGGGCAGGCCAGGCACCGCAGAGCCAGCCTGCACCTCCTGCTTTACCAGCGCCCGCCAGGAGGGTCCTGCAGGAGCATCCTCACCTTCTCCTTCCCCTCCTGAGCCATCCATCAGGAAAGGCAAAAAGCAACACAACTAGGCACTTATCAGCAAGTCCAGCCAACAGACTTATTATAACCCTGGGCATTTCTTAGACATGGGGATTTCTCCTTCCAAAGTCTTTCCTGGAAGAAAGAGAGCCCAGCTGAGACACCAGGGCTCTCTGCGTGCTCATCACAACAGCTCACCCCACTGCTGTCCCCAGGTCAGGGCCACACAGTGGCCAGCAGTGCAGGTCACCAAAGCAGCTGTCTGAGAACAGCACATCACATCCAGTACCTTTTCTCTAAACATTCAGAAACTGAGGGAAAATAAAGAACTCCAACCAGGCTGTGGCATTTCACGGGAGATAATTACCAAGAGTGACAGCAGGAATGTCATGAGCAGGTGGCTCCATGGTGACAGGACAAGCAGGACTGCAGCAGGACACACTGAGCTGGGCACAGGGCCAGCAGGTTGTGACACACTGTGAGACCACCCAAGCCCACCACGGGGGCTACAGAACTGCTCTGCAAAGCCCTTCCACCCCAGCACCCACTGCCATCGCTGCCCACGTGGGCTCTGCTGCCCTGGCCATGGGCAGCCCTGGAGGGCACAGCAGGACGGGGCCACACTCACACGGGTGAGGAGGGCACTGGGAATTGAGAGGAAGCTCTGAGGGCACTGGGATACAGCCCCAGCAAGAACCACAGCAGCACAGGGAGAGCAGAAGGAATGTGCTGACCCTGCCTGCTACGAAATGCAGGTGCCAGCCTGCCTCCTGCAAGGGAGCTGCTCAGCAAGGGAAGGGCTGCAATGTCTCACTCACACACCTGGCAGGGGCAGGACTCCTCCCAGACCAGCACAGCAGGGCTGGGACAGCAGAGCCAGGGTAGGAAGTGATGCCAGCGTTGTACAGGGCTCACAGGGACTCCACAGCAAAGGGTGAAGAGACGGCACAGCAGCCACTCAGCCCATCCTGCAGAACCCCACAGGTTACACCAGCTTCCAGCAGGAATCCCAGCAAAGCCTCCAAAGAAACAGCAAGTATTTTGGGTATCACAGCTGTATTGGAAAATACAGCTGTGAGCTGCAAGATGCAGTCAGATGCCACCTTGCTCCCAATTTTCCTCCCTGCTTCCCTACCCCATCCCTGCCACACAATCCACCTCTGGTCTGAGAACAGAAAACTATTTTCTCTTTTTCCCCCGTGGTAATTTTTCCATGCATCAGTAAGTTAATCAGCACAGAGGGATGGGATAGTCCCTGAGGCTTGTAGATGGTTGGGACATGGCCAGCACTAGGGTGGATGTGGGAAGACATCAGAGCCCTTTCTGCCTGTTCCAGAAGGGTGTTACTCATTCTGATAATGCCCTTCCAAGGCACTCTCCTCCCAAAACAAGGATGCCTGCCCTGAGGACATAATGGTACATGGGAACCAAGCTGGATACAGGCCCCTGGGGTAAACTGGGACCAAACAATTCCCTTTGCAAGACACAGGGCAGATTGTGGCAGCAGGAAATACTGGACATCCAGGGAGTCCAGGAGTGGCATCAATAAAAGCATCAAAGCAGATGCATATCACACAAACAGCATCAAGGGTCTAGAAAAAGCTCCCAATTTCCCCGTGCTGTTGGGAAGAGCAATGCTCAACTCACAAACAGATCTGAGGAGCTCCTTTCCCTGGGGAAGAACATGGCTGTGGAGGCACAAAACACTGCTAGAAAACTGCTGACCTTGCAGTCAGACTCACTTGAGCAGCTCAGCACAGAAAAAGGCTCTCTGCTGGATGCCCTCTGAGATGTAACTTGATCCCACAGTACACATCCACTAATCAATCGAGGGATAAAGCAAAGCAGAAAACAGCCTTTTTTTTTTTTTTTTTACTGGAATGAGCCCAAATATGCACAATAACAGATCCCACTCAGAGCTATTGCAAACTCCAGTACTTGGGAGAGTTTTGCATCTCACATCACAGAGGGAGCATACTTCTGCAATAGCATCATTGCTTCTCAAATTGGGTATTTGAGAGACTTCCTAATGACCTCATAGCAGCACATGTGACCACTAAGTCATCTTCTCAAAGGACCAGGAATAACATCAACAGGCCCTGTTTTGGTTGTGCACAGGACAGCTTTCCTCAGCACAAGCAGGTTCCTAAGGAGGGAGCAGAAAGGAGCAAGGACCCAGCTCAGGCCAGAGCTGGCATCGTGATTGTTTCTCCAACAGACTCTGTTTGGCCTTGGAAAAGATCCATCCTACTAACAGATGAAGACCCATTAACACATACTAAATTCCACATATAAATTTAGACACAAAAGTTGTGTCTATCTATTGTTTTCCCAATGCATGCCATATTTGTTGGATTTAAGGCATCTATATGATAATGTGAATCTAAGAAGTATTCCAAATGCATTTCAAGAGATAACAGGTGAACGCACAAAACACAAAATAATGACTTGAAAGGGTTTCCAATTTTTTTTTCTCCCAATGCTTAAAAATAACCCACTATGCTGAGCAGCAAAGAAGGAATTAGGAATTTCTGGGTGATGAACTGGTGAGCTGATCACATTGGGATGGGGAAGTTGCCTTTTGCTGACCCACTCCCAGGTGGCACTGGGAGAAATAAATGAGTGAACACCTGTGATTATGTTAACACTGAGGTGAAGGCAACTGTACAAACAGCTCAAGACAGACTGATGGCCTCTCACCTGAGGAGATCCCTCCTCTGTAGCCAGCACAAAGCCCCTGCAGAGGAAAATGACAAAATCCCACTGTGGAGATGTCAGGAGACCTGCACCAGACCTGTGACCAGACAATTTCCCCAGTTACCAACAGTGATATGGGAACATGCATGCAAGCAAGAATAAGGAACATCATGAAACAGTGTCCAAGAGCTTCTTCTGCCAGGTCTCTCCTGCAGCAGGCAGGAGGTCCTCAAAACCTCCTGTCCCTCCCCAGGGCTCTGCTCCATGGGCCTTACACCCCTTGCCTCCCACCCAGCCCAGCAATAGCAGGATCTCTCCTTCCTTATCCCAGGAAGCTCCAGCAGGAGCTGGTGATGCTGTGAGCACCAATAATCTCCTGTCACAGGACCAAGACATCACCTAAGTGGCCTTGGGCTAAACACAGACACAGTTGAGGAACATGGAACAGCCCCACTACAGAGGCTGGACCTGCACAATGTTAAGGCTTTTTATTCTTTCACTGAGAGGAGGTGAAAGCCAGCTCCAGCCTCCACCTTTCCAGGAACTTTTGATGGAACACAGAAGCCTGCTGCAAAAGTGTTCTGTTTACACCCTGCAGCCCTGTCCTGTCTTTACCCAGTTTGAGCGTGTTCACTCCCACTACCCCATGAAACATCTGCTCAGCCCAGCTCTGCTGGAATCATCCTTCCACTGCACAGAAATCCAGTTCCAGCCATAAACCTGGGAAAAAGAGAGAAGTGGGGCAGGGTTTGGCATGATGAGGAGAGCAAGTTTGAGATGTGACATCTTCCAAGAAATACTGACAAGCCATCTCCACATACCAGGTGCTGCCTAGAGCTGCTCTGCAGGGTAACAAAAGGCTCAGAGCTGACAAGACAGAGCTTGTGGTGACATTACAGACACCTGATGTGGGACACACCCTCCCCAAGGGGTGCAAAACAAGGGCTGCAAGGGGAGCACTTA
The DNA here is from genome assembly GCA_013397375.1 of Toxostoma redivivum. NCBI lineage: Eukaryota > Metazoa > Chordata > Aves > Passeriformes > Mimidae > Toxostoma > Toxostoma redivivum. The sequence continues at coordinate 349,910 of VXBI01009258.1, read as the reverse complement.
CCTTCCACCACATTTCCCCCATCCTGTGCCAAGGAAGCTTTTCCTGCTCTGAAGGGAGATGATCAGAGTCCTCAAGAGAGCAAGTACCAGAACAGAGTTTCTTTGCCTCTCAGTCACTTCCCAAATCACCAGGACAACCTCTGGCCCAGCCATAGGACAGATATATCCTTATGTCCTCAAACTGATAAATTTCTGCAGCTTGCCAAGCTCCCTGTTTCTGGGCACACAGGAGCTGCTCAGCAAAGCCCTGTCCTGCTGGGACATCGAAACAGAGACCTCAGCACCCCCTTGCCACCACAGCTCCCTCTCCCAGGAGTCAAAATGGCTGGGGAGGTGACAACAGAGGAGCAACTCTTACCCAGCTCCAAAAATCTCTCTGAGAGCTTTCATGTTACCAGAAAAGAGCCAAACAGGAGCACCCTCCCATCTGCAATCTGTTTTAGCAAGAGGGTCCCCATCATGAGCTGCCTCCAAGGTGAGGCTGGAGTGGGGTAACCCCAGGTCAGAAGCAGGGCAGTGAGCTCAGCTCAGCTTCAGTTGCTGCAATGACAGAGGCTCAGGGAACACGTCATCCACGAGGACTGAGCTGCTGGCACAGAGCAGTGCTCAGCAAGGCACTTGTAAACACTCTCCCTGGCCATTGTCGCTGACGCAACAAGAAAGGGGCAGAGAAAACCATTACTGCAAACAGACACCCCTCCCTATCCCTGGACACCAGGACCAGCCCAAGCAGGACATCTCCAGCCTTTCTCTTGTCTGTGTGTTGAGCCAAAAACCCTCTAGTGTCCTGCTGCAGATGAGGATCACTGCCACATTGAGGAAGGGCTCAACTCCCACAAGCCAGAAAACCTCTGCTCTAGGGTTTGGACCCCTAACCCCTATAGCAGTTGGTATATTCAGCAGGCACATGGCCTCGTTCACAGCTGACCTTTCTTCTTGAAGCACTATCTAGTAGTATCTATATCTTGAGCATTATCCTTCTCATGTTCCTCCCCACCATAGCAGCAGGCAGCTCTTTCTGCCCATCATCCCTGTCAGGAGTTTGGAGCAAGGAGATGGTGTAAGGTGTTCTGACAAGCAGAGCTCCTGGGACTGCTGGGGACAAAGTCCTGCTGTCTCTCTTACAGTGATACTTCCTCACATCTCTTCCTCTCTCCCAGAAGTTTCCCAGATAAATCTATGTTGGCATATCACATCTCAAAACTACAAGCTGTGGGGTTCTGAGGAGATCAATGTCTGTGCAGTGATTCCACATCCAGCTCAAAGAAGAGCCAATCAGCATTCTTCACCAGAGATTTTATTGCAGACACATGGAAAACAACAGCAGAAAAACCAAAGCAAACCATAGGCACTGGCTGTAAGCTTCATCAAGGAGGAACAGCACAAGGCAAGGGAGAGATTGAGCACCAGCCATGGGATTTTCCCAGCAAGGGACACCAACCCAACTGAACCATGGAATGGTCAAAGCTCAGCTTGTGGCAACAATGCCACTACAGCTCCTCCCCCTGCAGCACACAAAGACAAACCTCTACAAAAAAAAGTGGTGCATGGAAAAACTGGTGGTAACAAAAGAGCTGTCAGCCAACATCAGCCTGTCACTGATGGCCCTGAAGCCCTTTACAGCTGCTGCTCCAGGACCCTCTGGCCATATAACCCCAAACCTGACCTCTGCACTTTGGACCGGAGCGAGCACATGGAGAGCAGCTGGCAACAGTGATCTCCACATTTCTGTGATTCCTCAGCAAGGACCCTCATCTTCAAATAACCAGAGCACACAGAAGCCCATGCCCCCAAGGCCCTTTTGGCTGCCCTTTCTGGCATGGAAACAAAAGGCAAGAACAGTTCAGATGTGCAGGATACCGAAGGGCCCCTCTGCAAGTGAGGATTTGTGACCCACCCAAGGACACTGCTGCTCACTCCACACCACTAAATTCATCCTAAACAAGGACTGGTTTGCACTCTAACAGGAACACAACATAAATCTCCAGAGCAGATGGCGTGCCAAGATCAGGACCAGACCACAGGAGCTCTCCTTTTCAGTGCCCATGAGCCATTCAGATAATTCCTGTTGTACAAGGGGATGCAAAGTCCAGGGATCCAGAGCTGAGTCTAGCAAAGAGGCCTTGGCTAGGGAAGCTTCCACCTCCTCAACAGCTCTTTCCATCTCAGCCATTTCCCTTCCAAGCAAGGCTTCCTGGCCGGAGCAAGCACGAGGGGTGTTGCAATCCACAGTTCTGTCTGAAGAAATCCAGCCCAGCCCAGACACAGCAGCAGGACTCTGGTCTGGCCTGTCTTCTTGCCATCCCTGGACACCCACTGTGTCCAGAAGCTCGTGCCATGTCAGAAGGCAAGTTTACTGCTCAGCTGCAGAGAGCTGTTCTGCTTCCCTTAACACACAGGACTATGATGGGTAACTCAGATGTGCACACACTCATCTCATGGGAGTTTTTCTGAAATAAATGCAGCAGACTCTGGGGAAAAACCCTCTCCCTCCCATGGTAAGAGGCTGAGGGGGGTAGATAAAAGGCAACTGTGTGCCTTGTGCATGTGTGGCCTCAGTCTGGGCAGCATCGATCCCACACTCAGCCTTGGGGCAAAGGATGCTCAGGGCTGTTCATCCTGTGCCTCCTGACAAACATAATTCCACTGGGAAAACACCCATGAGCTCATTGCAGAACAGGACATGTCCTACAAGCACTGTTTCACCTGCAATTCCCCATGCAAACACGGGAAATCCACCTAACAGGATCCCTGCCTGTTCCTGCAGAAACAGCACGAGGGTCTGCTCATGTTTCCCATGCTAGCACGGAAAAGACAGAAAGATTCAGATCCATTACACATTACATTAACCCTACTGGGACATTTCCCACAGCTCACTTAAATGTTTCCAAACCTGCAGGATGAGGTCATTCCAACCTAAATGCATAACCCACTCTCCAAGGTGGTTCACTAGGTATAACTTCCAAGCAAAAGCAAACAAAAGCTGATCTGGTGTGATACCCTGCTCCATTCCCAACATGTTCAAGACTTGGCAAGACAAAGCCATGGCTGAGCTGATCATTCACATGCTGGAGACAGCCCCACTTTGAGCAGGAGGTCAGGCCAGAGACCTCCAGATATCCTTTCAGCTGGTGCTTCCATCATTCTGTGGCAGCAAATGAGAAGAGGCAGAGTAATTACTGCCAACAAGAAATGCTTGCCTCGAGTTTCTCTGGAGAGATCCTTTTAGATAATATTCAAGCTTGGTTAGCAGAGATGTCGGCACTGACACACTGAGGGCTAATTCTGTACTGGCAGGAACACTAAAGTGCCAGGATCTGAGCCCTGATGTATTGCATGGGTCTCAAACAGGGTCAGCACACTGCGTCACACTGCCCTTGCACAAATTAACACCCGCCACAAGAGATTCCTTTTTGACAATCTCACTTCAACTATGCGTTCAAATACAACAGTCAGCAATAATCCAAGAATGCAGGTTAAAAGCCAGACAGCCAATAGCTCTCAAGATGTTCAAAACAACCAGAAAATTCATTTCCCACTATAAGTCTTTACTCTAGGGAGGTCTCAGCAGTACTGCTGCTATTCAGTGTCCTTCCAGTGCTGGGAGAAGGCCAAAAAATGCCATAGCAGAGACTGAAGCACACTAATCACTAGTGGGTTCAGTCTTTGGGAAGAAGGCAGAGTACATGAGGTGCTGTCTGGAGAGTGATGGGAAAGCAGCTGCTGGCACTGAGATGAAAGAGGGTTGCTGGTCACCAGAGGAGCTGCCATCAGTGTTGTTCCTTCCAGATGTCCACCCATGGTCTCCACACATGACACTGGCCAGCGAAGCTCATGTTCTCAGAGTAAAGCCCTGTCCAGGTTGCCCCAAAACATAAAAGAAATACAAAACAGCTGCTAGCCAAGTATGCAGGCAGAAGGCATCAAACCCATGGAAGGAGGAAGGACATTCTGTGAAGTTATTCTAATAATATCCATCACAATCCAGAGAAATGCAAACACACTTAAATACAAAGTCGACAGGATGAATTCACAGCATTGGGACACCCATTCAGGGAAAAGTGAGGGAGCTCTGTAGGGCAGCTCTGCTGCTCTGATTTGTTCCCTTCAGCAGCACAGGGGCAGCGCCTCAGCCCAAACAACAACAGGGCACTGGAGGCACATTCCCAGCACCCCCAGCTCAGCTTCTCTACAAATGCAGAAATGAAAGATAAACATTCCTGGAAGATCACATTACCCAGCATGAAGGGATGACAGCTTGTCAGGAGCAGCAGAACCAGGCTGAGCTCAGTGAAAAGCACTCATCATAGGCTGACATCTTCCTACTGGAGAATACTGATACTCCAGCTATTTCTGCTACAGTATTTAATTTTTTTTCACCTTTTGACAGGCAGAAACAAACAAGCACAAGTGAAATAACATAACAGTAATCGAGATGGACAACAAAACCCAATGCTCGGCTAGTTGAGCTCTCCATGGGAGGGTAACACAAATGACAGATACCACGACCAAGGGATAAATGCAACAAAAACCTGCCCAGACTCTCATTCTTCAAGGAAAAAGAAGAGCTGTAAAGGCAGTGTGTGTTCTGCAGGCTCCATCTCTGTATTTGCTTGCTCTTGAGCAGCTCTTCATTACTGATGGGTGGGACGTTTTAACACCTTAAATGCTATTCCCAGAGAAACTGAACTAACTCCTCATTTTCACAGCACAAATTCATCTGGTTGGAAGAAAATACCCCGCCCTATTCCTCTGGCCTCCAAACTGCAGCTGGCAGCCTCAGGACATAGGACAGTCCTGGGGAAGAAACACAACTGTTTATTCTGTTTGTCTGTCCCTCCTCCCTCCCCCAGGGCTCACAGGAGCCGATCATCTCCTGTGCCATCTCCTGACAGGAGCTGACTTGTTCCAGGTTCATTATGCACTGGAGTTCTGCACTGCAGAGCTCTGCAGATAGATTTGGGCACAGCACCCAAACATCAAGAAGGAAAAGTCAAATCAGGTCAGGAGAGCATCATCCATGCTGGGAGCACTTCCAAGCAAACACCCAAAGCTGCTGCATTAGGAGAAGACAGGCCCCAAATCCAAATTTTGGAGTAACTCCACCCAGTTTAATTCCTTGGTCATGCATTCTGCAAGCATTAGCTCTGAGTGGGCTGGGGTTCTAACAGCTCCACACTTGAAGCTTCATGGACAAAACAAGGTTTAGGCAGCACTTTTCAGAGTACAGATCATCACCTCTCACATGTACCCTGCCAGGTCTGGGATGACCATCAGGCTCCAGATGGACAGACCCAGCAGAATCCCATCCAGCAGCAGAGTGAAGGGTGAAATGGTTGAGGTGCTACGAAAAACATAGAGCCTCACTGCCATCCATCAGAGCAACAAGAGTTCCACCAGTCCTTTCCATCAAAAGAAGGGATTGTTAGCCAGTAAGGGCACGGAACCAAAGTAACTTGTGTTCACAACTACTTTACCTAAATAATAAAATAATACCACATAAAAAGCAGATATTTAGTGTATGTAGTACTTGCATTAGTACACACTCTCAAGGAAGACAAATGAAGTTTGATAACCTACATACAGGAGTTTTCCACTTTCATGTGCTTGGCTTTCCACCTGTGTGAAATTAAACATTGGAAGAAGTTTCTGATAACTCCCATGGAACAAGCATGTTTAGGTAACAGGAAAAAAAATACCACCAAGCCTGTGCTGATCTGTAAATCCTACTTTCAATGATTTGTTTCAAAAAGACAGCTCACAGGAGTGACTGAGAGGAGACTACAGGCAGAACATGGCTGTGGAGTAGTAAGAGGTTTTAACACATCTTGCCTTATGCATTCATGTCTTCAAGTTGCATAAAACACTGATAGATTTAAAGTTTGGGATTTGAAACTTTCCCCTCCCAGTCTGACTCCACTGTTAATTTTTTTAAGAGATTGGGATCAAGTGGCTCTTTGGCTCCTATTTCTACAGCCAATAAAAACCCCACCCACCCCCAATCCATTTTTGTACAACTAATGCCTTCGTGATTGGCAAGAAGTGATTTTAGGCACAAAGAGGATCTGGCATCAGAAAGGTGCCTTCCTACCTTGCCTGTGAGAACAGGTTGTACTTTAAAGCTACTGGCAACAAAAGTTCCCAATGCTGAGTACACCACCCAACATCACCTCAGAACAGCTTTGCTTAATTTTCAACACTCTCAAACGATGGCTGTGATTATTTTGGAAGAGTAACCCAGTTGCCATCAAGAGAAATGGAAACCAGCATCCCTTCTGAGTGTGAGACCAGAGACTGCTGGGATCCTCTGCAGCAGAACATTACCATCAAGCCTTCCCTGTTCAGAATGTTCTCATGCATTAACAGAAAAAACACCATCAATTCTACATAAATTCCTTTGCTGAAGCCAGCAGCAAAACGTCTGTGGAATTAAGGCAGATGAGAGCCTTCCCTCACTTGGGTTTATCCCAACCCCACACACACTAAAGAGAGAAACAGAGCTCAGGAAAGATGAAATACTTCCTTGCCATCATCTCCTGTTGCTGTCCAAGCAGCAGGCCCCAGCACTTGAGAGCATCCCTGGGTGTTGGGTGTGCTCAGAAAGCTCCTGCTAGAGCACAGAGCCACCCTGAGCTCAGCCTGTCACAGCTCAGGGTTCTGTGTGTGCCATGAGGACACCGGGCATGTGACTCGCGTGTTAAAACTTTCTGGCTCACCAGTCGAAGTTCAGATTCTTTCCCTGCAAAACACACTGAATGATCTCATCTGCAAGCAATCAGCCTGAGAAATCAGCTTGTTAAAGGAAGCTTCTAGGAAAGGAGAGAAGTCTCTGGAGGATTTGGGGGCCTATATAGTTTTAACCACTTTGTTAAGCCCCAGCTGCTCTTCTCCCCATTGGGGTCACACAACCAAGAAACCATTTCTCCTCCCACACAACTCCAGACAGGACAGTTTGCCAACACCTAACTGCAGCATCCCATTTGCATTCTCCACAGCCTGAAAACACTCACATTTTTAAGCAAAACTCATCTCAAGCAGGCACTGAAAGAGTGCAAGGACAAACTCAGGGCTGCAAGCTGAGCAGCATCCAGGAAAGCGATTCATTAAACATGCAACAGTGATCATCTCAATGTGTAAACCAGAATATTCTCTGAATTTCTGGATGTGTATTTCAGCATTTCCTCACAATTCTCACAGGGACCCATGACATGCACCAGAAGACAAGAATAGCCAGTACAGTGGGAGCTCTGCAGAGGAGTAAGGAACAACCAATAAACTCCCCAGAATGCCAGCTTTGTCCTGAGATTGTTCAAAGTGATGTAACAGAATTTTACCAGAGTTTCTGGAGATGCTGCAGGAGCCTCCAGGAATCCTACATCCTCCCTGTGCTACAACATGCCCAGCTAGCAGCACTTTTTACTCCCCAGTGTAAACCCTGAGGAAGCAGCGCTGCAGTGTAGGACAGAACGCAGCATTTGATTCCCTGCTGCACTCTCAGTTTGGCTCTCCAGGGCACTGTGGTGAGCAGAATGAGCAGCCTGGAGCCCTGTGCTCACACACTGGGTCACATTTGCATCCCTCGAGCTCCCAGAAGCAGGACCACCGCTCTTGCACTCAGCAGGGAGGGAGGGAAGATCAGAGCAGCATCCTGCCTTCTTCACTTCCGCCCATGCTGTCACACCCTGCCTCAGCTGCTCCCAGCAGCATCTCCCAGGCAACCCTTTCCCAGCTGCCCCTCGTTGGTCATTCAAGTGCTTTGAAAGACTTTCCTTAAAATTCTTGCATAGAAATCACTGTTTAATGTTCAGTGTGAACACAGGGGGGATGGGGGGGGAGGCCAGCCTGTCTCTAACAAAGGAGATCTGCAGGACCGAGCCCTTGGCTCTTCCCAGCTGTGGATTATTCCAAGTGAAGTGATTTTTCACCACTTCCAGCATCTATTTTCAGTTCAACTTGCAGAAGTAACTGTTCTGAAACAAACAGAAGGCAACAAAGATCAGGCAACACACATTTATTATCCAGAGAGCAGAGGAACAAGTTAATCACACTGGGTTCTCCCTCAATTTGTTATCCTTACAAAAGCTACTTTATACATGTAAAGTAACTTCTTTACAAAAGTTACTTTATATAAGGCTTAGGAACACCTCAGCCCACAGTTGTTGAAGCCACTGTGCAAATCAGGGTGAGGGACTTCGCCCTGAGCACAAAAAGTCATGGCATGCAACTTTTTTTGGTCAATGGTGGCACCTTCTAGCTCCAAATGACTCTGTGAAGCCTCACAGCAATTTGAAATAACTGCCTTGAAACAGCTTTATGATTTCTGTGTCTTCAAGAAACACATGGCTCTGACTCCAAACATTCAGGCTAAACAAAATGTTATTGGGGGGGTGTAAAAAAAAAAAAAAGTCTCCTTCAAGCTTTTTACTCCCCAGCCAAATTCCTAATTTTATCAGATTAAGAGCAGACACCCCTCTCACCCCACCCCCAAACTGATGTCCACTAGTAAAATCAAGGTGCAGGACAACTGCCCCCAAATTCCTAGAAAACCACAGCTCAAAAAATTCAAAGTAAAAAGGGAGGGGGATAATACTGAAGAGCTCAGCTGCTGGCTCCTCTAGTGCAGCTTCTCAACCAAATCATGAAAGAAAAAGGAGACTTTCCAGCTCAAGTTCCAAGTCCTTTTTAAAAATCAGTTTATAACCACTAAAATAAACACAGTAAGAACAACTGTGCAGTAACTGGGAACCTGCAAAAACAGCTGCAGCTTAAGAGCAGTTTAGGCAATGTCTGGCAAACACCAGCAGATAGAACAGCCCAAGAGGATGGCAGCATACTGGGGGATGAAACAGTGAATTTTACCCACAGCTCATCGAGGAACTGCCCAAAGTTCACCCACACTGGGCAGAAGCAGCTGTTCTGTGCTGTTTACTGCAATGGTGAGCATTTGCTTCTTGTTAGAACTGCCTCTCTCCCAAGTTCCAGTCTCTCCTGGATGCCCAGGCTTCTCCCATGCCCCCACCTGCCCTGTGCTGCCTCAGCCCAGCCAAGAGTTCCCCAATGCACCTCACACCTGGGTGGACATGCTGCTCTCCTCTTGGGCCTGTCACCCCAAAACTTTCTGCACGTCCCTTCAGGGCACAGACCCCCACTGCACCAGGAAACAGCCACCTTGAAGGGAAGGAAGGGCAAGAAACTTGGAACAAGGAGACTTCTCCAAGACACCATGACTTGGATACTTCAGCTGCTCTAAGTTCTTTAGGACATCTCCAGAGCAGCAGCAACCACAGCAGAGGGTGCAGAAGGACAGCACCAAGCAGCACCTCTGAAAGAAACACATCCAGAGCCCTACTGCCATCCCACCTTTGGGCTCCAGCCAACAGAACTGCCCAGGATTTGGACATTCTGACTTTCCTCAGAACTGAAGATCCAATTCTCCACTCGGTGTTATCCGAGGAGCCACCCCAAGCCACATGCTTTGAACATCCTCCTTCGCTGCAAAGCTGACAGTTTTCAATTACAGCCACTTGGAGTTGTTCTTGGCTCTCCATCCCTCACCACAGACCTGTGCTCTCCATGGCTGGGCTTCTCAGTGTGCACATAAAGCAAATTCAGGAAAGATGTGACAAATAAAAGCCTTCCTGGACACTGACTGGAACTGGAAAGACAAAAACTCCTAGGAAAGCCAAGGAGACAGCTCTGGGGGAAGAGGAGATGACCTGGGCCATTTCCAGGGGGGGAAAGCAGGGAGTCTCAGGTCTTGCTCTTGGAAGTTTTAAAGGTTTTAAGTTAAGTGGGACAAGGGGTAAAGCTTCCAAACTAAAAGTGAGGAGATGTAGATTAGATATGAGGAAGCAGTCACTTTGAAATGAGGGTGGTGAGGCCCTGGCACAGGGTGCCCAGGGAAACTGTGGCTGCCCCACCCCTGGAACTGTCCAAGGCCAGGTTGGATAGGGCTTGAAGCAATCTGGGATAGTTGAATATATTCCTACTCACTGCAGGAGCATTGGACTAGAATAGCTTCAAAGATCCTTTCAAATTCAGTGGTTCTAAGATGCTGCAAATTTCAGACTGCAGCCTGTGACCATCAGAAGGATAGAGATCATTTGCTCACGGCAAAAGAAAGCTCACACCACCTGATACCTGCCCAAGGGACAAGCACACACCTGGATAATAGATTTAAGGCTTCTTAAAATACAATTACTTTCCTAATTATACACTGGAGGCCAGAACCCACAGGCTGAGCAAGCCACGAGCAGCACAGCAGCTAATTCACAGAGAGCTCCTCCTGATTTCCACAGCCCACATTACCCAGACATCACACTGAATGGACATCGGAGCCTTTCTAATTTTATGGTCCAGAGAGACAAGGCAGGAATGGCTGATGGAAGAGCAGCAAGGCCTCTCTGCCCACACACACCACTGCTGCTGGCTCCACAACTGCAGAACTGCTTCTACATTTTTTTAAAAGATTTTTTTTTTTTAATGGAGTCAGCTGAAGAGAAAATGAAGAGCTCGGCATTTTAAACCAAAGCATTTCAAAATGCTTGTTTATCTTTCAGCCTCAAAAGAAGAGAAAAAAAGTAAAACAAAATCTCAGTCATTCCCTCTTAAGTTTTTCCTCTCTGTCTCCAACAAAGCAAAGTGCCCTGAGCGCCACTTGATCACTTCTTCTTTTCTTTCCCCTTTGGCTTAAAACAATTCAATTAGAGAAGCTGACATAAAACAGTCCCGGATTCTCATATTTTA
>VXBI01009258.1:300870-339045 GCA_013397375.1 Toxostoma redivivum | reverse complement strand
TGTGTGTGTGTGTGTGTGTGTGTGTGTGTGTGTGTGTGTGTGTGTGTCTGTGTCTGTGTCTGTGTCTGTGTCTGTGTCTGTGTGTCTGTGTCTGTCTGTCTGTGTCCTTGTGCATCACAGTCCTCTCGTGTCCCCTGTGATCCAGGGCTGTGCACCCATGTGTGTGTCTTTGTGCATCAGAGCCCTTCCATGTGCCCCGTGCTCCAGATCTGGGCACCCATGACTCCTGAGTGCCAGGGCTGTACAGCCATGCTCCCTGGGCTCCAGGGCAGTGCAAGGTGTCACTTGTGCATCAGAGTCCTTCCATGTCCCCCGTGCTCCAGGGCTGGGCATCCGTGTGTACCCTGAAAGACGGGGCTGGGCAATCGTGTGTGCCTTGTGCATTAGCTTCCTTCCATGTCCCCTGTGCTCCAGGGCCAGGCACTCCTGTGTGTCCTTTGCATTNTTTTTTTTTTTTAATGGAGTCAGCTGAAGAGAAAATGAAGAGCTCGGCATTTTAAACCAAAGCATTTCAAAATGCTTGTTTATCTTTCAGCCTCAAAAGAAGAGAAAAAAAGTAAAACAAAATCTCAGTCATTCCCTCTTAAGTTTTTCCTCTCTGTCTCCAACAAAGCAAAGTGCCCTGAGCGCCACTTGATCACTTCTTCTTTTCTTTCCCCTTTGGCTTAAAACATTTCAATTAGAGAAGCTGACATAAAACAGTCCCGGATTCTCATATTTTATCTTTTCCCCACCTTACCTCTCTATTAAAGACTATTTAGAAGACAGAGCAGCCAAAGGAACAGTGCATCCAACACACACCAAGAAAAAGGATGGAGAAATGCACTAACGAACAAGCAGTGGCATAAACCAACAAAGGCTACAATAAAAGTTTAAAAGCAAGGTTTTCACACAGAGGTCTCTTTAAGGAAAAGAAAAATGGAAAGCTCTTTTTTTCACAAGGGAAAAACCCCAGGCAAATGAGCCATGAGGCAGCACGAGTGCCCAGCTCCCAAAGTCGCGAGGAAGAACCAAATCCCGGGACCTGAGCCCACCAAACCGGACCGCACCGCCCCAGCAGCCGCTGCCGGGGCCGCGGAACCGGCCCGGGACCCAAAGCACGGGCGGGAAGGGCCGGAGCGGGGCAGGGGGACCCGCACCCCGGCAGGAACCTCCGGGTGGGGCGGAGAGGCCGAACAAAGCCCCGGCACTGGCTTTGCTTTGCGCGGCTCCCGGGCACGTCCCGGGCAGCGCTCCCTCAGCTGCGGGGGCTCGGCGGGGACCGAGCCCAGCGCGGCCGCGCACAGCCCGGGGCAGCCCCGGGACCCCTCCCCGGCCAGCACCGAGCCCCGGGCGCGGTGTGCGATACCCTCGGCACGCCGGGAGCCCCGCGGGGAGNTGTCCTTTGCATTACAGTCCTTTCATGTCCCCTGTGCATCAGAGTCCTTCCGTGTCCCCTGAGTGCCAGGACTCTGAGCTACCAGCACTGCCACCCATGTCCGCCCCTCCAGGGCTGGGTACGCGTGACCCCTGAGTGCCAGGGCTGTACAGCCATGCTCCCTGGGCTCCAGGGCAGTGCACAGTGTCACTTGTGCATCACAGTCCTTTCATGTCCCCTGTGCTCCAGGGCTGTGCATCCATGTCCCTTGGGCATCACACCTGCCCTGTGCTTCATGGCTGTGCACTCGTGCCCTCGTGCACCCTGCAGGATGACTGTCCCCCCATGTGCCTCACAGCTTCTCCATGTCCCCCTGTGTGCCTCCATGTCCCCCTGTGCCTCACAGTCCCTCCATGTGATGTGGGTGACATGGTTTATTAGTGCTCCAGGGGTGACACTGATAGTGCTGGGAGGACAGTTGGACTGGATGATCTTGAGGGTCTTTTCCAACCTTGATTATTCAGTGTATGTCTCAGGGCTGCCTAAGGAGCTCTGCCCCCATACGCCTTGGGGCTGAACCATGTCCCTGAGTGCTCACAGCCCTACTGTGTCTCCATGTTTGTCATGTGTTCCCATGTTTGTCCCCCATGTCCCCATGTGCCTCACCACCTTTCAGTGTCCCCGTGTGTCCCAGGTGCCTCAGGGATGAACTGTAACCCCCCTGTGCCTCCATGTTCCCAGTGACACCCCTGCCTCAGGGCTGTGCTGTGTCCCCTGTCCCCCTCCATGGCCCTGCCACATTCCCAGGTTATCTCCTGTGCCATGTCTCCCTATTCCCCCTTATACCCCAGGTCACTGCCATGTCCCTGAGTCCCCCTTGCTGCCCAGTCACTGCCACCTGACCCAGGTGACACCACATCCACAAGAGTCCCATCACCAAAGGACCCTTCCCACCCACCCACCACCCCCAGCACCCTCCCAAAGCCATGGTGGCACTTGGTGCTGTGCACTCTGAGGATGCACAGGAGCTCCATTAGAGCAGCCTCTCTTCTCAACAAATTTTGGTGTTCCATCCTCTTTCTGTGCTGCTACCAATGAAGATGGGCCCTTCCCTGGAGCTGTCCAGACATGTGGTCAAGAACAAGCCAAAGAGAGCAGAGGCAGAGGGAAACTCTCCCAAGCAGGAGAAAGGAAAGGAAGGAAATTCCAGTTACCAGGGAATAGGTGTGCTCAGGGGTTTCCAGTACACCAGATGAAAACAGAGCCTAAACATTAGGCCAGCAAGCAGCTGGATGGAGCTACACACCCTCTGGGTGTTAAGTAGATGGATTTTTTGAAGATACTATTAGAGAGCAAATAACATTGAACAGCACTGTTTTGCTCCAGGAAGCAGAAACCCTGGGTGTTCAGGTAATCTTTGTGGTCATAACAACCAAACTTTCTGTCTCCCATAAAGAATTTTAACTCCTTTTTTGCTATATAAGTGTACACAAACCAGTTTTCTATATCATGGCTTTTAGCTCTGTCGAGCGGCTCTCTGTTGCTACAAGGCAAAGAGAGGCACAGACTCTGCAATATCTTCACTAGATTGCTGATTGATTTATTGCATTCTTATAACTTCCCCTGGCTTCTTCTCCTTTCTAAGTCTTATTCACAGCAGCCTTTTCAACCTCCCCTTTCTCAGACAGCCAGTTGTGCAATGGAGAAGAGCAGCACGCAATATCTAGGTGAGGCAAAGCAATGAAAAAACACTTTAATATGTTCTCCATTATGCTCCTGAGACATCATCAGTCCAACTGAGAGTGAGCCAGGGGGTGAATAACATGCCTGAAGAGAGCAGCTGTGTTTATAATTCCCATGGCACGCCTCTGCAGGGTGCAGCTCTGGTGCCCTTGTGTCGCAGCAGGGGAAGCAGGGCTGGCTCCTACTTCGATGGAGAGTCAAGAAGCTGCCTCAGAGCTTTCTCTGCTAGTGAGGGTGGGGAAAATCTTCTCATATCTCCCTGGGAAAAAACTACAGAGCAGCTCCAGGTCCAGTCTGGATGGGCATGGGGGCAGTCAAGTTGTAGGATTGGGGAAATATGGAGCAAGGTGCCCCTTTAGGAGCATCTTTGGAGCGCTGCATAGAATCACACAATCATTAAGGGTGGAAAATCCCTCCAAGATCAACCATTAACCCAGTATCACTGTGTTCACCACTAAACTATGTCCCCAAATGCCACACCTACACATTTTTTGAACACGGATGGTGACATCAGCTCTGGGCAAGCTGTTCGAATCCCTGACCATCCTTTCAGAGAAGAAGAAATTTCTCCTGTTATCCAGTCTAAGCAAATATTAGGATCTCCAGTGTGGGTGGCCCTATAGGACACATCTTTAGTACTAAATTAAGCCACTCCTGAGGACACTACTGGGTCACAAATGTGATCACATGTAATGGCAATCTCCCAGAATGGTCCCTGGCCTGGCTTTGGGGTATTGCATCCCTCACCCTCCCCAGGGATGGTTCCAGGCAGGGAACATAATGGGAATGTCCCAGGGGCTGCTCCCAGTGCACATCTGGGTGCTGTTTGCTTAAAGGCCAAAGGATTTTACCAGCAGGGATGTGCTGGAGCCCAGGGACAGGGCTGGGGGATGCTGGGGCAGCAGGATGGGGGGCTGAGATGGACTAAGGAGACTTGGATACAGGAAGAGTTTGGAGGGAGGGGTTGTATGAGGAAAGAAGGGGCTGTGGCATGGATTGGAAAGGCTCTGGAGCATAGAACAGGGAATTGGGAGACCTGGGAGAGGAAGGAGGGAGACAAATTTTGAGCCAAGGTGGGAATGGACACCACTGGGGTACAAGGGGCTTCCCCCACAGAGAAGGCACAGGAGCACAAGCCTTGAGCAGGGCTGGGAATGCCAGCTCAGGACTGAGTCCTGGCTTGTGCCTGCCACAGAGCCTGTTTGGATATAGGGCTTTGCCATTCAGGGTGTAGCACAGGTCCCTTATCCTTCCAGGACATTCCATGGCTCCCAAAACCAACCTGGGGCTGCTTGGGCTCCTGTGCACTCAGCTGGAGCTGGGACATATCTGTGAATGGTCTCAGCAATGCACAGGCCTGGGAGAAGCTGCACCATGGCTGGGCAAGGCTGGGCTCCCTCCCAGCAGGGATGTGAGCTCCCAGCAGTGTCCTTCACTCCTGCCCTCGCCTGAGCTGTCCTGGCCCTGCTGCACCTTGCCCAAAGCAAGTGTTGGGGCAAACAGGGATGTAAGAGCCAGGAGGAGGGGCTGGCCATGACAGGAACCAGCAGAGTTCATGCAGGACACTGACTGTGAAGGTCCCTTTACAAGCTCATCCAAGTTACCAAGGCTGAAATGGATTTTTGGAGGTTGCATTCAGCTCTCGGTGTTGGGCAGCTGGTGAAGGCAGCCTGTGCTTTACCTCAGCTCACCATCTCATGTTGGAACAATAAAACCTCCCACCTATAGGACTCAGGGTTGGGGGATGCTCTATTTAAGGGATCTGTGTCTTTTCTGCTGAGTTACACCCCAGCACACTCGTTTATTTTGACAGATTCTGGTTTCCTACTGGCAGCATCCTCAGCAATGCTCTGCACCTGCACCGTGGGGGTTTCAGATTTGGTGTCTGGAGCACTGCAGCCACTGCCTGTGTGTCCTGCTCAGCTCCTGTCTCTGCTGCCCTCTCGTGATGCCTCTGCACATGCTGGGCTTGGGGGAAGACCTTGCCTCCCCCATCGACTCTGAGAGACGTCAACACCAGCACCACTGTTAAAAGTACTTTATATTTCCAACAACATTTGTAATTCTTGAATTTTACAAAACTTCACAATCAGTTGTTCCTTGAGTTTGTGTGTTCTCCTCTAGTTGCACAAGGTAGATCCTCTGAAGGGCTCATCCTGAATCACCACTTGCAAAAGTTGTATACCAGCTACTCCTTAATCCAGACAGTGTCTTGGCTTTTACTATTTTCTCAGTAGAAACTAAGCAGCTAAAATCTCGTAGTGATTCAGTTCCTTCTTTTTTTTTTTTTTTTTTTGCAAACAGGTCTCTGTGTTCACCATCAATGAACAGCTCCCTGTTCTCCTCTGCCTTGATCTGCAGTGCTGCACTTGGCTTTGCCACCCCTCACTGCATGTGCCATGTGTCACCCAGCTTCCTCCACCCCTGGGTCACATTCAGCTGCTGTGGGTCACTATGAGACCTCTGAGTTCTGGTTTTATCCAGACCTGAGGAAATAACTGCTTGTTCCCAGGAAAACACCTGCTTTCTGGGACACTGCTCAGTGAACAGCTGTGTGGGGCTCACCAGCTCTGTCATCATGTGGCATGGAAATAATTGGAATTAAATCCCAGGCAAGTGTAAGAGATTGGCCAAGGAGGTGGTGAGATTCCAGGCTTGGAGATTTTAAAAGTTGGGCTGGACACAGCTCTGAGCAACCTGGCAGAAGTTTGAAGTTGTTCTGCAGAGTGGATGGTTGGGCTGGAGACCTGGAGGGCAAAGCTTGGGCTGCACAGACATAATGTGGAGTTTTGGGGATGAAATTTCATGGGAGGAAGCCCTGATACATGAGAGACATGAGTCTGGAACATGGGCAGGGATTGGAGAAGGGGTTTCACACACCTTTCCCCAGGCAGCCTCTTCCCAGGAGACTGGGCTGGGAAAATCCCAGGAAGCCTTACTCAGACTTTCCCCAGGATGCCTAAATTAAAGCAGCTGAATCCCAGCCTCAGGAGCTGTCTGATAAAACTCAGTGAGCTGAAAATACCATCCACTGGAAATTCTGCACTCTGCATTTCCTGCAAGGAGCCATGAGTGTCTCTCTGTATGCAATGAGCCCCAAGGAGCAGAGCAGCTCCTGAGGGAGATTCCTCCACTCCTATCTCCCACAGCCTGCTCCTGTCTGGAGGCAGCTGCTCCAGCCCGAGCTGCCCTTGCTGTGCAGCCCCCACACACCATCACTGTCCCCAAAAACCCCACACCTGCACTGCCCTGGAGCTGGGGCAATCCCATGTTTCATGCACAGAACCACCCAGGAACCCCCTGCTCAACACAGAAATAACTGGTGGAACTGTGTGAGAAGGGACCATGGTGTTTTCTAGTTCAACCACCCCTCAATCAACCCTTTTTCTCAGCATGTCCCATGGTTTTAGGGATGTCCCAGGGTTCTCCCAAGAAGATATCTCCATGCTGGGTTCATCTGCTGCCCCCTCTCCCCAGCTAGAGCCATAGGATCTGCCCCAGGTTGATGGACCTCTCCCAGTGCCTCAGTCGATGTCCAGGTCATGCCATGGCTCCCACCCCACTGTCCTTGCTGCTCAGATAGTTTTATTCCCCTAAGATGGACAGAAAATCTTAATTCTAAAATCTAAATCGTAAAACAGGCTGTGAAAATCTGATCTCAGCAGTTTATTCTTACAGTGTCACCGAGGGAGAGCAGCACTCGGGAGCTTTGCTCTGTGGTTACTTTGAGAGCTGAGCTACTCAGTTTTACCTCCTAAGAACTGCCACTAAATCACAACACACAAATACAGTTCTGAGACAAGTCCTGTAGCAGTGACAGGGAGGTCAGCACAGCACAAACCCGGCTCAGGAGGGAAATTCTAATTCCTGCAGCCTTTTGCTGCAGTAGTGGAACCCAGAGTCTCTAGTCAGAGTCACAAAAAAGTCAGCAGGAGAAACTGCCCAGCTCTTGCTGCTGGGCTTTCATCAGCGCCTCTTGTGGCCACTGCCGGGCCCGTGTCACCATCCAGAGTCCTGAGGTCCCCTTGGAGGGCAGCAGGAGCCCAAAGGCTGTCCTGATGTTNGACAGGGACAGGGACAGGACAGGGACAGGACAGCTCCTCTCAGCCAGCCCAGGCAGCTCCCGCTGCAGCGTGCGGGGCTCGGCGCTCACTGCGGCGCCTCGGCCGCGCTGTGCCGGTGCCCGGTGCCCGGGGCTGCGGGGGCAGCGATTCCCGCAATGCCTGGCAGTTCTCCGGAGCCGTTCCGTGCCAGCCCGGCCGCTCCTGCCGCACACAGCAGCTTCTTCCCGGGGCTCTGCCCCCCAGCCAGGCTCTCCTGCTCGGGAGCCTCAGTGAACACCTGGAGGAGGATGATGCCAGCACAGAAGAGCAGCCACCGCTTGACTGGATCTTTCTCTTGACGTGGCAAATATTTTCTCACGTGGGCTGGGTACAGCACCTTCCTGGCTTTCCTGCTCCGCTTTGTTGAGAGCCCTGAAGGTCTCCTGACAGCTTGGGCAGCAAACATCGGCCTGGACAGATTTTCTGAATTGTTTTTCAGCAGATCTGTGCTGGAGAAAATGTTTTCTCTGGTGTAAGGCGGCATGTCCTTAGCAGTCTGCAGGCGTAGCTCTGAAAGCTGGGAGAACTCTATGGAAATATCTCAGAAATTATTTTAATGCAAAAATCAGAGCTCCGAAATAATATTAAGAAATATTAATAACACCAGAGTTTTTATTCACTCTCATTAAAGCAAAAAATGCAGAGCCCCAGAGCTGAACTCTTGGAGTGATTTATGCATCTTTCTAGGGAGCTCCTCTTTGATTTCTCTCCCTGCTCCTACCTGTGCTATAAATACTTACTTTGATGAGTGAAGTGATGATGGGAGGAGCTCAGCCGGCTCAGAAATCACTCTGGAATGTCTGTACCCCAGCAGCCCCTATCTGCCCAGTATCTGCCCAGGGGCACTGGCTGCTAACAGCAGTGTAAGGGCACGATCCAAGTTTTCCCCTCCCCACGTCTGTTCTCCTTTATTCTCCTTGTCTACCACAAGGCTTTGCCTCGAGACATTCCAGTGCTTTTGAGAGTGTGTCCTTCATTTAAATTAATGTATTTGCTATAAAGAACAGAATCTGAGCATGACCATGCTGTCCCTGCCTTCCCATTCCATCCACCCTGGCCCTGAGCTGGAGAGATAGAGATGAGAGACCTCAGTTTCTGTTCTGACCCTGTGCAATCTCAGCAACTCTGCCTCAGAAAAATGAGCAACCTCAGCACTTGCTCTGGCAAGCTCCATCTCAGATATGCCCAGAAAAGGAAAAAAAACATCACTCACATTCAAATTCTTTGTGCCTTATAATTACTAAACAGAGCCTGAAAGGGCTGAGTGCCCACAAACCTGCTGGAAAAGGCTACAGCTCTCTCAGGTTTCTGTCATGAATTTGGAAGATTTAGCTGCAAACTTCATGTGTCTTGGTCATTGTGGGCCACCTCAAGCAGGAGGGAATGAAAGATGGATTTCTGTAAAAAGATCCTGGGCAGTCATCTCTGGATGGCTTCTGTAAAATCAAATTATAGAATCAAAGTCCTAGAATGGTTTGGGTTGGAAGGAGCCTTGAAGATCATCTGGTTCCAACTCTGCTGCTGTGAGCAGAGACACCTTCCACCAGATCAGATAAATAGAACTTGATCACTCCTAAGTCTTTTTAGGCAGCCTTTAGCCACCACAAAGCAGCAAAGGGCAAAAATTCCAAATTTAAAACTATCTTTTGACAATTTTAAAGCTATTCTTTGACACCTCCCCTTGCCTTTTGGGCTCCCTAGTATTTCTTGCTTTCTGCTTCTTGGAAGACCAAAGTGATGTTGGCTTTGAGTCACAAAGCATCAACCCCTGTGCTCCCAGCACTGTAAATCACCACGGTGTCACCTGCTGTCACACTGGGAGAACTCTCCCTCTTCAGGCTTATTCCACTGGAAACTCATGCAAAAATAAAATAACTCACCCAGTGACTACAGTGCGTGGGGTCTTCTTGTAGGAATGTGCCACCCTATGGCACAATTAATGGCACAATTAATGGCATTAATTCCACATGCCAGCACTGCTGGTGGCTTTTGAAATCACCCCTAATCCCCATTCAAACCTGGAGCTGGAGCCTGTGGCTCACCTCAAGGCACTTGATGCTGGAAAATCCTTCCTCAGGGCTCTCCCTTGTGCTGCCCAGGTGAGTGCTTAAACCTGAGGCACAGCCAGGGCTTACAGACAACACTTCAGTGGTTTCTGGTAATCTTTTTCCCCCTCTCCTCTACAAGGCAAAGTCCAGAAGCCTGGGAGAAAAAAAACCTGCTGCTTTCAAAATCCCTCACTCTTTGCAAGGCAGCTCCTAAAATGTAAAAACTTTGGCCCAGGTGGCCTCATGTGTGACCATCTCTCAGGGAAGCTGGTTGGAGTGGGGTGGAATGGCTCATCCCTTAATTCTGGTGGCAAACATTGTTCTCATGACCATGGCCCAGTCACTGCCCACCCCTGTCTGGACTGGTGAAATGTTGTCAGGCAGCACTAAGGCACATTAGTGGTTTAAAAGAATCACACAATTAAGAAATAACTCATGTGTGTTGCTGCTGCTTTATCCTGTGGTGTCTGGGCCCTCACACCCTGGTCCCAACAGCTCAGTGAGTCAGGCTGGGGATTGGTAACATCCTCCCAGACCATGGGGTTTCAGGCCAGGAGAAAGTGCCACAGGCATTGCCCCAAGTGCACACCTGGGTGTTGGGTGGATGCTAAAGACAAAACCCAAAGATTCAGTATTACATTCAACTCTCTTTATTTCAATCAGAATCACACCCAAGGAGGAAGACAGATCAAATCAGCCTTCTCCAGCTGTCCCATCACCTGAGCTGTGTCACCCTGGTGCAGTTAACAGACAGCACAGGCACCCAGGGGCTGCCTCCAGCTCTGGCACCAGTGGCATCACCTGCTGTTCATCACGTAGAGGTTTTCAGTGAAGTTTCACCTCTCACCCCCCTAATCCATCTCCCCAGCATTGCCCAACTCCCAGCTGGAGGGAGGCAAGTACAAACCCAGCCTCAGAGGAACCCCAGGAAGAGGGGGGAGCCTGTAGGGACAAATCCTGTTCCTATTTCCAATCCCATTACCCACTATTGTCATGCCAGTGTAACACAGGGATGTATTTATAACTCGCAGGTGAGCTTGTCCAAGCAGGTCACTGGATCCTCCTCAGGTGAGGAGATGAGTCAGCCTTGCAAGCAGCAGATCTTCTGCCCACCAGGTGCAAGGAGAAATAAAACTACCTGTTGAGTTGGATGCAAAGAATTGAATTTCACCCACCCTTTCTCACCCAGAGACTTCAGTGCATTTCACTGACCACAAAGACAAGAACTGAGCTGTGGCTGCATCAGGAACAGCACTCAGAGCTGGAAGTGCTGGATGTTTGGCAGAAGGAAGCACCAAGGAGTGGCTTCTGCAGCTGGAAGTGATGGAGGCCACAGCACAGATGGAGCTGAGGACACCAGGTCACATCAGGCCAAAGAGTTCTGCAACACTCAGCATCGTGTTCTGACCTCGAGCCACCCAGGAATGCAGAATTGTTTGTGCTGTCTGAGCTGCAGGATCTGCAGGGAGGGGCAGAAATGCTCATTCCATCATCCTGAACAGCTGGAGCAAACCCAAGGCACTTCTTCACTTGGAGACAGAAGCAGCAGCCTTGAAGCCAAGGACCAGCTTATCCTGGAAGGAAAAGCTCAGAAGTGCCTTTCCAAGGCCCCCACGGCACCCAGGGAGATGCAGCTC
This sequence comes from Toxostoma redivivum, assembly GCA_013397375.1. Taxonomy (NCBI): domain Eukaryota; kingdom Metazoa; phylum Chordata; class Aves; order Passeriformes; family Mimidae; genus Toxostoma; species Toxostoma redivivum. The sequence continues at coordinate 328,157 of VXBI01009258.1, read as the reverse complement.
TCAGGGAAGGCAGAGCAAGCCATGACTCAGGGACCTTGATCCCACAGGGGTGTATGAAATCATCTCAGGAAGAACTGGGCAGTTTGCTTGGTATGTCAGGAAAAGCACGGGATAAAAACCCCAGGTTGTGCCAGCTGAGAGAGCACAAACTCCTTCAGTCACAGTTCTGGAAAAGCTGGCAGCTGGGGATGGCTGGGTGGGAATGAAGCACAGAATTCCCAAATTTCAGACAGTCACACCTGCAACTACTGCTGCACAAAAATTGTGTTGGGTGGTTCAGGGAGTTTAAAAGTAAACCATGATTTCTGGGAATGTCTTTTTTGCAAGATTTTGAATATTTTTTAACTTTTTTTTTTTTCTCAGGAGAACAGGAAAGATACCACATGGGTCTGGTTTGAGTGAGAGCATTTGGACAGTGAGGCACATTTGGACAGGAGCAGGAGAGGGGAAAAGGTACAGGTGAAAACAGAAGGCTTGGCTGCAATTAATGCTTTACATTCTTTCACATATCACTTGCTGGCCACAAAAATGTCCACTCACCTCAGGGGAGGTTTTCCAGGTGGTCTTTTCCCAGGCCTGGGTTCCTGGACAGGCTTTTTTCAGGAGGCATGGATGGGGAAATCCCAGGCAGACTTACTCAGGCTTCCTCAAGTTACCAAAACTAGGGCAGCTGAATTCCACCCTGAGGGATCAACTGATAAGACATCACAGGAAGCACAAAACTCAAATTAGCATCCACAGAAGATCCTGGGCTGTTTGTATCCCGCATGGAGCTGTGAGGGGCTCTGCTGTGACCTCTGGGGCTGGAGGAGGAGCAGGAGCTGCTGTCACTGCCCAGGGAGACAGGGAGAGACCCCCAGCTCCACATCTGCTGCTGGAGAACACAAAGTGTGCTGGGGAGGGCTGCTCCTTCTGCAGGCACCTCCTGGGGATGGCTACAAGTCCCCTGAAATAGCTCTAGGTACAGACCCTAAAATAATACCTAATAGATATCGATAATTCAGATAAATTGAATTGATGAGGGGAAAGTGCCAAGGGGAAGTAAACGAGTTTCCAGATTAATTACATCATTAATCTGCACACTCCAGTTTCAGTGCTGGCTGCTCTCCCCATCCCACCTGGAAATGAATCCATCTGAGCAGGGACCCGCTGATCTCATCACCCTGCCCCAGGCTGGCGGTTTCCAGATGCAGGTGCCCGAAACTTCGCACCTAAATCCAGATGTTTTAGGAGCTGAAGCACACCTCTCGCAGAGGAATGATGTTAAATTGGTGCAATCTGTGACGGCTGAGCGCTGCCAGCTCAGTGCTGGGCAGGGGGAAATTCCAGCTGGACCCTTGGCAGGCAGGAGGGGGCACAGAGACCAGGTAAAGTGAGACCTCCCGGGACCCTGAGCAGAATTCTGTGTCTGCCCAAACCACCCCTGTCCGGGGCTCTCCCCTCAATCCACTCCGGTGCTGCCCTTCCACAGCCCCAGCAATTTCCCCAAAGTTTTACATAAACCTCACTCTCCGCAGCCAGCCCCACACCCTGCCAAGGAAGGGAGGGAGAACCAAGCACCGCTGTCTCCTTTCTGCCCGTGTTTTGCATATTTGAAACCTCTTATCGTGCTTCCCCTGAAACCGCTCCCGCTGCGCGCTCCCGTTCCCGGCAGGATGCTGGGGGGCACAGCACCGGGGTGTCCCTCCCTCCCTCCTGCCCCAGAGGTGCCCAAATATGGTGCCACACTGCTCCAGCGTGGCCCGGCATTACTTCATCCCCCGCATATGTAACACACCTATTTATACATTTCCATGGATGTTTGCCATTCTCGGGCCCCGGGGTGTTATCCCTCCTGCGGAGTGGGAGTGCTGCGATGCCCCCGGGCTTGTTTTCCTTTCAGCCCTTCACCTCCCCATCCTGGAACGTGCATTTGCTCACTCCCACCCTCCTCTGCAGCACCTTCTTTCAGACCTTTCCTCCAATTTATGATTAGCATCCCAAGCCTGTCTCCTGTAGTGCTTGGGTGCCTCTCAGCTCCCCTTCCCCTATGTCTGTTCTCCCACCATTTATGGAATATTTTGTTTCCACAGTTCTGGAAAACTCTTTCCAGTTCATCCCAGTAACTATTAACAGCTATTCTCTGAATATCCTGTAAGAGGAAGAAACTAGATTCTATGGTTACAACTGTTTTTGAAAAATGTTGGAAGTATTTTCTCCCATCTCTTCAGGATGCTCACAGGTAATGCATTCACTCCTGTATTTGCCTGTGCCTCCTCCTCCTTCCCAAGCAGAGGGGGTGCTTCTCCTCCCTCCACCTTTCCAGGACTCATCCCATCACTGCATGGTGCAGACATTCCCTCTGCACCCTTGGAGGAATTGCAGCCCTGACCTACCTGGGCTGTCCTTGCTCTTTTCTCCTCTGCTGCAGCCCTGATCTTCCCTGCCATCACTGGGACCAAAACCTGCTTTCCTGGTGGCACCTCACCTGTTTAGTGGTGACCACAGGAGTTGGAAAGAAAGCAACAAATCCCTTCTGGGGATTGGCAGCAGCTTTTCCTTGCCCTGAGCACAGAGAAAAGTCACTGGTGCACATGGGGATGGGATACCTCTGCACCCCTTCATTGGCCTCTCTCTGCAAACACTGCTCAGGTGCCCTGGGCCAACACCACAGATCCTCAGGGACAGCCAGAAACCCCGGGAGAGAGGACAGGTCCTGCTGGGTGGGCACACAGCAGTGGCAGCAGCCCCAGCAGCACTCAGGGAGCTCAGGGACCAGGCAAGGCTGGGGTGATGCTGTGCTGTGGAGCACAGAGCTCTGCTCCAGGGTCATCCCACCTTCCCATGGTGCAGGGAAACCCCAGGAGGACTCAGCCTGGCAGCCAGGCTGGCCCCACCTGCCTGCACCCACCTCTGGAGGCAGCTTCAGACAGGCTGCTTAGATTAAAGGAGGCTGCTGGGGATTAGGTCCTTTTTAGGAATATTTAAATCCAAGGCTCTTCTCCCTAAGGCAGCTGAGGTTATCCAGAGCTCCTGCAGAATGTGCACCCACCCACCTTCCTCTGCCTGGAGCTGGGCCATGTCCAAGGAGGAGCACAGGGCACGTCCCAGTGATGCTCCCCCATCCCTGGTGCAGGAGTGTCCTGGGAACCCCAGCCCCAGTCCCTGCCCAGAGTGCTCCAAGCCCACAGGCCTGGGGAGAGCAGTTCATAATCACTGTGTGGAATAAAACAAACCCCTCCCAACTCACACACCAGAGCAATTGGAGCTCCTGCCCAGGGGACCCCCTGTCCTGAAGCCAGCCCTGGGGAAGCTGCAGCACAGACTGGCTGGGGGGGCACAGTCTGTGCTCTCAAGACATTAATTATTTCCTATTCCCTTTCCCTTCTCCTTCACTGCCCTGCTCTTGTGGGCAGTAACAGCATCATCCTCACTAGAGTTGTTTGGAATCACCTTGCACTTTCCCCAGGGCAAATGCAGAAAGGGAATTTGGTCCTAACCCCACTGTGGTTTGGGGTGCAGAGTACCTGCATGTGTCCCCACGAGCCAGCAGTGACAGAACAGCCATCCCAGTGCTGCTGGAACTGCTGAACCAGGGCATCAAACACAGCCTATGGGAGCACACCCTGCCACAAATCACTGCTCCAAGCACAACAGACTGTGTCCTGACTCAGGAAGAGCCTTTGCCAACTGAGGAAGCCTTTGGGGACAACCTAAAGAGCCATTTGAGCTGGGATTCGAGTCCTGCATCCTATCTTCTGGCAGGAAAAGTCTTCTCCATAGCCTGGAGGTTCCTGTGCTGCCTGACAAGACCCCCAGAGGCTGAGGGATGAGGTGCTCTCTTGCAGCAGGAAGCTGAGCCCCATTCTGTGCACTGAGAGGAGCTTTGTGAGACACAAAGGCTTTGGCAGGTCTTCGAGGTGCACTCAGGAAAACTCAGGCTCAGGAATGGCTAGGAGCCCTGACTGAGGGCAGGAGAGCCTTAGAGGGGTGGAAACAAACTCTCAGCTCCATTCAAAGTCACCCTTCCCTTTTGCACAGGTGATGGTTGCTGTGGAGGCACCCAGGGACCTCTGGCACAACCAAACACCCCCTGGGTGGGCATTTATAAACAAAAACGTTGTTGAAACAGTCAGAACTAACATCTGCCCCTCCTCTTAGCTGTAAGAGGAGGAGAATCCTGGTCCCCGAGTTGTTTCTTATCCAGGATAAAAGCAGCCCAAATGTCTTAGCAGTAAACTAAGCTTACTGCTTAAGTTAAGCTCTCTAAGCTGTGGAAACAGCTCCCACACGTTGGGTTTTGAGGACACTTGAATTTAGGAGGTGGCTTGGCTGGAGGAGCTGTGCAGCACCCAGCCTTTGGCACTGCTGATTGTGTGGGTTTGGGACTGGGCTCACCAGGGGCACACCTGGAGCTGCTGCACCCACCCTGCATCGAGGTGGTGCAAAAAACACACCCCAAAGCTCTGGCCTTGCTCCCAGCCTGAGCCACTGGGAAGCACAGGCATGGCAGTGCAGCCACATGGCTCCAGAAGGGAAATCTGGGAGGAAATCCACATTTCAGGCAAATGAAAGAAATGTACTTTCAATTATTTTATTCAGGGTAGTTTGGGTTTATTCCTGACAATAGCTCTGGAAGCTGGAGTATGTGACAGAGTCTTTGGAGACCAAAATTAGAAAGAGGTGAATCAAAACCCCAGTGCAAACATCCACAGGGTTTCTTGTCTGGGGATTCACAGCAAGCTGTAGAAATCTTGTATAAAACCACAACCTGAGAAAACAATGCCATAAATACCTGCTCAGTTTTGCTCAAAACACGGCTGTGTGCTCTTCCCAAGCTGCTCCCAGGCCTCATCTCACCTGGGGCTCAGTGGCAAAGAGCCTCTTCTTGGCCTCTCAGGACTGGGAACAAGCCCAGGGTTCCCACTCCATCAGCCCAAACTGTCTTTTCCAGTGTGTGTTGCTCAATATCCATCAATTGCTGCTTTGGGGTTTCTAGATAATGACTGACCACCGTGATGAGCCCCCAGAGGCAATAAGCAGAAGAGCTCTGAGAATGAGGTGTCACCACCAGACCTGAAACAATCCAGAGGTTATTTCTGCCCCATCTGGCACAGATGAGCAGTCTGAGGCGAGCCCAAACACACCTGCAGGGCAGAAATCTCACTGCAGGTGCCAAAGGTGAGCTCAGGAATGAGCTCAGAAGAGCAACAGGTCCAAAAAGTGTTCTCCAGAGGATGTGGTCACGTAGGAGCTGGGGAAGGCAGGCCTGCACATCTCGGGGGGCAGGAGCCACAAAGTGTCCCAGTGCCAGGTGTCCAGCCCTGCCCCTGCCCTGCACACACCAGCCAGGACCAAGAAGAGCAAAGAGCTGTGAGCCTGGAGAGAGTGAAACACATGAGGTGACACATTCTGCAGGGCCAGTGACTCAGGGGTTGTTTCATCTTATTTATATCCTGCAGCTTCTGAAGCCACCTCAAAACTCCTTAATGACAAGAATCCCAAATGTGAGGAACAAAGCATCTTGCAGTCATTGGGAGGTGGCTCCAGCTTCCTTGTCCTTCCTTTTTCACAGAACATCAGGAGAAAGTGAAGTCTCTGGAGGAGAACAGGGACCAGGTTGTCCAGGCTGGACCAGGGCAGAGCCAGTGCAGGGCTGAGAAAGGACACCTTGAGCACAGCCTGCTGTAACACACTCCTCATGAGCACAGAACTTTGCAAATCCCAAGAGCAGGGCTTGGTCTCTGCAGTAAATCCCTACAGGAGATTGACTTTGGCCACAACCTGCTTGCAGCCCATTCTGGAGTACTGCTTGTCCCCTGTAGTGTAGTAACCGAGCTGATTTGCCAAATTTTCAATATGCTTCTGGTCAGGATAGAGCCCCTCCCTCCTCATCTGCTCCAGGAAGCAGTTGATGACGTGAGACTTCTCCAGAAGGACAAAGGGGATGACGTCTGCAGCCTTCCACAGAGGGTGGACACTGACCAGGACTGGCTGGAGGATGCTCAGCAGCTCTTCAGCTCCCCGCTGCTGATGCAGGAGCTCAGTGGATGCATTCTGGAGAACGAACTTTGTGATTTCAGCACCTCCCAGGTTGCTTATTAAAATGTAGATGGCATTGAGGAACTCATTGGTTTGATTGGGTTCAAAGAATCGGCTGAGAGTGTCCAGCAGGACAGGGGACATGAGCTCAACCTCATCCAGAATAAACACTGGGGTCTTTTCCTCTATTTCAGCTCTGGTAACCATGTCAGAAATCTTCTTAGACAGATCTATTTCACACGTGAGGGGAGCCACCCCGCTGGGGCAGTGATGCATCACAAAATACTGCAGCACAAAGTCATTGTCCATGACAGAGCGAAAATGTTTGGCCAGCACCCAGCCAACGTGGCTCTTCCCAACCCCTGTTGGGCCATTCAGAGAGATCACCAGAGGCTTGTTGTGGATGTGGGTGGCCAGATAGTCTTTCAGTAATTCCACAATACTTTCCACAGCAACCTTCTGCCCAAAGACTTCCCGGTGCATGGTTTTCTCCAAAGCATCGAGGTCGTATTTTTGGAGGTTATCATCCAGGTTCTCTATTGCATTGAGAATCTGGAAGAAGATAATGGCAATAAGCAAGAAGAGGCAGCGCTTTGCCTTGCTCTTCTCCTCTGCTGGGAGGTATTTTTTTGTTTTATCAGGGTAGAGAACCATCCTGGATTTCCTCCGGCTCTTTTTCCGCCTGCACTTTTTCACAGAGTAATGTTCCACAGATGTGTCAAAGGTGAAGTACTGGGAGCTTTCAAAGCCAGACTGATTAAAGAAGGACATGGAAGGGCTGTACAGGGAAGTTCTGTTCAGGGACAGCTGCCTTTGAAGCAGCCTGGTGTGGACAAACTCTGCAGACTTTTCCCGAGGCAGCTCCAAATGCAGGCGGCTTTTCTTCAGCCCGCGGTAGCGCCGGCGCAGGCGGACGATGGCCCGTAAGGGAGAGGAAATAGAAGTTATTTTCTTGGAAGCAGCAGGGATTACAGCATCTGGTACTTCCTCTGTGTCACTCTCAGAGCAAGACGCCTCTTCTTTTGCATCACAGGGCATTTCCCCTTCCCCATCGCTGTCGGTGGCAGGAATCTCCCCTTCCCCATCACTGCCACTGCCAGGAATTTCCCCTTCCCTGTCACTGCCAGTGCTGGGAATCTCCCCTTCTCCATCACTGCCACTGCCCAGCGTCTCTCCTTCCACGCTGCCCTCAGTGAAGACAATTCCTGGCTCACAAGGAGCCTCTTCTTTTGTGCTGCACTCAGCACAGGGCACCTCTCCTGCATCCTTCTCTGCTCCAGATGTGTCTCCTGTGGGATTGCTCTCCATGCAGGACATCTCCACCCCCAGATCCCTGAGGACACTTTTTCCATCCACCTCAGAGCAGGGCAGGTCTTCCTCCATCTTGTCTGGTCCTTACAGCCCATTCACATCATCTTCTTTCTAAAAAGAAAAGGAATTACATAAAATTAACCTTCCTAACATCAGGAAGTGACCAATAACAGTGGAATTAGACAGATATCCCCCTTTCTAATGGGCAGAAACCTGCAGCAATCAGCAATGGCAAAGTGGCAGAGACTTTCAGACCTAAGCTGACTTTCTGGAAGATGGGACAGATGTGCAAAGCTACAGATGAAATTCAGTGTCAATTAATGCAAATTGATGTTATAACACAAACCCAACCCTGCCTTCAGATGCAGAAAGGAAGGTCAGAGCTGGCTGGGACCAAAGCCAGAGGCTCTGCTGCGAGAAGGAGGCAGGACAGCAGGACAGACTGACCCATGCTCTGAACCACAGCTGCCCAGTCCTCTTTCCCTACACCTGCTAAATTTAAGGAAGACACAAAGCCCCACCTCTGTGCTAGCACATGCACACAGGCACGTACACACACTGTGGGAAGTCACTTGTCCACCCACGAACACCTCTGGGGGTGTGGCAGTAACCTGCTGTGGTTGCCATCCTGGCTGTGGTGGCGTCTCCCAGGGAGGATTTTCCTGACTGTGGTGATGAATGTGCCTGGCTGGGAGGTGAGATGAGAGCTGTCCCTGGATGGGAAGGCTCAGAGGGGCTGTAGAGAAGCAGCTTGGCTGTGCCTGAGCTGCACATGGCTGTGGGGAGAGGAGGGGGCAACCCCACAGAACCCCAACCCTGCCACCCCCCTGTCCTTCCCTGCCCTGGGCACCCAAACACAACCCTGGACATGGGAGGGACACAGGGGGTGACACATGAGAGCCTGGAGCTGCACAGGAGAGCTCAGGGATGTGGTCATCCTGGGATAACCACGTGAATGGACAAACCTCAGCTGGCAAAGAAGGAGAAGGAGAGCCCAGAGGGATGTGACAGAGGCACAGACAGAGCAGGGAGCAAGGGGGAGAACACAGCTCTGCCGGGTTGGAGGCACCTCCATGTGCTGCCCTGGCCCTGCCTGGCACACGGCTGGAGGTGGCAGAAGCTGTGCCATGGTGGGAGGACATTTCCTGTCACCTCTGGGCTGCAGCAGCGCTGGCACAAGGGACAGTTTGCTGCTGTGACACTGCCAGCCCCAGAGCAGGGAGCCAGCACAGGCAGTGTGAGGAAAAGCCACTTTCATCAGCCATCCTTAAAAAATCAACACCGAGCCTTGCCAAAAGCACCACGACTCTGGAGAGAACAAGGAGGTCTGGAGGTTTGTTATTAACTCACTGCAGCTCAGCAGGAAGCCACCAACCCACACAAAGTCACGCTCTGGACAAGGCTTTACTTCCCCTGTGCAAAGCTGCCTCCGTCACCCACCGAGCCCGAGGGCACCCCGGGGGCTGTGTGGGAGCCACGGGCACTGGAAATGCTCCCTCTGCCTCCTTGCTTCACCCCACAGCCTTCCTGGCTGCTCTGAAATGCAAAGCTTCATTCCCACTCCCTGCACAGGTTGATTTCGGGACCATGTGCATCCAGTCGTCATCGCTGGACCTGCCCCTGCTGTGCAGCAATTAACCCCGAGTGCTAATTGCTGACCTAATTCCTGACTCTGTGCAGGGTTTGGTGTGCAAAGGTAAAACCAGCCAGACAAGATCTGACAAGGAGGCCCTGAGGCAGCACCAGGAAGAAGGGCTGGATGCCACCATCACTGCGATGCCACCCAAAGGATGCCACTGAGAGCCCTGGGCTGTCCCCACACCACCCTGAAGTCCCACCTTTGCTCCTCTCCATCCTGCATGGCCTTGCTCACACAGCACCTGCAGGTCCCCAAAGGGACAACTGTCCCCAAAGCTATTGGGAGCAGCCCCTGCAGCTCAGACCAGCATGGACCCAAGGGATCAGGGACACCACAGAGCTCAGCCAGGGATGAGAAAACCCCCCCAGGCACTGCCACACATCTCCACAAACACAGGGTGAAATTTTTTCAGCCCCAAGCCCTTGCAGGTGAAGAGGGAGTTGGCTAAATGCCAGGGAAGAGGCTACGGAAATTTACAGGAAAAGTTTTAGAGAGCAGAAGGATCACAGAATCGTGGAATAGTTATGGCTGGATGGAACCTCCAAAGACCACCTCATTTCAAACCCCTGCCACGGCAGGGACACCTCCCACTAGCCCAGGCTGCTCCAAGCTCCATCCAACCTGCCTGGATTGGGACAGCCACTCTGGGCAACCCATGCCAGGGCCTCACCACCCTCATTCTCAGAAACTTCCTTAAAACTACTCTAAAGCCACTCTCTTCTATAGTTTAAAACCATCACCTCCTGTCCAGTCTAACAGGACCTGCTTAAAATTTTCTCTCTTTTTCATAGGCTCCCATCAAGGCCTGGGAGGCTGCTCCTGGCAGGGAAACACAGGACACCCCAAGCACTCCCCATGGACCTTGCCAGGCCACAGCCAGGTGCTGCTGCAGCTGAAACATGAAGTGATTTGCTGCTCACAGCCCAGAGCCTGCCCTCCCACTGCCATGTCCATGCAGAGAGCCTGAAGCCCCTAGAAGACCCATGGGGAATGGTGAGGACTGAGTGCTCACCAGCTGGGAGATGTTTGAGATCCTCTTTCCCAAAAGCCCATCAGCACACCCATCCCACCAGTGTGGGATGCCCAACCCTCCAGATGAGCCAAGCAAGGCAGGGGGGAAGGACAAAACCCCATCTTGAGCAAGGAATCTGTCCAGTCACAAATATAATAACCCTGTTAATGCCATGACTCAGTCCCTAATAACTGCTGGTATTTACAGGACTGGAAGTTTCTAAGAGCAGTCCCTGCACACTCAGCGTCAGGTCAGGGCTGGGCAGGAGGCTGTGCCAGCCTGCAGTGATGCACTTTAGGCAGCTTAATTTAACATTTGGTGAAAACAACAGGAAAGAGAACCCGGGAATTCAGTCTGCAGCATCCCAGTGCTCGTGTAAACACTGCTGATCACTGTTCTGTGCTGAGCTCGGACACAGCAGGAAAACTTGCACTTGGAAACACTCCTGAGAAGCCTCCAGCTCTCCTGCTGTAGCTCTTGCAGTGTTTGCATTTGTGCACCCTGCAGATCCAAAACAACGTTTCCACAACAGAGGAGCCTGTGTGGGCAGCTGGAGAGGGGAGCAGGATGGGAACAGCCCCTGGACAGGCGGCAAAAGCCCCTAGTGGCAGGAGAGGCCAGCGGAGAACCGTGGTCTTGGTATAAGCACCCTCGATTGGAGAGGCTGCACCCCGAACTCAGCCCCTCTTCATGAGCAAAGCTGCTGGGAAAAGTTGGGAAATCCTGAAGATTGATATCCCCCCACTCCCAGCTGGAGCCAAACCTTCCATCCAAAAGGGATGGCGGAAGGTGGCACAAAGCAGCCCTTTGCTGTGGGAGCTGCGATTAAGGGGTCAGTGGCTGGAGGAGAAACCAAAGCCGCAATGCCGGCAGGGCCAGCACGGCCCCGGCATCCCGAGCTGCCCTGCCCCGGGCCCCGTCCGGGAACGAGCGGAGGAACGCGGCTCGATCCACGGCCGGAGCTCGGTTCGAGTCACGGCCGGAGCTCGGTTCGATCCACGGCCGGAGCTCGGTTCGACTCACGGCGGGTGCAGGCGCCCCCCCTCCCCGAGCACACGGCGCAGGGTGACAGCGGTGACAGCGGTGACAGGCAGCAGAACACCCCCGACAGCCTGTTCGCCACCAAACCGCACCAGCCCAGCCCCAAGGTCTGCCAGGCCCCAAAGCCCCAAAGCCAAGTCCGAGGGGAAGGACAGCAAGCGGAGGGGAAGAGCCTGAAGCATCCCAAACAATCGGGAGCTGGAGCATCCCTGAAAAACCGAGGCGGCTTTTGGTGGAGAGAAGCGGCTGGGGACGAGCAGGAGGCGGTGGCGGGGATGGAGCTGGAAGCAGCCCTGGGGTGCCTTGGTGACCCTGGAGCTGAGCAGGGGACGGGGAGCCGATGGCAGCGCAGTTACCCGCGGTGTCCCCTCGGCGCCGGCCACCGGCGCTTCCCTCCGCAGCCTCCGGCCTCGGACGGGCCGGCAGCTCCTCTGTCGCCGCTCTCATCCGTACAGAAACCAGGAGAGGAAATGGTGAGGAGGAGTGGCCCTGGGCGGCACTTCCTTCTCGCCGTGCCATGGGATGGCCGCTGCCGGCCGGTTCCGTGTCCCCCTCCTGCCCTGAGCCGCCCCCGGCGCTGCCGTCACCGTGCGAGCGAGCACGGCCGGGCCGGGGCAGCGGGCTGAGCTCATCGCAGCGCCGAGAGCCCGGGCTGAACACCCCACCCTGCGGCGGCTCCGGCCTTAGTCACTAGTCCGGAACCCGGCACCCCAAAGGTCAAAGCGGTGACGCTGCCCAGAGGGGTTAACTGGGGCTGACGCGGTGCTTGGGTGCTTCCCCTTGCCTACAGGAGAAGGAGGGAGAAAACCGAGTCAGTCTGGGGGAAGGAGTGAGTCCATAAAAAATAACGAGTCTGGAAAAAACAAGAAGTCCAGAGTGGCTGGTTGGACCTTGGGCAGGTCCTGGCTGCAGCCACTCCTGCTCTGCTGCTCCCAGCCCTCCTGCAGCTCTTGGCCCCTTGGCTGCTCTGTCCAAGCAGCACGAGGACATGGGGACATGGGGACATGGGGACAGCCAGGGCAAGGCTGCACAGCGGCCGTGGCACCAAGTTCTGGTGTGGGCACAAAAACTCCCTGGGGAAAACCATTCCATCCCTTCAGAGCAGGAAGCAGTGGGGGTTTTCCTCACCCAGCAGTACAAAAGTTCATCACAGTGGCTCATCCTCACTGCACTCCCCTTTCCTTCAGCCCTGATGAACACCCTGGCAGGTCCCACCTCTGACCTGCACTCGCAGGACCTGGCCAAGGCTTTCCTCCCCAAACAAGCCCATTTGGTAAAGCCAGGGAAGCCCAAAGTCATCTCTTGCTGGTATTTCAAGCTCCTGTTTCTGATAGCCCTCAGCTGTAACCTGCACCCTGTGAGCCCAACTGCACAGGACCAAGAATAACGGGGAAAACCCCCAAAACTGATGAGTTTTGGTGCATCACAGTGCAGATCCCACCCTGGCTGTGATGCACACAATTCTCCTCCACTTCAGGGAGGGGATTCTCTGAGCAAGTCTCCCCAGCCCTGTGCCAGGCAGTTGCACGTGCCTCTGCTGTGGCCAGTGGGATTTGCCTGGCAAATCCTTGCAAATGTGGGGATTTCTGTGTCACGAAAGCACAGGGGCCCAGCTGGAGCTCACACTCTGCAGCTGGGAGCTGCCCTTGGGGTCAGGAAGCTGAGCAGGGCTGACCCAAAGCAGAGATCCCATTAAGAGCAGCTTGGCAGTTTTGGGAGCAGCCATGAAGAGAACTGCTCTTCTGGCTAATTCAGGTTTTTGAGAAGGAAGAGCTTCCCCCAGGCAGAGTGGTTGGTAACCATTAAAAACCCCCAGAACACTGTGCCCCCCACAGCTCTGAAAGATTCAACATCAGAGAAGTAAGAAGCTGCCACCCCCCTCAAAGGCTGTCAATGAACCTCAACAGCCCAACAAAAACTGTCCTGCTCTAACTGGGAAGGAGTTTGAGCCATTTCAGCACTCCTGGGCTGCTGGGGATAACGAGGGGGACAGAAAACCCCCAGAACACAGCAGGAAACCCAGGGAGGGTGGAAGATGCACAGCCTGCCCTGGAAAGGGGGATCCTAAACCCCTCCCGCGCTGCACACATAGAGCAGTGATGAGTGATGATGGTGATGAGATCCCGGTAACAGTGGGGACGTGGGAGTGACCTGCCTGGGACCCCCGTGGTGCTGGTGGAGCTGGATGGCACCTGGGGATGAGGATCTGGAGGGGCAGCTCGGCTACTGCCAGCCATGGAGTGACCGTACAGGTGACAAGGTGATGCAGGGCTGGGGACACTGTCATGGTGTCCTGGTGTTGCTACCAACTCCAAAATCACAGGTTGGGTCTGGAGTGGCCACCACAAAATGCTGGAGAGCACCTGGGGAGGGCAGGGACATCGATGGCACCAAGAGATGTCTGTCCCATGTGGGGACAAGGGGACAGGATGATGGAAATCCTGCTTATGTTCCCAGCCCAAATATCCCCTTGAGCTGGTCCTGGCCCTGGTGTGGGGGCTGTGTGTCCCCCCACTGCCCCACGGGGCTCTGAGTACCTCCAGCACGCCAAATTGGAGGGGACAAGCTGCTATGTCCTGTGGGGAGGGGACACACTGCGGGGGAGGGACATGCAGGCACAGAGGTTATGTTTTTTAGAGGGATTGTTTTTTGTGGGGGCACTGCCTGCAGGTGAGGGATGTGTGGGCTGTGTACATGGGGGAGCTGTGCCTTGGGGGGCACATGGGGGCATCAGGGCAGTGCAAGGGGGGGACAGTGCATGGAGGGGCCATGTGGGGGCAAATTCGGGCCACCAGCCCTGTCCCCTAGAGCCTTGGGGCCACCAGCCCTGTCTCCCGTGTCCCTGTGGGTGCCGAGGCCAGCCCCCCCACAGGGCCCCACGGGGAGGAAATGGGTTCAGGGCCAGGATGGGGACGAGAGGTGCCACAGCCCTTCCTGCTGCAGCTACGGATGCAAATCCTGCACAAACACAGCCTCTCCCACATGGAGACAGGGCAGGAATGTCCCAGGGAGAGGGGGACAGTGCCCTGAGCCGAGATTTTGGTACCAGCCTGTGACTGGTACCCACTGCTTTGGGCACCCCTGGGTTTGGTACCCACCAGGAGGCATTGCTGGAGCTCGGATGGCACCAACTTACGTGACAATTTTAGAGCTTTCCTTCAAGATTTTGCACATCGCCTGTTTAGCCAGAACATTTCTAGGGCTGAGGAGCAGCAGCTGCATCCCAGACATGGGCAACTCCCCCCCTGCACCCTGTGAAACCAGAATTAGGTGAATGAAGCACCCAGGGTCCCTTTGGGGAAGCTGTGGGGTGCTCAGAGCTCAGAATGGGTCCAGAGCGAGACCCAGCAGCTCCAGGATGAAGTGTGCTGCACTTGGAGCACTGGCCTTGCCCAGAGAAACTCTGAAAAAAAAGAGGAAAACTGATAAAAAAAGAAATTAAAAGCAGCTGAAGAGGTCACAGGCTTAGAGCCAGCAGGAAAATGGATGTAGAGATCATGGCCCATGAATGTAAAGCCTGCAGCGGGCAGGGAGCCCTGAAACTAAAAGTAAGAGGCTGCAAGTGGAGAAGGTGAAATGAGGCCAGGGTTGGAACAGAGAAACCCCTGAGGACCCCCAAGGGCCCTGACCTTGGAGCCAGCCTCTCCTACAGCCCCAGACAGGGAAGAATAGAAGAATATCATAAAATAATCTGATCCATGGTGAGCAGGACCCACACAGTGGGGGTCAGCAGCCCCTGGCAGGGGTGCAGTATCCAGCCCTGGAGGGTCATTCCTGCACCCAAAGATCTTTTTTGCAAGTATGGATTTGCCATTTTGCAGTGTGACCCCCCCAGCTCCGTGGCCACATCAGCTCTGGACTGGGCTGGTGGGTGGATTTTTTCCCTTTTACATCACCCACCTTGTGTTGATCTGCCCTGAATTGCTGCTGCTGATCCCTGGGCTCCCCCTGAACCATCAGCCCTCCGGAATCCTAAATTCCCTCGATGCATTCTTGGGGCCATCAAGCCAGACCCCTCACTCTTCCCAATCTCATTCTTAGCAAAAATTTCCAGCCTCTGTGAGCAGCTTTAACATGTCCTAAATAACCCAAACAGTTTATCCTGGGCTGGGGAATGTCCCCCGCATCCTGCCTGGGTTATCATGACCCTTCCAAACAGTTTATAAATAGACCAAGGTAAATGAGGGAGTGCTCTGTGGCAGAGGATTTTTATCTCATTTCTTGTTTTCAAGCCATTCAGGGGATGCTGCGTCAGATGACCACTCCTAAAACCCAAGTTGAATCTGCTGCTTCTTTCTCCTCCAGCTGAGCTCCATTCCTACCTTGCTAAAACAGTAAAGAAGAGGTAAAATCTAAGAAAAATGGGATTTTCAGGTTAAGCCCCTCATCTGTGGGGACAAAGGGAAGGTCATGGCCATGCCATGAGGCACATCCAGGCCCAGCACCAGGCAGTGGGAGAGAGCAGGGACCAGCACTGCTGCACCTGGGAAGCTGTGGCTCACACTGCTTTGGAAAACAGAAGGGGTACATTCAGAAAAAAAAAAATGGAAAATGTGGGAAATAATGTGTGGAGAATATGGAGAGCAGTGAGTGTCTGCAGCACTCCTCCTGTCACCAAGAGTGTCCCACCACCAGCATCCCCCAGGCCATTGATAGCACCTCGTGTCACAAGTGGAGACTGGAGAAAATCACTCTAACACCTTCCCAAGGGCCACAGCAGGGTCTGTATCATCCACCAAAGGCTCTGTAACACCCCAAAGAACTGGAGCCATTCCCAAGCATCCAAAAAGTAAAGAAGTGTCCAAGGCCAGGTTAGACAGGGCTTAGAGCAACCTGGGCTCGTGGAAGGTGTCCCTGCCCATGGAAGGGGGTGGAATGAGATGAGCTCTAAGGTCCTTTCCAACCCAGGCCATTCTATGAGTCTATGGTTCTATGATTTGATGCGCATTTTTGAGCTATAAATATGTTTTTCTTTCTTTCCTCTGGAGTGGGAGTGATTTGCAAAGGTGACAGCCTGGGACAGGGACTGCCTTGGCCAGCAGACACAGCTCCAGCCTCAGGCAACAGGGCTGCACAGCAAGTGGCACAGGGAACAGCACAAAGCCATTTTTTCCCCCCCAGCTTCCTCTGTTCACTCTGAAAAAAAATCACATTTCCAGCTTGTTTCAATTAACTTTTATATTCCATGAAGGCTGAAACAGTCATTAAACCAGAATTTTTCCTGTTGTAACACTTTGAAACAACCACAGCACAGCTCAGCTGGTGGCTCTGGCTCCAGCAGGCCAGGACCTCCCATGGGCAGAGGTGACTCCAGGTCCTCTCAGTGGTGGCATTGCTCATCCTCTGGCTCAGGATGGACAAACTTATCACACTCCATGGGTCCAGCCCTTGGGGCAGCATGAAAGAGCTGGGAAAAGTCAGGATGGGAATGATGCTCATCCCCTGCCCTTCCAGGGCATAGCCATGGCTTTGGGAAGGGCTGGGAGTGCCCCTCATCTCATCCCAGAGTCTGAGAATGCTGCTGGGATGGGGTACAGGACACACTCACTGCCCCACAGCCCCTGCACTGGGGGTGAGGAAGCACCACAGAGCAATAAATCCACCTGCATAACACGTAAATAAATCAATAGTTTTGCATCCATAAGCAAAGCAGACACAGCCAAAGCCCTGAGTCACCCTGGGGCATGTCCCAGCAGTGGCTCTGGCTCTGTGGTGAGTGGGGACAGCCCTGCTGCCAGCTCTGCTCCAAAATGGCAGCTCCTTTGATCTCCCCACATCAAAAGGAGCCTCTTTGCTGCCCCGTCACAGCCACAGCACACCCAGACACTCCTTGGGACACTCTGTGGGATGGGGCTGGCACACCCCAGACACTGTGGGATGGGGCTGGCACATCCTGGGCTGGCAGGCACTGACCCCACTGACCCTCACTGCCAGCCCTTCCACATCATTCCAGAAAGAAAAGAAAAAGGTGGAGATAGGTGAGAGAGAAGGAAAGGGAAAAGTTCCTTAGGCACTCAGGAATGGATGTCCATACTTGCCTTGCTGATGCCATTGGGGATTTGCTGCCCTTTGGGGTTTTTTTTGGCTTTACCCGAAGTAATCACAGACTGGGGTTTATTCAGTTATCACCAGATCCTCTTCAGCACAAGGAACCTTCCCAACAGGATGCACCAGGTTCCCAGTGCCACATGCCTGCCAGCCTGGAGCAAAGTGCCCCAGGGGGATCAAGAAACTGTGCTTTATCCACAGAGGAAAACACCAACATGCCCAAGGGGGAGAAAACTGCTGCACCCTGCTGCCTGCAGCTGCAGGAGGGATGCCACAGGGACTCGTGGGCTTTAGGCACTGAAAAACAAGGTTCAGTGTTAAATAGGAGGTGATTTCTGTGTTCCACAGGTCTCACACACACCTGGATGGGAGGCCACACTCACAGCTGCTCCCATGTCTTACCTGTGGCTCTGTAAAGTCTCAATTCCAGCCGCCACAGCACTCACAGGCTGGGGATGAAGATTCAGCACAGGAGGAGAAAGACTCCCTGGGCTGTGGAAACTCATTGGTTGCTTCACAGAAAACATATTTTTAGTAAAAGTCAGATTTTCCCAGAATATTCCTCCTGATGAGCAAACCCATGTGGAAAGCAGGACTGAGGGAGCCTGAACACCGTGGAGTGGGGATGTGACACAATCCTGAAACTGCTCCACAGCTGGGTGGGGGCCACAGTGTTTAACCAGGACCTCTGGGATTATCCCAGCCAATTTCCTCATGTGGTGCAACAACTCTGAAGGTTCCCAGGACACCGTCCCTGAGGGCAGCCCTGTGGTACTGGGACACAGACAGGTACCTGTGCCAGGGCAAAGCAATCCCAGTGGATAATCCACTGCACCTCCCCAGGACTAACCAGCTTGCCCTGAAGAACTGCTGCATCTCATCCATCTAAAGCATTCTTCATCCCACAATAAAATGATTCCACACAATTTAAGAGTCCCAAACAAGGGCACCCTGCAGTTGTTCCCTCCCTGTCAGAGACAACACCAAGCCTTGTTTTTTGGGCAGGGTCTCACTCATCATATCCAGCTGCAAGACACTGCTTTAGCCACACACAGAGCCCCAGACAGCAGCTGGAGCCAAAAGCCCCCTCCAAAACCTCCTGGGGCTGCACATGGAGACTCAAGGGAAGGGGGACGGTGCCCGGCAGACTGGAGAGTTTCCTGTCTGCCCTTCCAGCATGGAGAGGTGCCAAGAGGAAAGAAAAGAGTTGGCACCATTGGAAAAAGGAGCCTACGGTTATTTATTAACCAGGGAGGTGGGCCCAGGCACTCATGGAGGGCAGGAAGGAATGTGGGGAGCAGACCCAGATGTGGGGTGTCCAGGCTGCTGGTGAGTTGTCTCCATATGGAAAGTGACACCTATTTGGGGAAGGGGGTACAGCAAACCCCCAGGACAGAGAACCCCCCAGCAGGACACTGAGAGCTGGTGGCACTCTGGAGCAGAGCTCAGGCACAGGCAGGCGTGCCCAGGGGGCAGGGACACTCAGGTTAATTGTTTAATTGCAGTTCTTGGGCAGGCGATAGACCCCCCCTGAGTAGATGAGCTGCTGGTCCCGGACCTTCTTCTGCAGGAATCCCTGCAGCTCCTGGATATCGATCTCAGTGACCACAGGGCCCGTCATCACAAACATCTTGAGCATGCTGTGAATCCTCTCCAGGGACAGGCTCTCCAGGTTGGTCAACATGGCCTGGATATACGTCCAGAACAGCTGCAGAGGGACACAGGCCACAGTCAATGACTGACACTACAGCATAAAGCAAATACCCCAAAAACAGGGCAGGAATGCAGCTGGCAGTAAGTTCTGCTCTCAGCCATGAGTGTGGGGTTGTTAAACAGAGCATTCCAAGAACAGCAGCAAAGTGCTGGGACACAGGGTCAGACAGTGGGATCTGACGTGCAGCACACGCATGACCCTCTGTGGATGAACACCAGTATGACACTGCTGTGTTGCACAACACACACACAGTGACTCACAGGCAGGAAAGGCACTGGGAATGTCCAGGAACCACAACAGAGGGAAGGCAGAGATCCAGCTGTTAGTGCTGGGTAAGTCTTTTGGGCAGTCAGAAGTGCCAAAAGTGTTGCTCGGGTGCATCCAAATAAGTTATGACTATTTTCAAATATGAAATCATGTCTCGGACTTTTTTCTTTTTTTAAACTGAAAAAAACCAATCTGGAGATTTCCAAATGGTTCCCTGACTCAGCAGCTGGGCACTTGTCTGGAGGGAAGGCTGTGATCCAGCACCAAGAGATTAACCAAGAGATACCCACTTCAAAACCCAAATGTTTGTGCTGGACTCAGCCACTTGCAGTGGAAAATGTGAATCCATAGTACAAATTGAATTCATAATCTTGATCAGATTCCCCAAACCCAAAATACAGGATGTTTGCATCTCCAGAGGGACAGGTACCTGCAGCTCCTCCTCCTTCTGGTCAGCCTGTGAGGCCATGGCAGAGTCCCCCTCCTCATCACTGTCAATGAGAACAACCTTCTCCACCTGGTCCTTCTGCTCCTCCTCAATGACAGTGAAGGTGCCCTCAGGCTCTTCCCGCAGGACTCCCTGCTGCAGCCACAGCGTCATCTTCCTCTTCAGTGATGTCACAGGTACCTTGAGCACTTCACTCAGCTCTGTCAGTGTCCAGGTGCCTGCAGAGACCATGGAAATCAGAGAGGAAATGGACAACAGGGCACTTCCCACACCTGAGCCTGCCAGGATTTGGTAGGAAGCTGGGTAAGGCAGGGGAGGCACTACCAGGAACAAGCAGAGGGGTGCAGAGCTGTGGCCCTGCTGGGTGCTGGAGACCCTGTGGGAGATCCAAACCCATGCACCACGTCTTGGTCCTCCTGCCAGAGCTCTCAGAGCCTCCAGCTGCCCAAGGAATGTGGCTTTCCCACCCATGGAAGCACAGAAGGGGTTCCCCAGCACTCACTCTTGGTCTGGAAGTGCAGGATGATGGCGGCGTGCACAGGAGACACGGACAGGGAGAGCGTGCGATCAGCCAGCTCCACGTCCAGGCTCACCAGCCCCAGGTGGTACTTCCAGTTCAGGGTCCTCATGGCCTGGGAAAAGGGGGAAGCAGCTGCTCACAGCAGATCTCCCAGCAGGAACCACGAAGTGCTGGGTTATTGCAAACCCCACTGTACCAGCGTGTGCCAACCAGCAGCTAAAGCGGACTGAATAAAGCTTTCATAAGGAGGGTTAAGGTGGGCTCACCTTTAATTTCTCATACTTCTTGGAATACGCTTCCATGGCTTCCTTGACCTGCTCTGGAAGCTCCAGCTTCTCCTCTTTGAGTGGTGGCCAGAACTCACTGGACAGAATCACAGCCACAAGGCTGAAGGGAGGCCTCTCCTCCTCAGGGAGCTTCTCCTCCTCATCCCGAATGTTGGCGTTAATGCGCCGCGAGTCGGCCATGTCCTGCAACAGGCACAGGAGGCTGGGGTGGCTCCTTCCCTTCAGAGTCAGTGCTAACCATTAGTGAAGGAGAGGCTTAAACAAGGTGAACAGTGTTCTCTCCAAACCATGATGGGGACACTGGAAAGAATGTGATCATGTGTGTCTACTTGGAAGTCTGCTACATACTCAGAAAAATTTGTGGGATGTTAGAGGAAGGGGTTAAACTCAACACTGCCTTCACTGGAGGCCCTCCACACCCTCCTAGAGTGCTCCAAAAGAATCAAACTCCAGAGTTCCAACCCCAGAGGAGCTGGATGAACCCAGCTCTTCAGTGCCAGGATACTACAGGAATGGCAGGAGAGACAGCAGCACCAGAGCAACCATTCCCCAGAGCTGATAATCAAACCCTCAGAGCTTAAAACCAGACATGATTTAAATGCACTTCTGCCTGTCACAAATCAGCCCCTCACTGGCATTCTGGAATGCCCACTTTCCTAAAAGACCCTTTCGGGGTCACTCCTCAAGTCCCTCCCTTTCCCCAATGGGCTCAAACACCCAGGACTTGAATTAAAAAAATAAAAGGAGTTACTTTTAACATGACTTCACAGTAGTGCATCTGAGCTTCACCAAACCTGAGCTTCAGCAACTCCACGTTGCGGATTTCCCTGGAAAGAGACACAGCGGGTCAGGGACAAGGCCCCTGGATGGACAAACCTGGCTTGGCCTCTCCCCTTCACCACACACCAAAAAGAAAGTTCTTGGCACAAGGATGCTCTTCCTAGGATGCCTTGCAAGGCACAGTGTCTGCCCAGGATGGCTCCTAGTACCCAAGTGAGGAACAGCCACCTCCTCTAGGCCAGCAGCTTTTTGAAGACAGAATCCCAGAATGGTTCAGGCTGGAAGGGAGCACAGGAGCTCATCCAGTTCCACCTCCCTGCTCAAGCAGGATCCCCTGGAGCAGTCATTCAAGGTTGTTCCAGATGGGTTTGGAATATCTCCAAGGAAGGAGACCCCACAGTCTCTCTGGGCTCCTGTTCCACTACTCAGTCACCTCATAGCAAAGAAGTTCTTCCTCATGTTCAGGTGGAACTTTCTGCATTTCAGAAACACACATCTTTGGGAGGCCATCACAACACATGGGATGGAGCTAAGAACGTGTCAATGCCTCCAAATTCCTACATGCTGCTCTATCAGCACAAGCCAAGGGCAGGACTGAGCAAGGAATTTTAGAGGCAAACTCAAAGCTGCAAAGGAAATAGCAAAAGGCACTCCTGGCTCCACAAACAGCCGTTGACAGGACTGAGTCTGAAGGCTCTACCCTTCAGACAGCAGGTAAAAGAAAACTCAGGTGATTTTGCCATGGCAGCCGTGGGTGTGGGGACTGCAGCCTCACCTCTCAGCGCTGTAGTTGAACTGGTGCAGCAGCCGGTCAGCCAGCAGCGTGCGGTACTCGTTGATGAACAGGTCCTTGCTGCCGTAGATGCTCACCAGGAGGCTGATGATGTCTGAGGAGCGACGCTTGGAGCTCGATTTCCCTGGTGGAATCCAGCAGACAACAGTGTGAGATGAACAGGGACCTGCCCCAGCCCAGCTCCAGAGGACCAGCAAATGAGCTGCTCAAGGCTACAGCCCACCAGGGAAACCAGCTGGCTTCCAGGACTGCTGGGCTTGGCATCGCACCTGGATCTGCATCGACTGGGTCAGGAACCCAGTCCCCTGGCTCTGAGATGTCATCATCACTCTCCTGGCCATTCTCCAGGGTCACTGGGTCAGCTTTGGAGAGCTCGTTTGCCAGGTCACCCGAGCCCTCAGCATCCCCTGTGAGACCGGCCACGATCTGCCGCACCGTGTCCTCCCGAGTCCTGCCATGGAAATGGAAATGGAACAAGTGAGGGAAGGGGAAGGAAAGGGCACGTGTCACACTGCCCCACACACCTCCTACCTCAGGTACTTCCTGATGGGCTCACAGGCCACCTCCAGGATAACCATGGAAGGGTCCAGCTCCCGCAGGGCCTTGATGGCCGAGATATACAGAGTGATGATGTCGGAGGTGTTGACTCCTACAGGAGAGGAGCAGAGGCAGTCAGAGCCCTGCAGCACAGAATAATGGCTCGGATAGAAGGGGTTTGGATGGTCCAAGCCCTCTCTTCTATCTGAGGTGTGGAAGGAGGAGGGTTTGCTGTCCTACTGCCCAAGGCAATGGGACAGATCAGATCCATGCGCCTGAGAAACCAATTCTGAGCACCAACAGAGGCTCGGAGCTGAACCCTGACAGTGCAAAGAAGCCTTTGCCCACCTGGACCAAAGCTAAGCTTTGTGCTCCTGATCATAGTGTAAAAATGAGGCCAAGAGGGGCTGGGATAACATCAGCTGCTGCCCTGCCCACTGGAACACTGCCCTGCCCCTCAATCCTCCAAAGGAAACCAGACCAGCTCCAAGTAGATCCTCACTCGTGCCCAGGCTCCTCACAGTGTCAGGACACAGATAGGGATGTAAAACCCACCAGGGTGCAGAAGTCTCATTTCCAGAGCACTTTTCAGGGAGCTGAGCAGTTGCTGCCTCTGGTTAGTCCTTTCCAGGCAGAACTTGAGGTCCTCCACAGCAGGCTTTGACTCTGGGAAATCTGCAAACCAAGCAGCAATCAGGAGCAGTGGCAGGCTCTGAGGAGAGGCAGGGGGAGGCAGTGTGGCACACCAGAGAGATCTCTCAGCCACCCAGTCCCAGCCCGAGGGTGAAGCACCTCGGATGATGCTGAAGAGCTCCTCGATGCGCATGCTGGCGTAGATGCGGTAGAAGAACCTCTGGACGTGGCAGCGCCAGCGTTTCAGGGTGCTGCTGGCTTCTGGGGAGCACTGAGCCAAGGGACCATCCTGCAGGAACACCCTGCTGAGCCACCCAATCACCTTCTCTATCCACTGCACAATGAGAGGGAGAAACAGATGAGAACACAGCTGGATGCACAGCCCAACC
This sequence comes from Toxostoma redivivum, assembly GCA_013397375.1. NCBI lineage: Eukaryota > Metazoa > Chordata > Aves > Passeriformes > Mimidae > Toxostoma > Toxostoma redivivum. Next base: position 304,717 of record VXBI01009258.1, on the reverse strand, counting down.
CACCCCAGGCAGCCACCACAGCCTGCAAAAGGGACAGCTGGACCAGGACAGCATCACCCCCAGCTGCTCTTCAAATGTGCCCCAGCCTGAGTTATAGCTGGGGAAAACCCAGCTGAAAGAACTGGAACTTTAACTACAGATACAGGATATGGACTGTGCAGCTGGGTGTGAGAAGATAAGGGACTGCGTGCAGGCACTGGGCTGCAAAAAGGACAGGGTTTATTCCAAAATTTGCAGCCTATTCCATTCTTGCAGAGTTTCATCCCATTCTGTACTTGCAGAACTGTCCCATTCACAAGAAAATGAGCAAATTGCCCATTACACCATCCTTGGCCTGAAATTTCTATGATTCCTGAAATCAGTGAAAAGCAAACAAGATATCCCAAGAAGTCACAGACACCCAACACAACTCAGGCATTTGAAATCCAAATACCAGCCTCATCACTGAATTATAAAATAAAAACCTGAACAGAGAGCATAAAAAGGTTATTTTTTAAAATATGTGAGCTTTAGTGAGAAATGTATAATTGTCAAATTTCAAACACACTCACACAATATCCAGATGTTTAACATAAATGCCTTTTTTCCCCCCATCAATTAGCAAATATATGCTACTTCCAGGGATAGTATTTGTTTACCAATATACTACAAGGTGCTCTACTACTACTCTACTATTTGATATTAGTATTTTTTAATAGATTCTGACACCCTGAAACAAAAATGCTAAGTCAAGGTTTGGTTTGCTGATGTTTATTTTTAATTATCTACTCGACTGAGGAAACACTGAAGAAATGCACAAGTTTTGCCAGGACAAACCTGAATACTACAAACACCTGGGCAAAACTGTGAAGAAGCTGATAAAGAATTCCCCTAAAGGACAAAAGGACAGGACTGTAACTGAAGCAAAGCAACATGATTTTAAGGAACTATTATGAAACCAATCCATTCTTCCCCCTGAGTTTATCTTCCCTGAGTGCTCTGTTACAGCCTGATTGTGACCTGACACTCCAGGCAGCTGCTGCTGTGCTGGAAAAGAGGCTTTGCCCTCAGCACCTGTAATTTTCAGTGAGCTGTTTCTCAGACTTCTCTATTTAACCTTTAGATTTCCAGGCCTGTGCTTTTTTTTTTCCCATAAAATGATCTCTTTCTAACCCCAACATGCTCCAATATTCTATGGCCAAACAAGAAGTGGAAGTAAGGGCAGCATCTGATGAGCAGAATGCAGTTGTGTTTTCTGTGGTGCCCTGAAAACAGCTTTAAACAATCTCCAGGTCATCCAAAAGCACTTCACACGAGGTGAAGTGAAGGAAGTGTTGCACAACAACCAAAAGGAAATAAACACAAAAAGATTCCTGATGTTTTCAGGCAACAAAAACGGTTGGCATGGCAAAGAGTGAAGGATCCAGGGTGTCTGGCTTGCATGGGAACCTGGCTGCAGGCCTGGTTCTCCAGCACAGGCAAAAGCAAGGTCATGGGCAAGGAGCACTGAGTTCAGAATTGTGTCCTGGAGGAGCCATAATCTGGAGAAGAATTTTATTTTAAAGTCATGGTGGGTAAACAGCTCAACACAAACTTAGCTGAAGTAGCAGCAAAACAACTGGGGAGGTGCAAAGAAAGACTTTAATTCTCTGTGTGGCAACTGGTGAGATCAATACCAGAGTATCCTCTCTCATCCTCACTTCCAGTTTTACAGAGGAATTGGGAAGAGGACTAGAAATAGTCACAGAAATTCTAATTATAGGCTCACCTACACAGAGGGAAGGCCCTCTGCAGGCCAGGTGACACTTGTTGATCTTGTGGTTTGTAAACTGGAACCACAGAAATTTCCTCACTACAGACATCATGAGGTGAAATGTGACAGTCCTTCATGCACAGGTCAGAGTAAACCTTCCCCTCCAGCATCAGCCAAAATGGGGAGTTTTAGCCACCTCTCCTGCCAGGCGTGGTGGAAGTCATAGCCCTGGACCAGGCATTTCAAGCTGGAATCTGCTTTTAGCCTGAGCTGCTAAAAACCAACAAGAGCTGCCCACCTCCCAAGGAGGACTCTCACTGCCCCACACCTGCCCTACCTCCTGGAACTCATTGAGGAAGGAATGCTCGTACTCCCCACGGCAGCGCTGCTCCATCCTCTCCTCGATCATCCTGTGCAAGATGGTGGTGACAGCGTCAGCACTCACCCTCTCCAGCAAGTTCAGCCGGCGGCTGTGGGCACAGGGACACTGTCAGGAGTGTGTGGGAGCAAAGGCACCAGCAAATCAAAAACATCTTACACGTGAAGGCACCACCCTCCCTCTACATTCCACAGAGGCAGGCCCAGCTCAGGCCACAGGCTCTGAGAGCCCACACAGATGCATACATATGTAACACATGGCACTACTGCTATCCCATCTTCATTTATAGCCATCAAAAGCTTTTTCATTTGGAAGAGCTTCATAGAATCAGAAAATGGTTTGGGTTGGAAGAGACCTTAAAGATCATCTAGTCCAAATCCCTGACAAGGGTAGGGATATCTTGCTTCTTTGTGGTCAGAGGCCTCAGAGTAAGAGAAGGATATTCCCATATCCAGGGACAGGAACTTTCTGTCTAAAGATCTGCTCTTGTTCAACCACCAGTTGAAAGCAGAAAGTCCATGTTGAGTTCTCTACCTGCCACCATGACACAGCCTGACCTCACACAGCTCCTCCTGTTCTCAGGGATCAATAAAACCTGCTGCTGTCCCCATCCAGATCCCCCCTTGCTCCGAGTGACAGCCACCACCCTGTGAGACACCTACAGAATGTCATTGAGCTGTTGGAACTGCTCCATGGCTTCAGGGCACCAGCACTGCTCCCTCTTGCTGCTGCAGCCTGCACAGAGCTGGCCCTCTCCTCCACCGTCCTCTGGGTCACTCTCCTGCTCGGTCTCACTCATGCTGCTCTCACACTCATTTGTTCCATCTTCTCCTTTCTTCCATTGCCGCATGTATATCCTGAATGTACGGCTGTAGAACTGCTGGATCATCTCCTGGAAGGATTTGGTCGTGGAGAAGAAGAGGATAGCTTTGAACATGGTGTAGACCTTCTCCTGCAGAGTCTGAGCACCCGTGCCCAGGAGCAGGCCTGCCTTGGTCCACTGCTCCAGGAGCTCCAGGCTGTTCAGGTAGGGCTCCAGGCGGCACTTGAGCAGACTGAACGCATCCAGGAGCAGCGCGGCGCACTGGGGCTCCTCGGCCGTGCTCTCATACTGGTTAATGCAGTTCCAGAACTCGGGGGCGATATTCGCCTGCAGGTCAGTCTGCAGCACCTCGATGAACCACTCCTCCACGACGGAGTGCAAATCGTAGCACTGCAGCACGTCCAGGGCTGCCCGGAGCTCGGCATCCTGCAGCGGCCCCGCAGCCTCGGGCCTCGGGGCTGCCTGGAAAGCGGAGAGAACACGAGTTAAGCTTTTGACAGAGCACACAGGGACTCTGCTGTCAAACTGCACTGGGGGAATGCTGCTCCTCCATGGCGACCTGCCGGGGTCTCAGCCCAGGGCTCACACCCGCACACATCATTGCTGTCCCTGCTGGTGGCTGCTGCAGGACACAGGTGCTGATGGGAATGCTGCGAGCCACCCTTGGGTGCCCAAAATGCCGAGCTCTGGAGCAAAACCCTTCCTTGGCCACCAGCTCCCTCAGACGGACAGGGAGCACAGGCACAGTATGGCCAGGCAAGCTGTGGCCTTTTAGTCCCACTCCTGGCTGGGGTGATAGGGAGAGAGAGCGGTCCTTCCCTGACAGCCCCCAGCAGACACCACACCCAGGAGCCCCTTCCTCACCTCCCAGGCCCCGGCCGTTCCACCCCCAGCCCCGGCCGTTGTTCCCCCA
>VXBI01009258.1:280046-300759 GCA_013397375.1 Toxostoma redivivum | reverse complement strand
GAGGGCCCGCGCGGTGCCCGCTCACCAGCCCCAGCGCGGCGGGCGGCACCAGCGCGGTGCTGAGCGTGTGCCAGGCGGCCGAGAGCTCCATTCGGGCCGCAGGAAGGGGCGGAGCGGCGCCGGTCGCGGCGATGAGCGGCACCGGGGCCGCGCTGCGGGGACACCACGCGGCGCTGCGGGAGGGTGAGCGGGGCCGGGCCCGGGCAGGGCCGGGCAGGGTGCGCGGGCCCGTCTGACGGTGCCGTCCCGCAGGGCTGTCGGAGCTCCGCGCCCGGCGGGACGAGCTGAGCGGGCGGATCCGGGACGAGGAGGCGGAGCGGGGCCGGCTGCAGGCGCGGATCGCGACGCTCTCCCGGCGCTTGTCCGAAACCAGTGAGAGCTTGGCGGGGCTCCGGTCCGCCCGAGCACACATCGACCGCACCATCGCCGAGATGGACGCGGCCTCCGGGCAGGTACTGACAGCGAGCGGCGCTGAGGGCGCTCGGTGCGTTCAGTCTGGAGCAGAGGAGGGGACATTGCAGTGTGCGGCTTCCTCGTGAGAGGATGAGGAGGGACGGCAGCGATCTTTGCTGTCTGTGACCAGGGCCAGGACCCGAATCATTGAATCAGAATAATGAGGTGGACAAGGATCACCCAGTGCAGCTCCTGTCCCTGCCCAGACCCCCCCAACTATCCCCCCTGTCCATCCTTGGCAGCTCCTGGAGCTCTGGCAGCCTCGGGGCCGTGCCCATTCCCTGGGGAGCCTGGGCAGTGCCCAGCACCCTCTGGGGGAAGAACCTTGCCCTGATCTCCAACCTCATGCTGTGCCAGGGGAGATTTAGGAGATATATATGGATATATGTATGTGTGTATATATATATATAATACTATATATATATATATTTTATATATATGTATATATGTATATGTTTATGGGTCTGTATTTACCGGAAGGTCAGTTGGGAGCACCTCGATGAACCATCACTCCTCTCTGGGCCATAGCACTGCAGCCAAAACAACTTCCCAGGCCTGGGATGCAGCTCTGGCACACAGACCCCATCACGAGAGGCTTGTTGGGGGCCGTTTTGATGCTGCTTAGGCTTGGGCAAAGTTTATTGTCAAAATACATCACAAATGGCTTTTGGAACAGATCTTTAAAAATTACCATCTCAGACTCATAGTTTGGAGGTAAGGAGGAAACCAGAGACATGACACTGACCCACAATCCTACTAATTCAGGTAGAGAACGATGGTGCTGAGTGAGCTGTTGGCCTGCCACTCTTCCTGTCCAATGTTTAGCGTAATTTCTTTCATCTTTAATGGAACAACGTCATTTAAAGACTCGAATTGTTGTGGCAGTAAAGGGTAGGAAGGAGGCCAACAGCACGAGGGCTGGCACTGTCCCCTTCACCCCTTCACCTTCCCTGTGTGTGTTACTGCCAGGCAGGGACTGCTTGATCCCCACAGACAGGGGCTCAGCTGAAGTCACTTCTGTATTACACACCAAGAGCTTTTGAGGTTATTTTTAAAAGGATCTTCCCAGTCTCTTTTCAGATAGGTGACAATCTTCATTCTCCTGGTGACTGGGCAGAGTTTGTGTCAGAAACACCTTTCTCCTAGTAGCTGCTGCCTAAATTCTCCTCCCATTTGCCTTTTGAATGTGACCAACTATTGTTTAAGTTCCTCTTCCTCTCCCAAAGTCAGTGCATTTTCCTGGTAATCACTTTTCAGATGAAACTGGAGCTGTTTCCTGAACCTCCTTTAAGACCTGAGGGTTTGAAGTGAAGGGGGAAACTCACATAAAAATTTAAAAGCTTTAAAACTATGTTGCAAGGCAACATACAAAACAGCCCCTTTAAAAAGAAACCTGAGATCCAAGTCACACCCCCAGCCTACAGATGAATTCCTGTTTATTGAAATGAACTGACACTCATAGGAGCTAGAAAGAGGTGGTGAGGAGGAGATGCTGGTGTTCTACAGACAGGAAGTAACAGAGTTCCTTTCCTGTGGATGTACATCCCTGGTTTGTCACTCCTTGCCTTCTGCCAGCCCCCACAGGATTTCACCTTCCTCCAGCACCTCGTCCTGTGGCGCAGCTCCTCTCTGATCACTTGGTGATTTCCACAAATGCACAGGAACATAAATTATTTTGGGGACTATAACCATCACATTTGGTTACAATTGTTAAAATTACTGTGTTAAAATTGTTACCGTGTTAAGATTTTTAACTGAGATGGACTGGCAGCATGGTCTCCTAAATATGTTGTAGCCTAAAGCACAGGAAGCAGGGATGTTAGATTATGTACACAGTGAGCTAAAAGTAGTAGAAAATTATTAACAGATCTAACAGTCTGACATAAGGTCACTGTAGATTTGAGTTAGTCTTGAAGCCAGAAACCCAAAATGTGCAGTTTTAACAGTGGAAAAGAGTTGAAACTGGGTCAGCTGAGCACAATTTAATACTGGTCTAAAAAGCCTGGGTACCAAATCTCCCTTAAAAAGCCCCACCAAACCAACCAAAACCACCCCAGTCTGCTTCAGGAAGTTCTCTGCATCGTACTCCAGGGCAGATAAATTGCTTAAAGCCTTTCATATTCAGAATGTGAACACAAACCAGAGAAATTCTCCCACAGATATTCCCACAGTGAAACAGTGTAATAAATCACCAGGAATTAGAGGCTGAAGGGCTCGAGAGCCCCTCTTGCTGCAAGGCAGATCAGCTGAATTGGAAGGGAATTCATGACAAACAGTTTATGTAAAAATAAGCTATTTTTATTTCTTTCCCAGATACTGGACAATTCTCAGACACTGCTAGATGTCCTGAAGGAGGAAATGGGGGATCTTGGTAAAGCCATCGAGCCACAAAGCGCTTCATTAGGACGAGTACGTCGACAAAAGCGTCCCTAAACTTCTTCTTCAGCCTGGAAAGTCCTGCTGGCCAGAGAGAGCTGCTGGTGTGGTGCAAGGATGCCACATTCAATAAAAGCCTTGTCTTGCAGAAGTAAATTTTCCTTTCAGATGCACTTTGGTATTAGAGATCCACTAGAGCCAATCCTCGAATGCTACAGATCAGGGCAGGCATTTACAAAACACACCCTTCATTTTGGGCACAGCGATCCTGAGGCACATCCCAGGAGTGACCCATCAGCTGATGCTCCTGCCCTCGGGACAGCACTCACCCCGCTCTGCCTGGAGGCAGCCCGAGTACCTGGGCAGGGATCAGAGCACGAAGCTGGGAGGTGCAAAGGAGTGCTCAGTGAGGTGTGAATCACAGCTCCAGGGTGGAGCAGGATCGCCGGGAGAAGAAGCAGAGAGTCAGCAGCACACTGCACTCCCATACTCCCCAGCTGTCCTGCCCACAGGGCTGCAGGCACAGAGTGAACTCACACGAGAACCAGAGCAGTGTTTGAACTGCAAGACAGTGTTGGCTTTAGATTCCTCATGGATCCCCAGGAGAACCAAGCCAGGGCTAGCTCAGACCCCTTGTCCCTAACTTGAATTGAAAGCAGCTTTGCTTTACCACCTGCAGTTGTGCTAGGAACAGAGCTGCCTTAAACTGACCTGAGCTTTTGCACGCTCACTGGGACCTTTTTTGCTAGAAATGCTGTGCTGAAAACTCACTCCTTAAATCCAGCAGTCACCAGCAGTCTCACGTTTCCCCTCATTCTACCCCAGTCTCAGCACCTTATCCTGAAGCATTTCATTAATGAGAAGCGTCAACACATGGAACTCCATGGTCCTTGTGTCATGTCCCAGGCAGATGCACTGCAGACACATCCTGCTCCCAGGAAGTCAAACAGGCAGCAGATCTTAAATTAGCTTGGAACAGACAAGGAGGTGCAAAATGTTTCTTTGTGGCCCCTCAGCCAACATCTAACAAACTACTGAGTAGCTCCTCTTTTTTTCTTTTTTTTTTGTTTTTGTTTTTTTGCATTATCTTTCCAAAAGTATTTAGGCACCCAGGGCAGAAGGGAACAGCTACAAGTAGGTATGTTTTAACATTTAATCCTGTGTTTTTCAGCAGAACAACCTTCTCTTGCTGCTACTACAGACACCAAGCCAAGTTCAAGGTATGCAGAGCATTTTCAGTTCACAGACCAGTGTCACTTGAACAGACATTCATCATCTATAATAGACAAACCAGTAACCATCAAATTTAATCAAAGATACCAGCCTGTTCCTTTAGATCATGACCCACACCAGGGTACCACTCATTCCATAAAGCCCAAAGAGGCCAGATCTGTTCTCACCACATCTCTTTTAATCCCAAAGTACAAATCACATTAGCAGCACTGCTCCGTCTGTTCCAGAGTGCAATTTTGACCCTGAGTTTACAGTAGTAGAAAACTTGAATGGAAGATTCTAGCAGATTCCTTTGCATATTGGCTGCATTAAACAATTACAATAGAACTATAAAAATGCTAAAAAAACCCCAAAATAATCCACATTCCTTGTTCAAGTTCTGCAGAAGAAAGGAGTGAAACTGCCCTCCTGTGCTTTGATTAAAGGAACAGTGTGGCTTGAAGGAAGGAAACGAGATTAATCAGATCTGGAGTAAAGCAACAAGAGGAGCTGGCAAAGTGGAGCACAACCAGCAATTCCCAGAGACTGGATGAGTTGGGAAGGACAGACCAAAGCTATGGCCAATGTTTGGGAATCTTCAAGAAGCTCGAGGCAGTCTGGACATTTCTCTACTGATTGGTGCCAAAATAACACCTAAAGCTAAAGGCATTCATTGCTCTTTCCATCCCTCCCTCAGGGTGTTCAGTGAACTCCATAAGCATGGAACTGGCACATGAATTCCACAATGTTTCAGTGAAACCAGAGCTGGAAACATGCCAAGGACAAACCATGAACCTTCAGTGGCTTTCCAAACTGATACCCAATGTGTCAAATCACAGCCACACTGTGAACCCACCTAACTGCCCAGTGCTCCAACTCCAGAGCCATCCTCCACTGGGGAGAAGGGTTGCAAAAGCTGTGCAGACCCTGCACAGTGCCTGGACTCAGACAAGCACTGAGAAAAATCAACATCCATCCCGGGATTCCAGATGTCCTTCCCACACTTGCCTAACTGGCAGCTGATCTTGAACAAGGAATATGCAAGGCCACAGGCAGAATCAATCATATGCCTTGAAAGCAGTAATTCGGTCCCAAAATCCAGTGCAAATATTTTCCGAAGATGCCCGAGAGCATCTGGTCCACCCTTGGCAGCAGGATCCGGGCACAGCCGCGCTTTGGGGCCGTTTCGGTGGCGGTTCCCGTGTGGCTGCACTGCCCCATCCTGCCCAGCAGCCGCTGCTGCAGCACCGCGGAGCAGCCTCAGAAATAGAGCGCGGGCTCGCTGCTGAAATCCGAGAGACCGCCCTTCTCCGCAGGGGTGAGCTGTGGGCAGAGCACAGGGACACCGCGGTGCCGTCAGAGAGGAGCTCCCCTCACCCTTGGGTGGTGCCTTGGCACCCTGCCCGGGATAACTGGGTGTGTTTAGTTACCCCCCCTCCAAACGTGCCCTAGAGTATAGAAAGTCCCGCAATGGTTTGGGTTGGAAGGGATCTTAAAACCCATCTTGCTCCAACCTCCCACCAAGNAAAAAAAGTCAATCTCCCTGTTTTTTATAAGCACTCTTTAGGCACTGGAAGGAGCCCTGAGCTCTCCCTGGATCCTTCTCCTCTCCAGGTGAGCACCCCCAGCTCTCCCAGCCTGGCTCCAGAGCAGAGGGGCTCCAGCCCTTGGAGCATCTCCATGGCCTCCTTTGGACTTGTTCCAACAGATCCATGTCTTTCCTGTGCTGAGCACAGGGTGTGCCAGCTGCTTTGAGTCTCCTTCACCCAGCTGAGGAGGGGCAGGTGTGGTAGTGGCAGTGGGATGGTGTGTTGGTCCCTTTGGGAGTGGTGACAGCTCTCCGGGCAGGAACACAAACACAGATGTGCAGGGAAAGGCACATCCTGTCCCATCCACTGCCTGGAACAACCCCCAGCCCACAAAAGAGCACAAGAATTGCTTGTTTATAGCCTCACCATGACTTGGTTCCCATGGGAATCAGCTTCCTTTGGGAGGGGTCCCTCTGCAGCAGGACCCTCATACTTCTGCTCCTGCCACTCACTGAACTTCACGGAGTGCTTTGGGGTGTAGCTGGATAAATCTGCTGGAAGGAGAAACATGAGGTAAATATTCCTCACCACCTCAAAACAAAGTGGGACTAGGCTCCCAGCAGGGACAGCCTGGAAGCTGCCCATCTGCAGCTCCCTGTTCAGCTCCATTAGCATTTCCACCCATGGGGAGCCCCCTAAGAGTCTGTGGGAAATGTGGGCAGTGTCAGACACCACCAGAAACCCCACGGTGCCAACACAGTGCCTCACTCACCTGAGTTAGGTGTACTGGGATGCAAAGTGCTGTTTGGGCGTGGAATGTAAAAGGTACGAGATTTTTCCTCCTCTGTTTCAGAAGCATGTCCTTCCTCTTCCTCATCTTCTTCTGCCAGGGAGCTCTCTGAAGGGTACTCAAACATGGTCTGCAAACTTGTCTCGTTGAAAGAGATCTTCATCTGGGTAACAGCAAAGGAGGATTATCGGGGAGAAGCACAAGAACACGCTGATCCCCACACTGGCTCTGGCACAGGCCACTGCACATGCCAGGGCTGCCCCCTGGTTAAAGTAGTCACTGCAGATCCCCCACTCCCTCCCCAGGTGCCTTGGTGGATCTCTTGCCATGCTTTGAGGGAAACCTCAAAGGCAGAGCCAAATGGATGGCATGGAGGCAGGAGCCCAGGGGTCTGGAGTATCTCTGTGCCCTCTGCCAGCACCTCACACTGGTGCCCAGCACACAAGGGGAGATGTCACCATGTCTCTCATGGGAGACACAAGCAGGAAAGCACCCACACACTGGAAAGGTGACATTGCTAATTCCTGGCAACTTCTTTGTGTATCCAAGCTCCAGAAAACAGAAACATCCATGATCAAGACTCCAGTGTTGGGAGCACATTTTGGCAAAGAGCTATTTAAGCTGCATTAAACAGGGCTTAAAACCAGGACTGAGAAGAAGGAGGCAGCTAAAGGAAGGATGGTAACAGCTGGTAGCAGACAGGAAAATACTGGACAAGGGGGAGGCCTTAAAGGTTCTGGTTTAAAACCAGTTTTATCTAGTATTGTCACTAAGGACCTTTCCACTGTAACTAGGAGACTGAGAAATGAAAGTGACTCAAGCACAAGAGTTCATCAAGGGCTAACCAGAATTTTATGATCATGAAGAAAACTGGAGAGCAAAAACACTAAAAATGGAATCATATTTAAGAGCAAACCTTGCACTAAGAGAAGTTCATCACCTGTGAATACCTGAGGAAGAAAATTTGGGATTGGCTATAGAACTGTAATCATCATTACGATGCTGCTTAAATAAACCAGGAATGAAGGAAGGTGTTTCTGCTGGAAATAGGGACTGCCTGGCTCTCTCCTCTCTGTAACACCCAGCAGATGATGGAAGTAACTCCAGATGTGCTTGCCCAAGCTGAAAAGAAAAGCTGAGGGAAGGGTTTGTTCCCCTGCAGCCCTGCCTGAACTAATCATTATCTACTGCTGTGCTCCAGGGATCTGGTTACAGCTCACCTCAACAGGTGCAGAGGAGATTCACTGGCAAAAACTTCACACTAGCAAAAGTGAAGGTGGAGAAAAAGCATAACAGCTCTTTGTAAGTACTCCAGAAAATAACCACCAAGGAGCAGAGAACTGCTGATGCCAGCACACATCAGACAAACAAGAAGGATAAGCTTGCCAGGAGTATGTTCATGCCAAAAGTAGGGAAGTATTTAGCCAACACAGATCAAGGTTCAGGAGCAGCTGTCTAAAAGGGTGTTGTGATCCCTTTACTTCTAAATACAATTAAAATTCAGCTAAAGGGATTATGAACAGAATTGAAAGGACATGGCAGCTTGTGACAGGCAGCAGGAGCCCAGTGGTTCTGATCTCTCCAGATGCTGTGTAATGACTGGCCAGGGGCAAGTGCAGCACATTAATCCCATATTTCTATCATACAGAAAATCCCCAGAGGCTGGCAAGTGGCACCTGGCCCGAAGCAGCCCTCAAGCACCACAGTGCCCAGGTGCACCCATTCCCTGTCACAGCAGTCAGAGCACTGGAGTGACACTGTTAGGGGCTGCCAACATCACACCTGGATGTCCCCAAGGGCCAGAACTGCCAGCAGGTCACAGTGCCACCTGTGCTGCCCATGCACAGGGGCCCTGGAACTCTGCAGGGATCAGAGCAGGACAGGGAGCATTTCACTGCTGCTTTTTAGCAAAGCAGCGGGGAGCTTAGTTAGAATCTGGGTAACAGAGAGAGCAGCTGGAGCTCTGTGTCACTCTGCCCCAGGGCAGGATGGACCTTGGACACAGGCTGGCTCCCTTCCCTGCTCCCAGGAGAAGGCAGGGTGGAAACTGCACAGAGGGAACCAGCTGCCTTTCCCCATTCCCTGCCCCAGCCACTCTGAGTCACCCCAAATGACACATGAGGAGAAGAGTGATTCTATTTCACAGAAAAGGGGTTGGAATTAAATGGTCCTGAAGCTGAGAGCATCCCAGTTGCTGCTCCTTGATTTTCCCCTCCGTGCTGCTGACCTAGATGCTCCCTGATCCGAGCCAGGCTGTCACTGCTCACAATGTGGTGTCTGTCCTGTGGGGATGAGCCACACTGCCAGGCACAGAGGCCACGAGGGTGGATGTGGCACAGAAACCACGAGGGTGGACATGCCCGGGGCTCCAGGAGCTATCCCAGAACCAGAAACTGCACACAAGCCACTTACCAGTGCTGCCAATGGCACTGAAGGGCAAGAAATGCTTGGCTAAACATGGAAAACAAAGCATACAGGAGAGATATGCCTTGGGGGTTAGAATTTAAGCTTGGGAGATGGAACTAAATGTTCCTGGTTTTCTGTTATCTGGAAGAAATCTCTAAGAAAAATTACTTTGAGTCCAGTTTGGACCAAAGGTGCATGCAGTGCTGGAGGAGAAAACAGCCTCATCAGGGAGAAAAAAACAAAGAGCAGAACAGAGCAGAAATGGCCTGGAGACACCCACACTCCACACAGAGCCCAGAGACAACACCAACAGCCCCAAACTCAACATCTCCCACTCTCCACAACCACTTCAAGCAGGAGGCAGTGCTGGAGCCCTTCACACAGAGTCAGCCCTGGCACCCAGGGCACAGCTGGGGCCAGGATCACCTGCAAGGCTCACACAGGCAGTGGTGTGTGGCACAGGGGCACAATGGCACGAGCTCCCCCAAACCACACTGAGCTGCCCTGTGGCAGATCCCAGCCCCTGCTCCCAGCAGAGCCCCAAGGCTGCTGCAATAAAGCCCTGGGCACACCCAGGCAGAGCAAACAGGAGGCACAACCAGGCACTGGCACAGGAAGGACCCTGGGGCACTCAGTCAGCCCTGCCTGTGGGGAGAGAGCCCCAAAACCTGCTGTGGCAGCACCAGAGCTCCCCTCTCTGAGCACAGGAGGGTTTCAGGGAAGCACAAAGCAGCTCTGCCTGACCCAACAGAACAGGGAGGGCGAAGCATTCAGGCAAACCCAGGGGACACACGGGGCAGAGCAATGCTCTGGGTGGCTACAGAGCACAACTGAGTGCTGTGTGCAAGGAGCAGAGGCAGCTTCAGTCCCAGGAATCAGCTGGAAAGTTAAACCAAGAGCCCAGTATGGCACAGACAACAGGTCTGCACAGCCAGCAGTGCCTTGCCAGACCACAGAGACTTTTATGGGAACACAAAAGGCAACAGGGGACATTTCTTTAGAAGAAAAGCGTGTCCCAGCAGAGCCAAGCTGGCTGGAGCCCAGCCAGAGGCCTCTGCTCAGCCTGTCTCAGCACTGCTTCCCCTGCTCCTGCCCCAGCAGCAGCTGCCAGTTGTGGCAAGGAAGAATTCTGCACCCTTCAGCTTTGGATGTTTGCAGGGATTTGTCACTCTTTGCTCAGCTGGAGGCTTCACCCATAGCTGTCACATCCCAGGGTCCAACCCAAACCCATATATACAATTATATAAATATATATATATATATATAAAATATATATATAAATACTCTGCCCAGCAATCAGACACACTGGAAAGAGTAAAGCAGGCTTTTCAGGAAATATTGTGCTGTTCAACCAATAAGTTCTTGTTGCCATAGCAAAAATCTTTTATTTATTTGCTAGGATTTGAACAGTAATGAGTAATAAAATATCCAGGAAAGAGAAGCCAGGGCAAATATTGTCTAACAAAGCGTAAATCTGAGTAGTCATGCAGATCTCATTTAGAAAAGGGAAGTCAACCTTGTATCAGGGCTCAGGCTGCACCCAGACCAGCAACTAAAGAGCCCCCATATACAGAGACTTATTAAAAAAAAGCCCAAACTGATTTATAGAACCCAACCTACAACATGGGCAATGACAAGTCAGCAGTCACCTCACCTCCAAAAAGGAGATCAGAAAGTCTGCAAAGGCAGTATTAACGACAGAGCAAAGACTCAAAGGTTTCTCACACACCAGGGACCTCTCTGGATGTCTCCAGGGGTTAATCTGCATCCTCAGCTCCAGAAGGAACCTCTTTACTGTGGCTTTTCTCCACCCATTATTACGTTTGCTGCTTGCTTGATGAGCCAAAGCCAAAGTGATAACGTAGGGTGTTTACACCTTTTAAACTGAAACCTCTTTGGCAATCCAAATCCTCACCTTGTAACAGTCAGGAAAAAGTAATTGTTCAAGGCATTAAAAAAATAAAATCATCCTATAATTATATTCCACCAGGGAAAATCCAAGTCAGCATTTGATCTCCCTCACAGCAGCTCAGAAGAGGGGGCTGAGAAGGACTGAGTCCATCTCCCTTCCCTGTGAGTGGTTCCCATCTCCCAAACCCAGGGCTCCTGCCAGTGTTGCCATCCCTGCTCTGTCCTTGAGGAGCAGGATGGGACGGCAAGTGGTGAAGCACAAGCTGGGCTCCATCCCTGCCCTGCTGCCATCCCACAGCACCTCCAGCACGTCCAACCCACCAAGTGCCTCACCAGATCCAAACAGCTGAGCAGCACCAGGGATCAAGACCTGGTCTCTTTATGTACTGATTTTCCTCTAATCATTCTCTGTCCTCAATAAATCCCAAGTGACAAACCCAGGGACTCCTGCTGGGTGTGATTTAAAGCAGCTTTTCACACCTGGTCTATCACAGGATCACAGAAAAAGTGAGCTGGAAGGGACCCACCAGGATCATCAATCCAGCCCCTGTCCCTGCCCAGACCCCCCAGCAATCCCAGCCTGTCCATCCCTGGCAGCTCCTGGAGCTCTGGCAGCCTCGGGGCCGTGCCCATTCCCTGGGGAGCCTGGGCAGTGCCCAGCACCCTCTGGGGGAAGAACCTTGCCCTGATCTCCAGCCTGACCTGCCTTGGCCCAGCTCCAGCCCTTCCCTGGCTCCTGTCCCTGTCCCAGAGCAGAGATCAGTGCCTGCCCCTCCTCTCCCCCCACAAGGAAGTTGCCTCCTCTCAGCAGCACAGGAGGGCTTGGCTGGTATCTTGCAGGAAGGGTGGACAATCCAGCATGAACACAAAGCAGGGGTCGACATCTCAGAGATCAAGCACACAAAAAACGAGTGTTCTGAAGAATCTTGTGCTGCTGTGCCACCTCACATCCAGGCACATTTGCTGCTGCACTGGTTGGCTAAAGATTGGGTCAAGGAGGAGAAAGCACAAGACATCACACCTGACACCTGAAACTGCAGCCAGCTGGGAGTGTCAGCAAGT
Organism: Toxostoma redivivum; assembly: GCA_013397375.1. Classification (NCBI taxonomy): domain Eukaryota; kingdom Metazoa; phylum Chordata; class Aves; order Passeriformes; family Mimidae; genus Toxostoma; species Toxostoma redivivum. Next base: position 289,020 of record VXBI01009258.1, on the reverse strand, counting down.
CTGTGCACACAGAGCATCCCAGGGAAGGCTGCAAACAGCCCTGAGCAGGGCAGAAAAGCTGCTCGAGCCTCCAAACCCGTTAGGTTGGTGGGTGGAGGCTCAGGACCTATAGAAAGAGGAGGTTCTAGCACAGAACAACCTCCCAGCTCCCTTCTATCACAGGAGAAACAGAGATTTTATGGTAGACAAAGATCCCCAAAGGGTTTACCCTGCTCTTCCCATCTCACCAGTCCCACAGAGCAGCAGATTTAGTAAAAGGAGACAGAAAAGCAGTTCATAAACTCCAAACCTCTGCAGAGAAGACTTTCAGTTTTTTTTTTCACAGCAACCTGCAGTCAATGATCTAGACAGCTTCCTTTAAAAGAAACTTTTAGACAAAGGATTTTTGGGAAAATGAGCCATTTTTTTGGAGTTAGCAATGAGCTTGTCTATGTGTCTGTGCTTGTCCTGAAAACAATCACGTGTCAGCCCAAATTGTTGAATAACTCTAAGCACAAACTATGTGGGCAGCCTGAAATAGTACCCTGGGGACTGCAGAAGCACCAGCACATCATCAAGGCATTTGCTATCATTCAAAAGATAAGGAGCTTTTGTGCCTCTAAAGCCCTTCCCTGACACAGAAAGAAAGGGTTTTTCCCTGACAAGTATCCCTCGGAACAGAGGGGACTTGAGGCTTGGTTCCTATATCAGATTAACCCTGTACTGCTGTGGCTGAAGCATTCTAAGTATGCCCAGAAAACTGCAGATAGCAGTTCAGAAATGTACTTTTCTGTCATTCTGTACAAAAAGAAGAGTTTTGGGGAACTGGAGTTGGCTATGACACTACAGAATCACTTGATCATTATTTTCCAGGAAGTGTTTCTTGTGAGTGACTGACTTTTGCTCAGCCATTAGCTGCACCTCAGTGAAATACTGAGTAGAGCTAAGAGCACTAAAGATTTACAGCAGGAGCACGTCAGGGAAGCCCTGTGTGGCTGGCAAAGGAGACACTTCCTCCAGGATCACATCCCAGCTCCCAAGCCACAAGGCAAAACAAGAAAGTCTCCATTTACAAGGCAACCCACAAAGCCAGCTCTGTGTAATCAATATGCTGAAGCACATGGCAGATAGGAGCAATGCATGGAGATTCGAAATATTAAACTCCTTGTGCAAGACACGGGCAAGTTTCAAATTCCTGATGAGAGGTGACAGAGTAGGGACAGCCCCGAGAGCATGTGGGGCTTGGTTAACTCTTCCCTTCACTGTGCAGGACAAGGGGAGATCCCAGTGCTCACACAAGCACAGCTGGAGCCCCAGTGTGCCAGGGCACAGAGCAGCCATTCACCCTGAGCCCTTTATTCCTCCTCACACCTGCAGGCAGAGGAGCCAGAGCCTTCCACAGAGCTTAACAAGAATTCAGAAGTTACTTACTTGGCCCCTAAGAACCAGACAAATCTCCCTACTAGTACAAAACAAATCTCATCTGAATACACAAAGGGAGCAGGATAAGCAAGGTACAATTAGTATCAAGAGTTGGTGTCCTCATAAAAACCACACAGAGCTCCCCAACAGCAGAGGATTTCACAGGCAGCTCTGAGCAGCCCATTTGTAGCTACAACGAGGTGCAGTGCTGGGAGCTGCCACCCACAAATATTTCTGTGCAATTCAGACTGCCCAGAGCAGCTCACAAAAATACCTGGGTTTGGTGCTGGAATGGGATCCATGGAGCATCATTCCATGGGAAATAGAGAAAGGCTGGGAGCTGAATTACTTCCCATCCTGTCAAAGAGCTTATTCAGGACCAGAAGGTTCCCATGATGTGAACAGTATCACCTGCACAACAGAGTTCATGTCTCTCTTGCCCTTTCCCTCTCTTTTAACATGCAAAAGGAACTTCCTTGATGAGAAGCAAGTGCAGCAGGTTCACCAGGAGCCTCAGGGATGTGCCCTCAGAGCTGCATTTTCACCAGCTGCAAGCGACACAATTTCCCTACACACACAAGTGTTTTGTCTGAGATATTTCCTATATTCTTGCACTGCCCACAAAGCAGCAGCTCCATCCTGCCAAGTTCCCAAGATCATCCGAAGGGCACTTTTCGGAAAACATCAGCACTGAGTTCCTCCAGCCCAGATTTTCCCAGGATGTTTGTGAAGTCACTCCGTGTCTCTGTGTGATACAGACACTTCATGTGGCTCTTCCTACACAAACTGGCAAACAGGGATATCCTCCCAGCCCCACAGACTGCTGCAATCACTGGAAGAGTTTGGGTTGTAAACAGGTTTTAAATTCAGGTTTCATTTGGGAGGAGGGGAGCACAACTCCTGAGGTGAAGGAGATGCTGCTGCAGCAGCTCTTATGCAGATTTCCTTTACTGCCACTGCACCCAGAAACTAAATATTTTAATTTTCCCTACTGTTGCCCACACATAAGACAGAACAGGACTCCTGCCCCAGCCACCCCAGTGTCTTTCCTCTGCTCTTCTCAGAACACCATGACCATGTACTGGAAAAACCAAAGTGGGAAGGAAAACCCAAACCTGAAACAAACTGAATCCTTGAGACAGAGGGAAATGATAAACCATCTGCAACCTGGTCCGCAGATTAGGGAAACTGATTAGGAAAACGTTAACTGTAATCCTCGTGATTAGAGTTCAGAGCACAAAGTACTTCAAATCTCTCAAGCTCTGGGGCAGGCTGAGCCCTGGGCACGTCCTAACCAGCTTCAAAGCCAGGCTCGGCTCTTATTTGCGTAAGAGTTTCTATTTTAGCCCTTCTGTCCCATTCCCTGCAGTGCTGACAGCAGCAGGCAGGACATGGGAGCAAGAGAACCAGGGGAATTTGGGACCAGCTCAGACTGTCACTGCAGAATGAGAAGAAGCATGGGACTGGTGAGGCCATGCAGAGCCTCTGTCACAGAAAGTTTCCCACTACAGAGATGAGATGAAATGAGATAAATCTGACTCATCTGCTCTGCCAGGGTTTCATACAACAAAGTCTCAGCACTTCAAGGTGCTGGCCTACAGTGGGGAAACAAAAAACCACCCACTGCCCCACCAACAGGCTCAGGGGCAGCTTGTGAAGTGGTTTAAAAGCTGTAACTGCAATAAATTCTGATTTCCAGTCTTCAGACATGAACTCCACAGAAAAAAAAATCAGTGGAATTAGCAAAGGGCAGGAAAATGGCCCTGTCTGGGTGAAAGAGCCTGCTGCCATCTGACAGCTAATGGAGATGTCTCCGCAGGGGAGGGGCTGCACTTCATCATCCAAGACACTTATTTCCTGAGCATGACTTATCACTACTGACCTCATCTCCTAAAAATGCAATACATCCATGTCAGATACTGCCATGGCCCCTCCTTAAAGGTGGCAGATGAATCTGCCCCAGCAGAGCACAGCCAGAGACAGAAAATAGAACAGGAACACGCAGTTCTCCAAGAGCTAAAGAACACAAGTCTCTGACCCCTACAAAACACAGAGATGACATAATCAAAGGAATTTTTGCAGAGATTTCTTCTTCTACCACCAGATTAGTTTACTTGTGTTATGGTTAATTTACTTGTGCAAAAAGCCACTTCAGACAGCCAGCAGCATTTAGACTCCACACTGTGCAGACTTGCTCCAAACAGGCCTGGGCAACAGCTGAAAATGTTGATCCCTACAAGCATCCCAAGCCTACACCTGGTTCTCAAAGGAGACCATCTCCAGCAGAATTGAACAGATGGAAAACTACAGGAGTTCAGCAGGTTAGACCAACAAAGCTGCTGCCCATGATCAAAACTGAGGGGAATTTAAAATAATTTTTAACAGACTTTTAAGTGGGAATTTGGAAGCCACATTCAGGCATTACGCAGCTCAAAAGACTAGGACATGGACCATGCTAAAGTTTATGTAAGCTGGAATTTTTTGAAGTTCAGCTGAACATCTTGGAGGACAATTTAGCTTTAGACTCCAACTGTTTGGATCCCACCAACCTTGTTCCCATAATCCCTGCTCACACTGGGCTGCGACTCGCCTGCCAGCACACGGCAAACTGCCAGCTGTGACAAGCACACAACATTAAATCCATCAACAACCTGATGTCTGTTGGCTCTCACGTCTTGTTATTCACAAGACTTTGTGTGGCCTGGCCAGAACTCATTCACCTTCCCTGCAGGATCTCCAGGAGGTATCAGATCCTGGAGAGGAAAACACTCGGGATGCACTGCAGGAGTGGCACACTGAAAGGACAGGGTCAGGGCAGAGCCCAGCCTCCAACAGGAGGGGAGCCTGAAGCCTAAAGCCAGTGACTGCTCGTGGGGAGCCCAGCTGGCTCTGCAGTGCTCTGTCCTTCCCCAGCTCTCACTCCAACACACCAACCACATGTTCTGCAGAAACCCAGATTTCTATCTTGCCAACAACTTTATTGGATGTAATTCTGGCAGGTAACCAAACCACCACTGACTCTTGTCAGCTCAGATGAGCAAGATTTTATCCTCTGTGATCCCAAAGATCCACATCCTGCAGCAAAGCCTTCCTTTCCTCCTGGCACTGCTGAAATGCCTTTACTTCTCTGCAATAACGGAGTACAAAGAGGAGCCCTGAGCAGAGGTCACCAGCAGTGTGCTGCATCCTCTGCCCCACTCCCAGTTTAGAATAAAGGTCAGTAGGTCTCCTTCCACCCCTGCACATGTATCCTGTCCTCTCTGAGAGCTCAGCCAGCTCCTCCAGCAGCTGCCCAGCAGCTCCTGGCACATCCCTTCGGAGCTGCAAACACACTTCTCAGACTGAGTCCCACCCCCACTGCTTTATCTGAACTGCTGTTGGTACAGCCTGGAGAGGTCTCCAAACAGCCCTGGAGCAGATGAACAGCCCTGAAGGGCACCTGAACCGCTCCAGGAGCACAGGAGTTCCAGCTCCAGAGTGAGCAAGGCTGGGACTCTGCCCTCCACCTGCAGACCCATCACACACAGCTCCACACTGACCTTCACAGCCCCTGTCTCCCCACAGCAGCTCCACAACAGAACTGGGAACAGGTTTTTATTTCCAATACATCATCTTCCTCTCCCTCACCAATCTCCAACTCCCAAAGTAACAGCTACTTCACATATCTGAAGGTCTGCAAAGAGCAATAAAGCTGTTTATCCTGAAAGGCCTTGAAGCAGCAGCATCCCTCAGGCTACAGCCAAGTCTCAAGTCCTACAGCTACTGTCAGCAGCCAGGAGCAGGGGCTGGGCTCCCTATGTGCAGAGCAGTGCTGGAACCCACTCCCAGCCTGTCCCAGCCACCTCCCAAAAAGCCATGGAGGATGTGGATCAGAGGACACGGACCATGTCACCTCTACCTCTCAGGCAATCAGTGGCCAGATATAGGGATGGAAAAGGGAGGCTGAATTTCTACATTTGAAGAAAAATACCATTTGCAGCTCAGAGAACAGTGGGGTCTAATTGGCAGGGCTGACACCCTCTTTCCAAATAAATGACTACCCCTGACTGCACAGACACCCACTGATCCACAGCGTTTCCAGGCTGTGCTGATCTGTTTTTTATCTCCCAGATTCCTGCTGGGCATCAGCAAACAGTTAAACTTCTCCAAGTTCTTGAAGTTTCACTAAATGCTACTTTCTTGAGTATGGAGCATAATTAAAGACTTTTCAAAACCAAGATTTGGAAAGGAAGATGCTTAGCACAAGAAAGGATTGTTCACCCCAAAAGACACAGGAAGCTGCTCACTAAAATCAGCATCAGGTTTTGACACCCCAAAAGAGAAAGGGGACTGGTTTTAACAAACAGCTGCAGCTCCCAGCTCACAAGAACAGTCTGTTTCTGCCCAATTCAGGCCAAAATCAAGTTTCTGAAAACCCCAACACAGCTACAAAACAGAATTCTTGTTTTTGGCTGGTTGCCTTGGAGACACAGAGAGATCTCTTGGGAAGAAACCAAGGAATGCATCTTAATATGAGCTCCTTCCTTTTCAGGCATCAACACTCAGCCTTATTACCCAGAGTAAAAGCCACAAACATCCTCTAGGTCAAGTGTAAACAGAAATCTTTCCATTTGTCCACCATCAGCATCTTCTAAATCCTGGCTACAAAGTTATACTCTGTGCTTGACTTTGAGCAGGAAGGGAACTGAAAGAAAAATGGGTGTTTCTCCCACATCACATTTAACTTCACCCAGAAACTTGTATCTTAACTACGTTCTTTCAGCTTCATCTTATTTTAAATGGGTCCCTATTTGTTTCAGCTTCCTGAGTTCTACAAATATAACAGGCAGTTCCTCCTTTGTCTTTTAATCTCTCTCCTCTCAAAAACAAATGTTTACACAAGTTCTCCTGCAGGACGACCCCACACACAGTTCTTAGGGAGCAGCTGTGTGTGCACCTTGCAGTATTTGGCACCTCAGCTGCACAGAGGGCAGTCAACGCTGTTAAGCTGATAAGAACAGGAGCAGAGAAGCTCCATGACCTGCCCAATGTCACACAAATCCACCACTGACACACAACACAGCAGTTAACCTAAGAGCACTCTCAACTGCATAACATGCTGTATTTTCACCTCTTACACCACACACCTGATTTGGTTTTAATCCAACTAAGACCCCAAACTGAACCTGAACAGAGCCAAAACAGTAGCAATGAGTGCAAGCCAGCAGGTGTTTAAGCAGCAGAACAACTCCAGTCTGACCAAGCACTTCCCTGTAGGAAAACAAGGAAAAACTTCAGGAGCACTGAGCAAGAATCAACACTCCTGCTCATTTGCTTGTTCTGGGTCTCAAGGTGCCCCAGACTTGCTCCCTGCTTTAGTCACCATCAAATTACCACAGGTTTGACGTGCTGAGGGAGGAATTTGACAGCATTAAGCCAGGAAAGCAGCACTCCCTGCCTCCCTTCAAATGAGATGCATCCTGCTCTAAGGATTTCCTCAAATGATAATGCTCAGAGCCTCAGGCACCCATGTGCATTTAGTCCCTCAGTTATCTACCTGCATTTGGGTAACGGAAATGTCCAACAATTCCCTCTATGGAAAAAGTGTAGAGCCAAACAACTGTCCCCCACTCCTCTTATCACATCCAGATGCATTTCACCAAGGCCTACAAAGATTAATTCTCAATTTAGGGCTCACAAGGATCTACACTACTCCCCAAGGCATGAGAAAATCTGGCATTCACTCACTCCAAAGGCATTTGGAGCAATCAGCATCTCTTGGATCTTCAGATCTGTAAGTGCACATTCAGAACGAGCAGGTGGTGCAATCCTATCAATGGGAGTTAAGTTCTTGCTGATCTCTTTCTGCCTAATCGAGACCTAATTCTTGAGCCTCTATCAATAGATCACTAATGCGGGGAAGACGCCAATGCCACGCTGCCCAAGTGACCACAGGCAGCTCAACATGTGCAACTCCTCAGACACAGAGAGCAGAGCAGGAGGGCAAGCCCACAGCTGTTCAAACTACGAAGCTCCCCCTGATTTCCTAAATTCCTGAAATACTTTACTTTCCACTATCATATCTCCAAGAAAGAATGGGGTGGGAGAGGCCCTGCAGTTATTATACCCCTCCCCGAGGGCAAATTCTCTTTAATACAAGTCCCATCTCCCAGCTGTGGTCCTCAGGCTCCTTTAGAGTTTCAGGAGACAGTAAAAGCAAACAAGACACTGGGCCTGCAAAGAGTTGCAAACTCTCCTAATACTGGTTCCTTCCTCACCATACCCAGATATCCTTCGCATCAATGTGGTGGAGTTCCACCTTCCCTCTTCTGTTTTCCACCAGCCCCAAGGCTTCACTTCTGAGTCTCTTTTACCCCCTCTTCAGCCAGCTCTGAGGGCAGCCTCTGGCAATGCCCGTGTTCCCATGAGTGCCTCATGAGAAGCCAAACCCAGAGCAGCACTGGGCCGGGTCCAGCCTGGCTGCTGAGCACACAGGTGCTCCGTTACCTTCTTGCGGCGCGAGCCCGTCTTGCTCATGCAGGACCTCTCCAGGGACAGGTACCCCCCGATCACTTCAATCTCGTTCACCGTGGGGTAGCGCTTTTTATGGGATATCCCCACTTGGGGCCCATCAGCATTCTCCACGGCTTTGCCTCTTCCTTTGCTCTCCTCCTCCTCCTCCTCTTCCTCCCGCTGTGGCCTTCCACTGGCATCGGCCTGCAGCCCTGGGGCCACGGGCTTCCTTTTGGGCACAACAGTGAAGGTGCTGCCTCCCCTCTGTTGGGGAGCAGAGTGTGGTCTGTAGACGGGCACGGAGGAAAACTCCATCTCCAGGTCAGGGCCGGCTCCTCCAGGCTGATCTGCCAAGCTCCCTGTCCTCGCAGCCGGGCCAGCCCTGGGAAGCGGCTCCCCGCCGTCCGGCTCCACAATGTCATCGATGTAAGTCACAGGTACCAAGGGATCCAGAGGCGCCGCTGGGGAAGTGATGGACTCTTCCTGCTCCGGGGCGGAAGCCCTCGGGGGCTCCTGGGGTGCCTTCTCCTCCGAGGGCGGTGGCGGTGGCCCTGGCCTGGCGATCTGGGCCGGCGGCCGAGCCGGGCTGCCCTCCCGGCGGGGCACGAACACGAAGGAATTGCGCGAATTTAGGCGCAGCTTGGCCAGAGCCTGTGCCTGCAGGTCGTGGGCTGGGATGGCCGCCAAGTCGGGCTTGGGGGCCGGGAGGATTTCGAAGGAGCCCCCGGCCCGGGGGGCTGAGGCGGAGAGCGGCCGAACGGCGCCGGTGGCACTGGGGGCCGGACTGGCACTGGGCAGGGGCGACACGGCCACTTCGGCCTCCTCCGGCTTTGGCCTCCTGGCGTTGGCTCTGGCATGGGAAGGGCTGGTGGATGGCACTGGTGGCCCCTTGGGCGTTGCGGGGCGGCCGGCGGGGACAGCACCGGGCTCGGGGACGCGGGCGCTGGTGGGCTGCCCCCGGGGTGTGACCGTGAAGGAGTTGGAGCTGATCTTGTGGAGAAAGCAGTTGGCCTGAGGGGCTGCAGCCTTGGGGGCAGCTGGGACCGCCTGGGGGACTGCAGCCCGGGGAGAAGCCGGGGTG
>VXBI01009258.1:248126-279258 GCA_013397375.1 Toxostoma redivivum | reverse complement strand
CTCCCGGCCGGGGTCAGCGCTCCGCCCCCGCTGCCCGGGGAAGGGCCCCGGGGCTGCCGGACAGTCCGGGGCATGGTACGGTGACCTGGGGTGGTGCCGCATCCCCGGGCTGGGAACGCCCTCCCCTCGCACACAGGAGACCCCCGGCCCGGGACACGAGCCATGGTGACCGACACAGGATCCCAAAACACACAAAACACCCATATATGCCCATTCCTCCATCCCGGACTGGTCCGTCTGGTGCCAGCCGAAGACAGGATCGAAAATCGCCTTTCGGGGTCACCCTGTGGATGTTGGCCGCCGTCGCAGGCGGAGCAGGTGCCTGGGCAGGAGCAGGGAACCAGCCCCGGATTCTGGAGCGGTGTCTGTGGTACCTGGACTGTCAGAGGAGCGTTTTAGGGAGAGTTCTGATGGACACAAGTGGAGTTTTTCATGACACATGGCAGCAGAGCGGGAGAACATTTTTCTCATTTGCTCTTCTTTGCTTCCCAGGGAGTCGTGGAGTGTCCCTCTCTGGAGACATCCCAAACCCACCTGGACGCGTTCCTGTGTCACCTGCTCCGGGTGACCCTGCCTTGGCAGGGAGCTGGACTGGACGATCTCCAGAGGTCCCTTCCAACCCCAGCTATTCTGTGATTCAGTGATTCAGTGATTCATTGACAGTCGCTCGTTGGACACAAAAGTGCCTCCGCGGCGTTATTTCCAGTCATTTCCTCCAGTTATTTCCTCTTATCAGCCGCCCGCAGGTGTCTTTGGGAAGTGTGTGCAATCAGGAAACGATGGCTCGGCAGCGCAGCGCTTCCCACACCTCCCAAATCCTCGCCTGGGACACTCGGGGCACACGGCACGCCGTGACATAAAACAACCTTTGGGCAGGACTCGGGGAGGTCCCGGAGCCGCGCCCGGCACGGGCGGCTGCCCCCGCTGGTGCCGAAAGCGCAGGTGTGTTTACAGGGAGCAGCTCCGTATCCTGCTGATAAGGCTCCTACCTTTGCACTCCCGAGCCACAACAGAGCAATTGCACGAGACCTGGAAATTATACCGCTGGAAATAGCTTTTATTGCCCGTGCCGGGCGCCCAACTGGGCTGCGTGCCCCGCGGAGCTGCGCTGCTGCAAAGCGGCGCCCTGGGGAGGAGGCAGCTCCGTGCCTTTCACCTCAAATAACTCCGGGGTGATGCGAGGCTCACACGTGGCCTGGCGTACCCCCTCCAGCACAGGTCCATCACGCACCATCTGCCTCCAGCCCTCGCCCGGCCACAGCGGGTGCCCGGGGCTGAGGATAAAGAGCGGGGCGAGCGGGTAGAGACATTTCGCCGCCTCTGGTGACTCATGGCTCAGGCACGTCCAGAGCCAACAATGTGCCTTTGTACTCGGAGATCTCAATGGATTTCTCTTTCGTGGTCTTGTCTGGTTTGCTTTTGAGCCTGTGTAAAGCCCGTAAATCCTGAAATAATGAATCCCACACAGTTTTGCTGCACCTGGCGCAAAGAAAACGCCTCCCTTTATGGACATTGAACCTGACATCTGCTAGTTTTACTGCGTGCCCGCCTGCCTTTAGAACAAAACAATAAATCCAGCCATTGTTCATCCCCTCCCCTGCCAGTCAGGATTTGAGAGCCTTCTATCACTTCTGTCAAGTGCCCCAAGCCTCGGCTGAGTCAGTGAAAGTGTCAAGGGCTGGGCAGTGAGACTTGGCCGGCGAGCGGTGCCCTGGAGCTGATCCCCTGCTCCGCTGGCACCCGCGGGGAGCCCCGGCCGAGTGCCCGGTGCTGGTGCTAAGAGGCTCCCGGGAATCCCGCTCGTATTTTGGCACAAGAAGGAATGCTGGATTACAAAAGCCAGGTGCGATGATGACAGGGGCCAGCACTGGGAGGCTGTGATGACAAAGTGCCACCGCGGGGCACAGACAGAGCCGGGGCACGGCTGATGTGGCTGCGGAGCTACAAGAGGACATGGCAGATACAGCACGACAGGGGCTGGGTCTGAAGAACAGCCCCAAGTACAGCCAGGGGACGAGGGGACAGGGAGAGAGCAGGGCCCAGCACGACTCTGTGATTTCACATTAAACTCAGGTCGTCTGCACAGCTCCCACTACAGTTTGTGTCCATCACCCACTGCGTCTAACAGAGCACGAAGGGAGAATGAAGAAGCAATAGGGAAAAATAATCCATTATGACTGGGCTTCTCCAGCAAATTTGACTTTGTACCTCATGGTGCTGATTTAAAACCAGGACACATGGAATGGTTCCAGGATAAAGGATGAAGAACATCTTTCTGAGCACCAGGCCCTCCAGGCACCAGTGGTGCCACAAGGCTGTGCAGTGGGTGGTAAGGGATTAAAGGTGATTTCTGCCATCTGTCACACAGCTGAGGTAAATATGGTACATCTCACCTCACTGTGGTGGTGGCACATGGAGAATATCCCCAAATGGGGAGGATGGAGACATGGAGGCTGAGACATTCCAGGGCTGAAGAAAAATTGCTCAAATGACAGCTGTCCGGCCTGTTTCTGTTTGTGCTGAGGGGCTGCAGTTACCACATTTATCAGAAGATGAACGTGCAGGTGACTGTCAGCATTGGAGATAAGGGGAAAATTGCAGCTGGGAGTTCAAGCCAGGGCTGCTCCCTTTGGCAATTCACTCAAACAGGCCCGTGAGAGAGAAAGTGGTTTATCAGAATTCATTCATTACCTTCTGCCCTCCTTGTGTTTTGGAGCCGGTCTGTTTTCCCCAGGGGGATTACCAGGCCTTTAACCTCCCTTGGATTTCTCCAGGGCTCTGTTTCTGTGTCTGGGAGGGTGCTCAGGGATTAGCCTTCCTCCCAGGAAGAGGCACAATCCCTAATGCGCTCTAAATTCCTTAGCACCCCATGCTCACTAAGCCGCAGATGCTGCTGGAACCTGAATCACTCTGAGCTATCCCTGTCCTATCCCCAGGACTGGATTTGTGGCTCTCAGGTGGTCCCTTGTTTAAATTATCGGGATTTTTTGCTTTCTTCCCCTTTTAGCTGCACCGGGGCTCTTGTCCCTCTGGAGCTTTGCTCCTGTGTGCTCAGCTGCTGCCATAGAGGTGCCCAATGCCTGCAGGTCCTTCACCTGCACCACAGGTTCATCACACATCATTTCCCTCACACAGCATCTGCCAAGTGCCATTTCCTGGCTTTATAAACTCAGCCAGAGAACGACAACAACAACAAAAACAAACGAGACCAAAATCAGTTTTCCCAGAAACACCTCTTTTTATTAAATCATGTCTTTAGCTCTAAATGTACTCGAGGCCTGGTTATCCCACACAAAGCAGCAGAGCCCCAGAGAAACCCGAGGCAGCAGAGATGGCAGAGGGCTCCTGAGTCAGGCAGGGTTGGCCCCATGCCTGGACAGCAGCAGTGGCCAGGAACTCCAGCCAGAGTGCAGGGCTCACTGGAACCTCCTTCTTGCTTTTCCAAGGAGCCATCCTGCTGCTCCAGGGCCCACCCAGATGTCAGAGATCACAGTCTTTGTTTTCAAAACTCACCATTAACCTCAAGACCATTTTGGCCCCAAACCAGCATGTCCTAGGTTGGGCTCTCCAAACCCAGGGCTCTCTTGGGGCCAGCATTTTCAGCTCCTTATGCCCCTGCTGTGCCTTCAGCTTCCTGCTGGGATAGGAGAGCCAGGAGGGCTCTGAGTGCTGGGCAGATCTGTGTGGAGCCAGCAGGGATGGCTGCAGTTACACTGCCCTGCACTCAGGCTGGATTCGGGAAAGGAGCAGGACACTGTCAGCTCGCTCTGAACTCCACAGAGAGGAGAGGCAGAATCAGCAGAGTGGTTTATCTTCACATGGTTTGTCAACTGATCAATTCCACTGAAGTGGTCTGGGGGTCCCCCCATTATTTTGATGATGTTACTTCTTTTTCTCATTTGAGTGAAAGAAACTTGCTCAATCCTCTCAGAGTCCAGGGGCTTTACTGGACATAACCTGTCCTTCTCCACATTTACCAGACCCATTGTCACTGTTTTCTTTTCTCCTCGCTACTCAGGCACCGAGTTTTCTTTTCAGAAAGCTGCTGTCCCCTCACTCTGCAGAAGCAAAGGGAGCTGGAAATGAAAACTGGTTCCTGAACTCCGAGGGGAAAAGGATCCCAAAAGGGTGCTGGCTTCCAGCCCTTGAGAGCTAAGGTTGTGTTGTTGCTTGGTATCACAACTGAAGTCACCCCAGTTCCAGGAATAGTGTTATTAGAGAACAACAGGAAACACACAGCAGAAAAGCTACAGCCTATTCAGCACATTTGGGTATGACTCCAGCCCAGCTCCCTGGGATGGGGAACACCAAACCTGCTTGGTTCCTTCAGCCACCCCCAGCAAAGTCAGGTCTGAGCACAGGGGCACAGCAGGGAGCAGGATCCCTGCTCAGGGGCCTCGCTTGGCTGTGTTTGAGGTTTTTAGAGCATTCCAAAGGTAAGGGCAAACATCCCTGTCCTTGAATTCCCAGCTCTGCACCAGCTCCACCTTTACAGCACCTTGTAGGTGGGTCTGTATTACTACAATGGTGAATTAGCACTAAAAATACAAATTAGAAATCAATTATCTCATAATCCTCCCACTTTCCACTCAAGCTTTTTGAATCCACCCAAGGTGCATCTGAGCTGGTCCTGAGCCAGAGACCAGGGACAGTGGCAGTGACCAGTCCCTGGTCCAGTGACCAGTCCACAGCCTCAGCAGCAGCTCAGTCACCCAGGTGAGAAATATTCCCCAGGTACAACCCAACACATCCCTGGGGACCCTGGGAGGAGAGTGGGGAGCAGGGCAGGGGCTGTGCCCGAGGGAGTGGCTGTAGAGAGGAGAAAAAACACAGCAGAGGCCACCCCAGGACATGGGACCAGCACCTGGGGACACGGGACCAGCAAGTGGCTCCATCAGGTGCTTGGGGGTCTCTCTCAGCTCAGCAGTGCAGGTGGAGAGGTTCATCCTGCTAGAGGTTTATGGGGCACTCCTGCTGTGATTGTCACTAGGTCACTGGGATGCTGAGATAAGGAAGCTTGGAATGCTCAATGAATTGAGTAATTATCCCCATTCTCAGAACATAGGGCAACAACTTGTCATGGGTCTTATCTGTCCTTAACTATGTCACTTTTATGGATACTCTAAAAGCAATACAAGAGTGTGAAAAAATTATTAGGTTGCATTAGTTCTTTAATATTTACTAAACATTTATGGAAAAAAGCAATGTAGCTTCTCTTCAGACATATTCTATACATTTAATGTCCACAACGTTTATTCCTTTCAGTCTTTACATTTCTCACACTGGCAGTAAATTGGGCTGAAGTTATTTCTGAACCAAAGCTGCTGCTGGTTCCTGGTCCTCTTTGATAGATCATGCACTGCCCCAGCAAGAGGTTATCTACCATTAACTGTGCCCATGACACAGCAGGATCACTTGGAATAACAGTGATCCCAATCGGGGTCATGGCCATTAAACCACCCATTTACTCCCTCAGCTCCCACAGAGGAATCATGAACAGGCTGACTTGCCAGTAACAGTTTCCAGTTGACTTTGGCTTGTGTTTCCAGAATGAGAATTAAAAAACACTTCCATGGAAGAAGCAGGAAGCCAGGGATAGGCTGTGGTCAGTGGTACAAAATACAGGATCACACAGTCTTTACAGATGATGTGGAAAATGGTATCACCACTCAATAGCCCTTGGGAGGACACTGGGACCTCAGGAAGGGCTGTCCCTAGCTCCAGGGCCTGGCACAGCAAAACCCAGAGCACAGAATAACTCAGCTTGACCTGAGCTTTACCTGAGCCCAGGTAGTGGGCAGTGGGGCCTGGTTCCCCAGGAAGGAGGAAACAGCCCAGCACATCCCTGGTGGAGGGTTCTGAGAGCAAGTGCCAACTGGAAAGGGCCTGGAAGGATTCTCAGTCATACAATAACTTATCCTGGACTAAGACACTAATAATAACCAAGTGTGACTCCAACTGGCTTGTGAGGGGCTGAATGTTTACACTCAGAGCAGGAGAGCAGAGCAAGCCTGCCATTCCAGCTCCAGTGGGACTAAGAATGGGGCTGGGATTAAGGAGACGCTCCCATTCCCAGATCCTGCCGGGCTGGCTGTTTATAACCAGCGTTTTCCATTCTTTCATCCAACCCCCCTTGTGCTGCTGAGGGTGCAGAGCAGCCCTGCCAGCAGAGCCTGGGAACAGGAACTGCCAGGCCCAGGTCAGCAAGGCAGGAGCAGCAGGAGCTGTTTGTGGGGTGGATGTGGGCCAGGATCCCGAGCGGGGCTCACGCAGCCCGACCACATCCAGCCTCACACTTCCCTGCACACAGAGTGACCCCCAGAGCTGGGGACAGAGCCTGGGGGCAAGGACACAGGAGCACATGACACACCACTGGAAGCAGGAACCCTGTGCTGAGCTCCAGGCAGCAAGTCCAGGCTGAGGAATGAAGAATAAAATTCCTTCCTGGAGTTTCCTGCACAGAGGCCGAGCCCCTCCACTGGCTCTGGTGGCTCCAGAGGTGGGAGCAGGTGAGATCCCACAGCAGAGTCCTCACACAGGCACGATGAGCTGGCTGGGTACCTTCTGCAGTCAGATGTTCTGCTGGAGCTACAAGGATTTTTCTGCTTTTTTTTTTAACACAGAAGGGATTATCTGGGAGTTCATGTTTCCCACCCTCGGCCTGGAGGTCAGCTGCAAAGGGAAGCTGGTGGCTGCAGCATGAGCAGAGGTGCAAAAAGCTTTATCTGTTTCTACCTATTTCTACATCCTATGGATAACTTGAATTTTCTTCTTCCCTTTCCTTCCCAGCCAAACAAGAGGAAAAGAGAAAAGCCTCTCTGAAAGTGCCACATCCACAGAGCCTGTGATTCTCCAGGCCTCTCCAGCTGAGTGAACATTCCCTGCAGGCATCAGAGAACATCCTCGGGGCCACTCCCAGCACGTGAGCAGGGCTGGGACAGCTGAGGCCTTCCTGCCACTCTCCTCTCCTGGAGGTGACACTGCCAGCTTGGGCCATAACACATTTATCACATTTAACAGGTGTGATAACACATTTACCCAGGCAAGGGCTCGGGTCACATCCAGCACCGACTCCAGCACAAACCTGTGGCTGGTGAACAGCCAGGCTGGCACCCAATTCAGCCATCTGGGTTCAATCTGCTTCTCTTCAACTGAACCAGTGAACTCCCCTGCCCCTCTAAAGCAATTGCAGAGCACAGAGGAGCAGCAGCAGCTCCTGGGTGGAACAGAGCAGTGGGGATGGAGCTCCCTGTGCTCACCCAGCCCAGGCACACGGAACTGCGGGTGGCACAGGACAGAACTGGTTTCAGACACACCCCAAGAGCTGCAGGAACAGGCAGGAGTGGAATGAGAGATTGTCTGTGTGCCCAGCAGCCACAGCTGCCCCGGGCAGGGCACTGCAGGGAGCCCCAGAACCTCTGGGGATGCTGCAGGGGCACAGGGAGCCGAGTCCATCCGTGCTGCCCTGGCACTGCCAGGAAATGCTGCAGGGGCACAGGGGTGAGGAATATCTGGGCCTTGGGGCTGTCCTGGCTGGGACCATGCTGGGCTCATCCTTTACAGGCTGGTCTGACTGAGGAAGTTCCAGGCTCTATTTTTACTTCTCAAGTTTAAATAATTACAATTTTTATTTGCCTCTGCTGATCCCCTCCTTTCCCAGCAGCCACCTGAAAAACCCCACCAGTGAAAAGGAGGAATAAAAGTGTTTTCCTGTCACCAGTGCTTAACTCCAAGGACGCTGCCACACAGAGGACATCAAACACCACAACTCTATTCCAGTCACAGCCCTGGGAGAATTTTATCTCTTTAGGCAAATGAATGCTACAAAGGAAAAAATATGTTCATGTCATAAACATCACAAGCTATGAGGAATATAGATCTTTGGAGGGAAATGCATTCATCAGTTGTCATATGCCATAAACTGTACCAGAACAGTCCATAGTCCATTCCAACACAGAAATTACTGTACAATCTACCTTCTACTTTGCACCCCAAGTACTACAAGTGGTTAGTGAGGATATACAACAGTTCTACAGAGAAATCACTCAAGTGGATACATAAATGGGCCCTTTGGGGTTAAGTAAGATTTTCAATAGTTCCACAATGCTACATTCATGCTACCAAGTTCACTGAATTGGGATTTGAGAAAGGAAGAACAGTTTGCCTGTCTCCAGTTAGGAGGTGAAAGGGTCAGAAAGGGATAGAGTTTTGTGTAAGCATTTTAATCTTCCCACAACCATTTCCTTCTCTAGATAACATGACTTTGTGCTTTCATTGCACCTCTGGCTCCCACCTCTCACTGCAGAGCTGGTGGAAGCTCCAATGTTAAACAGTAATTGGCATAAATCTGGGGTTCTTTTTCTTTTATATCTGGCATTTTTTTCCCAAAAGCTACAGAGTGGTGCCTGTTCTCCCCTTCACTTTAAGTCTGGCAAACCTGACTGAGTCCAGGGATGAGACGTGGCTACCAAAGCTCCCAGCCTGGGGGGAGGCAACAGCCCACACCTGTCTGTGTGGCTTTTAAACCATCTCTCTCCACCTCTTCCTCTCCTTACTCTATGTACATTATTTCTTCAAAAGTTTTGCTATAGAACTGCTCTAAATGTAAAGGGTTCAGCAGTTCTAGCCAGGGGCCTGCTCCCCAAAATCACAACCACAGGTATGGCACAGGGGAAGGAGGACTCTACAGATCAGAACAACAAGTTCTCTTTGTAAGTAGTCAAAAGAAGATTTGTACATGTATTTTCCTTCACTTCACAATCAACAAATTTGAGATATCAGGAAAATAAGGTGATCCTTCCCTGTTACTTCCTCTGCTTGTAAAAGAAGTAACTTGTGTAACCTCCTAGAATTGCCAGTGACCTACACAGACTCTAAGTACTGTTTGTCCTCTGAAAGGACAGCAGAATGTGAAAAAAGCCCCATCCCCCAAATCGAAAAAGCACCCCCTTACCAAACCAAACAAAAATAAATAGATTCCAAAAGATACCATTAAATATCAAGTACAGACCTGGGCTCTCAGGCTGCTGTGACAGAGCTCGGGGTTTTCTCTGTCCTACACAGGAAGGGGCTGAGCAGCTCAGACCAAGAAACAGGTCAGGGGAAAAGGGGTGGGTTATGCACAAACAACTGGCAATCAAGTGAACAGACAAGAGTCAAACTCATGCTCCAAGCCCGTGCTGTGTCCCTCCAGAAGCATTTCTCCAAATGCCTCAGTGCTCAGACCCCCTCAGAGGGGTCTCCACACAGGAAGAGAGCTCCTCTCCCAACAACAGCAAAACACTGGCATGAACAATTAATTACCATGGCTATTAATTTCTAATTCATTTTTATACCAAAGCGAGCCTGACGGAGGCTTCCCAGCCAGGTCCCGTGTTTCTAACCTAAAGTATTTCAGCAAAACTAAAGTTCCATAGTTTTGCAAGCAGCAAAATAGAAAGTAATGAAATTGTGGCTAACTGGAGGAGAACTGTACATTCGTGAGAGCACGTACAGGTAGTGCAGCACAGCTACTCTGAAAGGAACCAAACCAAAGCAGCAGACATGCAGGGTCTGCTAACTTATGTTAAAACCATGTTTGCTGGTGATTAAATATGTCTACAGAAGATATATTACCATTCTGAATATATTTTCAAGCAGACCAAAAATACCTCATCTATTGGTTATGGTGTGTTATTTTTAACTAATTAAATATCAGGAGAGATTTTACCCCCTCCCTCGCTATAAAAATTGCACTTATTTTCTATTAAACAAAACAAACAAACAAAAAAGAAGATTTCAATTCTATATCCCAGTATATATTCACATGGAAATGGGATGATCTTGCTCTAAGCTTGCAGGAGTAGGTGTAGCAGTCCTTGCTCTCCAGGACTCCCAGCACAGAAAGTCCCACCAGGACAACCCCCTGCTCCCTCTGTGCTCTGGTGACTTCTTCACTGAAGTGCATGGGTTAACTGGGTTTGTGTTTTTTTGTAAGAAAACCTGAGCTTCAAAAGTCTTTAAAAGGACCTGGAATCAAATCTGGCCCATTCTGACCCAAAACAGCTCAGTTCTGCCAGGAACTCCATCCTGTCCTCGTTTCACACAGCTCCTCCTGAGGCCCCAGGGCTCGGACTGAGGCCAGCGAGGTGTCACTGTCACCCCTTCCCTCCAGTCTCTCTTGGCCCAGGACACTTTTCCTCCTGACACTTCCGAGGGCTCCTCCTTCCCTCCCTTTAGCACTGCTGCCTCCTGTAGGGCTGTGAAGGGCTCCCTGTGCCAATAAAAAAGTCTCTCTGCAATAAAGCATGACTTCTTGGACACTGGTGATGAGCTTCCTCTTGCAAAGTCTTCTCCAGCTCATAAAATGTCATCGTAATCCAATAGCTTGGAGTGCTGGCGGGTCTTCCAGAGGCGGTAAAGGCGGAAGTCAAAGTAAGTCTCAATCATTTGCTTACCTAGAAGTGAAACGAGGCAGAGGGGTCACACCCTGAAAGGAGCACGAGGGACAGGTGACAGAACACAGCAGCACAAACCCCCAGCCTGGCTGGGGCAGGGCACAGCGACCCATCCATGGCAAACACTGACACTGAGCACGTGGAGGGGCCCGTGAGAACCAAACGTCTTTTTAGATCTCCTCAACCATGAACAGCTCCTGTAATCCCCTGGCAGGGTTTGTCCCTGGAGGCAGGAACTGAGCACAAAGTCTCTCTCCAGACTTTGACCTCTCTGCTCTGAGTGCTGAGGGGAGCTGGGGGCTGGACAGGATCAGCCACAGCCTGTGTGAGGCACAGGGACTTCAGAGGTTGTAAACCAAGAGTTAACTCCTTGTAAAGAAACACTAAAAATAATTAACACTGAAAATTCAGATTAAAAAATACCTGTTTTTTTAAAATGACCAGGCCATCCCTGTCCTGCTCCTGTCTGTGCTCCCAGCACACACCAATGCCAGCTGTGCTCCCCAGCCCCTCTGACTGAAGGGGGTCTCACAGGCAGCCAGGAGCTGCATTTGAAAACACAAGGGCAAACAACCTTGCACTCAGACAGGGCTCAAGGAGGGGATTTTCACTTGTGAGGCCTGATTAAGATTAGTTTTAGATGACTTTGCAAAGGATTACAAGGGTACACTCTTAGTATGTCCCAGACTGATCAAGGGGATAAATTCAGACGTGTTCTTCAGCTCAGCTGCTTTAATGCCTGCACACAGAACCCAGTGCCTGGCCTGCTGTGCTGCCCACAAACCTGGGAATTTCCCTGCAAGCTGCTCCTGGACACATCTGTGAGAGTGTTTGCTCTGGGACCTGTGCAGACACCGTGTGCAGCTCAGAACTGAACAGCCTGGGCTAGGGGAGGCCCTGCCCATGGAGGGGCTGAACTGGATGATCCTTAAGGTCCTTTCCAACCCAAAGCAGTCTGTGACTCTGGGGTTCTGTGACCTCTGCACAGTTGAGCACCAACGTGCTCAACTCCTGCACATTCCTGAGGGTGAAGGGAGGTAAGAAAAACCCAGCGGTGTTGAGACCAGAGCTGGGGGCAGCAAAGAAATGCTACAGCTGAATCCTGCGTGGTTTTATCTACCCAGAACTACAGTGAAGATAAAAGAACAGAGGCAAATTCAGAATCTGTCACTTGTGAAACTGCACTGTGAATTATGGACATTGACCAGCAAACAGGAAAAATCCTGTAGCTTCCTGAAATATCTGAGCTACAGGAAACAAAAAAGGGAAAAGGGCCAGCAGACTGAGCTGTAGAATGGCTCTGATGGGCCATATCCCAGCTGCCTATTGACACAATTCCCTTGATACCTGTGGTTTGAGCTGTGGAGAAGAGACCCCAGCACAACTGGCAACAGAAAAGGTTCTGCTCCATGTGCATTTCCCCCACAGACTCCTCATGCCCTAAATAATGATGGATTGTCCTACACTCAGCCTGGAAAGCTGTCTCCTTTGCATTGCCAGGATCCTGGGAGAGGTCTCTGCAGCCTCAGGCACACCAAACAGGGCATTTGAAATGTGAACATATGCAGGAACTGCAAGGGGAAAGCCAGGAGCAGCAGCTGAACTACACAAGGTGGTTACAAGCTAAACAAAGACCATGGCAGGACTTGAGGGAGTCAATACTGCTTTTTGAAGAAGATACTCCCCAAAGGAGCAGACTGGTTAGCAAGGTGTGTGTGTGCATTTTTGTACAGGAAATAAATTACCTTGAGCTGATAGTTCAAGTGGAGACTCAAAGGCAACCCTATAAGGATTCATTAAGTTTTTCAGATTCTGAAATAGCTGAAAAGAAAACATATCAGAGTTAACAGAGAAAACAATGATGACTCCTGAGCACCCGGAACTGCCCATCTTTGTTCTGGAAACCTTTCCACCCATGTCCTTTAAAACATCTATCTCACCAGTAAATAAATAACCCAAGTGCTTTGAACAACTCTTCTCCTCAAAGGTTTCAGTTATTTGTCCCCACAATCCAGAGGGTGGTTCTCCCACACATTCCCACCCAGCAGAAGAGGCAGGTTTAGAGCTCCCAGTGTGACTCTGGCTCCCTGACACTGCAGGGGTGACCCACAAGCTCCTACCTTCTCCCCATTGGGGTTTCCAAGAACATAGCAGCCCATGATGTGGATGATATTTGGTTCAGGATTGACTTTACTCATCAGCCGGCTCAACCTCTTCCAGAAGCTGGAAAAAACAGAACACATGATTAAAAAAAAAAAAAATCTCTCCTCATAGGCATGATTAATGCCAAGGAAGTGTGCACACAGCACTCAGGGCACAAGGTTTGTAGCCTGGGCAGGAAACTGCTCAGGAAGAGCCACTGGATCTCAGACAAGAAAGAACAGGGGCAGAGCCAGGGCCTGAGGAGCAGGTCCAAGTCATGTGGCAGAGAAGGAGGAGCAGCCCATGGAGCCAAGGGAGCTCCAAGGTGAGGAGAAAGGAGCAAAGTCCCCCAGGAGTGCTTCTGCAGTGACAGTTTTACCAAGCATCCCCTCAAGCTTCCTCTCTCCTATTTCTAGCAACAACTGCCCTTTCTGAACACGAGGGTTATCAGTGCACTGGTTCATTTCCAGGGCATGAAATCAGCAGGGAACAGCTGCAGAGATTGTTCTGAGTGAGACAACACAGCCCAGCCATGTCAGCCTGTGCTTGGCACTGCTCACAGTCACCCCCACTTGATGTGTGGTGACTGTGACCACGCACTGGTGCCTGAGGGATGTGAAACAGGATCCCCTCCCCTGGGCAGAGGGTTGCAGCAGGCTTTTGGGAGGCTCTAAAGCCCAGAAATTCCACCACGGGTGTTCCAACCAGACTGCAGCCTCAGCTTTCCTCAGCACTGCCTCCCAGGAACACACAAGCTGGATAGAGACATTCACTTCCAAGCTCCCAAACTTTCAGCTGTGTGTTTACAGCTTTGTGCAGATCCCTGATTGATCAGCTTGGGAGCAGCTATGCCTGGGATGTGCTCAGAATCGTGGATGTGCACACGTGCTGGAGAATTCCACAGCCAGTGTTTGTGCCAGGGCATGAGATTGCTGAGCAGATGTTGATTTTAATACTCAGTTCTCGTGCCAACAGAAAGTTGTGTAGGAACAGGTTGGTGTACATCCTCTCCCCCACAGCCAGGCACTGTTAGCCAAGCAAGTTTGAGCCAGCACCAGTGAGTAGGCAGCAAAACAAGCAAAGCTCTACTCCCTGCAAGGAGCAGCAAATTTGCTCAGCACTCCCAGCTGAAGGCTGGCATGTTAGTGAAAAGCCTCCTCAGTAACAGGCTGGACTTTGAGCAGGCTTTACAGACAAATTCCATTTCCCCTTGGCCAGAGTCAGCTGTGGGGGAATACTCTGGATTTCTGCCATAGTCACCAGCTTAGCAATGCTATCACAACACCATAGGCTCGGGGTGCATGTTCTCATTTCTGGGCAGCAAAGCTGTTTTCAGTAGAAGAAATATCCTTTTTTTCCTCCTGTTTTGACAGTCTCTATCCACATAGACACTAAACAGATAGAAATATAAATCTCTTGGTGACAGGGCTGCAGCACTCCAGGGACAAGCTCAGCTCTGCCACCTTTGCTGCCACCCCTGAATGAGCTGTGAGCTGCTATCCAGTGACTCCTCAGCTTCCTCATCCCCTGACCCCAGCTCCCTTCACTTCTCCTACTCCACCATGTGCTGCAAACATTGAGCAAACCCAGCAGAAAAATGCCATGCAAGCCCAGAACACAACACAACCACTCACAGGATCAGATCTTCCTCCTTCTCCACTTTGGCAAAAGTGGCGACTTTGTTCTTTAACAAGTATAAGTGCCCGGGGCCTCCCTGCAAGAGACAGACGGACAGATGGAAACCCCTCTGCACAGGCCCTGAGCACACAAACCCCGGATGCATTTCCTGTCCTGCCCAGCCATTCCCAGAAGTGCCACAAGGGAGCAGGGCAGCCCTGCACTGCGGGGTCGCTCAGGGAACATCCACACACGGGCAGTGTCTGGGGGTTGGATTCCCTGGTTTTTGCTGCTCTGTGCCCACATCACTCTAGAAAGGCACAATAATAGATTAAAAACGCCATTGTGGGTGGCTGGAGAATAATAGGGAAGACAAGAAAGTCCCTGTCACTGGGGGATGCTGGGGGTGGGCAGAAGAGAAGCTGAGCACAGCGGGGACAGCAGCACTTCAGAGGAACTGGATTTGGGCAGCAGGAGGCATGAACAGGTTGACACATCAGGAACATTAAAAGTCACAATCTCCAGGCCAGTGTGCAGCAAAGCTGCTCCTCTGCAGCACTGGGTACATGGAGAAAGTTAAGTCAGGTCAGCTCCCTCCCTTCTCAAGGCACATTTGCCCAGAAGTCCACAGCTGACCACCACGAGGAACAGAAAATTTGGGAAACCACCAGCAACCCCCAAATCCAGCAGGGCCTGGACCTGCCCCAGCCACAGCTCCAGCCTGACCCTTCTCCTGTGTCCTCTGGCTTCCAGCTCCCAGCTGAGCCATCTGCCAGTCTGGCCCACAGCACACACCACTGTCACACTGAAGCTGGATGGAAACCATAACTATGACACTGCAAGTGCTTGTTCTTGTCCCTGGAATCCTTTCTAGGTCAGTGCTGGTTTGTCTGGGGTTCCTTGAGAGAATCAGTCCAGCTCTTGACTTGACCCCACTGAATCAGATTTGATTTCCTGCTGTCACAGCAACTTGAGACTACTCCATGTCTGGGAAATGGGAAGTGAAAGCTGTGCCTTGGCAGCGACTTTAATGGAAGCTGACTTTGGAATATTAGTTCCTCTATGTCACTTTCCCCATAGAAAAAGACAAATTTGTAACAAATCACCCAAGTGTTTAACAACTTTCATGTACCTGGCAAAATATCAGCATCTTCCAGATTTTGCAGCCTTTCCGATAAATGTTAAGTTTCTTCTCTATTTCCTCTGTAAAAAAAAAAAAAAAGTTGGAAAAGATGAACCATAGACAAAGCTCAAAATTAATCTTATTTCTTTACACTAGTCCTGAGGGAAGGAAGATGAGCTGGCAGAGGTGCTCAGTACATGCCAAAGATGCTGTGGGGAGCAGGAAATGTTAGCAGGGGACAGGGCAGAGAAAGGATGGAACAGCACCAGACACTGCTCTGTAGTGACCACAGCTCCAGAGCAGCCCCAGCCCTCCTGGCCCTCTGCCACTGCTCCCACTCCCCACCACAGGTACAATGAACAGGCACCTGCTGCCCTGTGCCTCAGTTTCTCTGCCACAAACCATGAGTTTAGCACAGAAAACAGGCCACAGAAGTGAATGTTTATTACAACAGCACATCCAAGAGCAGCTGACTGACTGTCAGGGGTCACTGGGGTGACAAAAACACCTCTGTGAGTGGCAGCTGAAGCACAGGGCAGCTGAGTGACTTAAATATTGATGATTACATTTGCAATGGGCAGGAGATAAAAGGAGGTAACACGTACCCAGGATGTCATCAAAGGTGGCATGTTCATGGTCCTGGAAACCAAGACAGAAGACATGTAAAGGTTCACTGTCACTCCACCATCTCCCTAATAACCACACAATCCCATCTCAAGGATGCTTTAACAGCACATTTACACCAACTGATGGCTGCCAGTCACAGCAGCAGTAACCCTCACCCTAAATCACGTTTCAGCGCAGAAGCTGAAGACTGAACAGTCCATGAAGATCAAATCCTTCTGAAGGCTTGAAGCTGAATGTGCAGACACATCTAAAGCACAGACTGTCCCTCAGATGCATCCAACATCAGCAGTGCCTATCTGGCCCATGTTTTGCAGCCACTCTCTGGCTTTACCCCTGTCCAAGCTGGCTCCCAACACAGCTGCCTCAGCCATAGCAGGGTCATCAGGACAACTGAACAACCCTCCAAGGAAGAGAGGCAGGAGCAGCAAGGCTAAGGCCCAGCAGCAATTCCTGCTGCACACTGACACTGGCCTTGCTGGGCTCAGTCCCACCTCCTCTTCCAAATTCAGCAGTTAAGAAAAAGAAACCCATGACTCCTCACTGCTGTTTCAGACACCTGCTCAGGCCAGACTGCCAGGGAAAAGTCAGAGTTCAGTTAATGACTGAAGGGATGCCCCATTGCACGTGGGGTGATGGGGTTGATGGTTCATTGCCAGGCTCTGAGGTGCTGCTTATCCCAAGGATGAGCATAAGGAGGAGCCCTAAGCCTGGCAATGCCTGCCCTGCCTTCCCTTGATAGTCCTCTCATGCAGCTTGGCTGGGCTGCAGAGCCCAGAGCCCACGAGTGCCATTTCCACCCACCTGACTGTTCCACCTAGACCTGAGCCCCCACAAAGCTACCCCAGACCCCAAAGCTGGGTTCCACACACACCCAAGCTCCTTCCTGACAGCTTTTCCAAATCACAGCAGCATTTTGGAGTCACCCTAACAGCAACTAGGAAAATAAGAAAGTCTCTTTATGACTCCTGTTCTCCTCCACAGCAGAACTGGTTTACTTACATAGAGGATGGGGATGATGGAGGGGTCGTCCCTGCGGATAATTGTTGGGACATACTCTGCTTTGGGCACCTTGGAAGAAATGAGCTGCAAAGAGGAAGAAAGGTGCAACAGCATGAGGAGAAGGCAGTAGAGTCTGGACAGAAGCACAAAGGCCATAAAACAGTGCCCTGTTCAGCTGTTCTCAGCTGTTACTCGAGGTACAGCAAACCCGACCTACATCCCAGCAGAAAGTTCCCAGCCCAGAGCACCCCCAGGCCTGCCAAGTGCCCGAGTGTCACCATCTCCCTGACCCCCAATCCATGAGCACACAGCTCTGCCCTCAGGCTGCACTGGGCCCAGAACAGTCTGGAAAGGGTAGACTGGGGTGCACAGAGGATGCAGCAGCTCGTGCACCACCATGGATGGCTGTACCCCAGCAAGGATCACTCCTGCGAAACCTCCTTTTGGCTGTAGAGAGTGTTCAGTGCCTGGTGCAACCTGCACAGGGTCCAGCCAAGGGCTGGCACTGCACCAGGCACAGCAGGCACAGGGCTGCATGTGTCAGACAGTACCTGACAGCTCTGGCTGAAGCCTCAGCTGGCTCCAGCAGCACCAGAGCTCTGAGCTCTGTTGTGATTCCAGGCCCTGCAGTTCCTCACTGTGGGAGCAGAGCTGGCAGTGGTGCTCAGGTCTCTATTTTCAGGGTTAACAAGCCTTAGGCTGTCTTGGTTCTGTGTTGGTGTCCATCCTGCTCTGATTTGGACTACAGATCCCTCTTTCTAGTCTTCTTTCAACCCATTACCCCCAGCAATAACAGATCTGAACCCATGTCATGTCTTGGCTCATCTCTGAGTGACAGACACCTGAGGCAGTGCCTATACAACAGACTTCCCATGAAGATCCTGAACTTAGCAGCACTGAAAGGACAGGCAGAGCATAAGCTGGAAACTCTCACCATTATTTTTGGTGGAATAAAGTCTTCTCCGTCACATGCCATGGCTTCAAGTTCCTTTTCTGCTTCCCAGTTCAAGTCAAAGTCACCATCCAGAGTCCCGCAGGAATCCTGAAGGTCATGGCCTGCCAGAACACAGGGAGCATTACCAGGGCAGAACAGCCTTCCCCACTGCAGCCTGCCTTGGCAGCTTCCTCACAAGAGGTGCCACGACACTCGTGCCCTCTTGTCACCCACAGAGTGCCAGACACCACTCTGGGGCTGGTGTCTTCAAACAGACAAACATGGAACAAATGAAGAGTGCACAGAGAGCTCACACCACGTGTCACAGAACTTCATCACTCTTGCAGTCACCAAGCTTGGTTTTCAAATGCTAAGTCACAACAGTCACCCTGTCACTCCAGAAATGGGGAAAGAGACAGAACACAGACAGACTCTCTACACTTCAGCACTGCCAGGCTGATAAGCAAAAGTCCAAAGACTTCAAAGCTGGTCTCCTTCTAGTAATTACTGCTCTGACTACATCTTTTGAGGGATTAAAAAGAAAATCTGTCTTGATGGTCAGACTGATCCTGGCAGAGAAGTCTTAGAGCGTGCGTGAGGACAGCTGCAACAAACACAGTCATATTGCAACAGTAGACTTGAACTTGCTCTTCAAATTGACCTTACCTGTTGGCCTTCAATGCTCCTGGGGAAAAAAACATCTGGAAGGAATATAATTGACCATTAAAGGTTAAAAACAGAGATGGTTGCTGGACTGAGGAAAGAGAACCGAGGTGCCACTGTTTGAGCCTTTGGGGATGTCCAAGTGTCGCTGGGCAGTGCCTGGAGCGTGTGAACCACAGCTTTTCCATGGCTTTTCCATGTGCCTCCGGGCAGCTGAGGGAGCAGGGAGGAGTCAGACTGCCAAACAACAGGGTCATGTTTTGAACCTGGCCTTCCATACACCTCCCCCTGCAACCTGGGTCTTCTACACCTATCTGGCCAGATCTCGTGCTTACCTGGTAGATCAGGTCATTTCATTAGTGAAATTCACTTCAACATGGGCAAACTCATAGCCACCAAGCTCCTGCCTACAGGCTTGCAATAAAATCTGTGTAAAACAGCCATTCCCTTTATAAGAATACAGTGAGAAGATGCTGGCATTCCTTCCTGTAAATGAACACAACAGCATCTCAGACCCCTCAAGCAGAACATGGCAGCATTACTGGGGAGTCCCAAAGGGATTCCTGGCAGCCCAAATGAAGATCAGATTGCCCCAAGCTATCACCTGTGCAGGAAATCAAAGCTCTATCACATCAGCTGTGTTCTTGAGCTATTCCAGGCTAGGAAAGAGCTCAGAAGGGGCCCCTGTATGGGAAGCCACGTTAGCCCCACTATGGTAAAGGCAGCCTTGGACTGGTGAGCTTCCAGAGAGGTTGTTTTGGTGCCAAGAGGATAAGGGATGATGGGAACAGAGGGCTGTAAGAGAGCTGTACCACTGGGTACCCTTTGGCAACTGCTCAATAACCTGAGGTTGGATGAGTGGTGCTCTACAAATAAATACAGGTACACACAGATGAACAGGTACATACACCTGGAGCGTTACCTGCTCCGATCTCAGGAAACTAAAAAAGGATGACAGACAGGACAGAAGGGCACAGAGGAGTTACTCCAGTGGGACTCCAGTCAGCAACTGCTGGAGGGTTTACCCACAGGAGGAAGCTCAAAGGACTCAGAACTCACTTTCTCGAGAGTCATGGAAGGGATCAGCTTTGATGGGAGTCGGGTCACTCCAGGACCTGCTGAAGCTCCTCTCACGCCGTTCGGCAAATGCTAAAGGATAAAACCAGAGCACGACATTAACAGATCCCAAAGCACCTCTGCTGCTGCCAGCAAACAATTCATCCAGCAGATTGCCACCAAAGCCACACATCACAGACTCCCCTGGGCTGGTCCTTCCACTTGCCAAACGTGAGTCCTTTCCACACAGCAGAGACAAAGTGCCCACTTGTGCACAGGATGGGACATGGAACACAGAAAAGGGACAACACTTGATGGTCTCTCCTTAAATGCACACAGCTCAAACCTCAATTTAACCAAGTCCAGTGTAAGTGCTCAGACTCCAAGGCCTCACAGAAACATGCACTGCACAGCTAAAGGCACCTGCATGCTCAGAAGAAGGCTGTAGCTCTCCAGTCAGCTCTCCCTTCATGTTCTACTGACATCCCAGCCAGAGTTGGACCAAACAGCAGGGAGGGGATGTCTCTGGAAAGCTCATGCTTTCTACATTTTGTTGCCAAAGAGGAAATCCTTCAGCCTCTGCTTGCTTCTTGTGAGCACTACTCATAGCTTTTTTTCCTCCCAAGGAGTGCTGTATTGTTTGCACCAGCATTTCCAAAGCACAGCCCAGGGAGCTTGGCTCAGACGGCTGCACCGCAGGCAAATTCCTGGGAACTGGCAACCACCATGTCTGACTTGGCAAGCCCATGTGAGAGCCATTATGCCAGGATTAACAGCCACTTATGGGCACTAATACCTATTTCTGGTGGCAGACAGAATGTGCAGCAGGGAACTGAGTAACAGCAGCACAGGAATTCACTGCAGATCAGCATCACAAGAGCAGTCTGTCCCCTGCTGAAGTGTGGCCACAGTGGGTGTCTGGGGAGACAAACCACATCTTCAGGTGATCTCCATCCTCAGCTTTCAGTAAAACCCAGGCATTTAGCTACTGTGCACTGAAAGAAAGCTTTGAAAACATGACCCAAGAGTTCCTGAGGCAGAGGCATGCCTGAGTTTCACGGAGGTGAGCCCTGTCCACATCAGGCAGTGCTAACTCAGTTGCCAATGAAGACTCTGGAAAGGGCAAAGCTCTTTGCTGATCACTTCCCACAGCTTATGAGAAAGGAAAGAATGCAAACTGAACTCAGCAGTGCTTTGCTGTGGGCACTCCATACACGATGCCTGGTCAGCAGCTGGGAAGAACAAGGTGCTTTCTCTTCTGGAGCAATCCTCAGCTCCCAGGAGCAGGTTACACCACTTTCACAGCATTAAGGGAGTTGCCCAACCAAGTTTTGGAGGATTATTGCCTTCCCCAGGGAAAGGGAATTGCCATTTTGTAGGCTTAAGAGGTGATTTCTTCCCCAGTGAGGGATAACACCCCCTGATTTGCTCCTTGTTCCAATCTATTCTCTGATGCTCTTCTTTCTTCCTTCCACCATCATCTCGGTTCCCACCAGGTAACTCTCCCACAGGCCCTGCTGTGGAGATGGCAGTGGGACAGGGGAGGAGGGGACAGCCAGCGGTCTCTGTGGCACATGAAGCCACAGTTGGTCACAGCTGCAAAGAGAGGCCAGGAACTCTGCTGGACTCTCAGCTTGGGTTCTCCTCACTGGCCTCCACACCAGTGATCACCAAGTTTCACACAGGAGACAAAGATGATGCAGCTTTCCTTCCATGCCTTGCACCAGGGACATCCCATAGCCACAGCAGAGGGTCCTTGGGAACAGCCTGAGGCTGCTGCAGGCATCCACATGTCCTGGACACCTGCAACCACCTGGCCTTCTTGTTTGTAGGGTAAAATGGCACCAACAGGTCAAATCCTCTCTCCAGCCCAAAGCCAGATCCTTTCAATTCACATTTGAATGTGACAGAGTTCCCACAAACCCCAGAAAGCCCAGCTCCTCACAGCCACACTTCCAGGTGCTCACTTACTTTGTGCTTTAACCCTTCGGCTCCCCACCATGCGGAGGTGCTTCCGAAAATTCCTGAAAGAAAGGCCAAACACAACCTTTGAGAAGGGTGACACGAAGAAACACCTGGGCCCAGCAGGACTGTGAAAACAGGGAGGAAGAAAATAAAATGGGGATGATGGCATATTTCCTTCTGGCCATTCCAAACTAGAGCCCAGGCCCCCAGCCTGCAGTGATTTACTGCTGGGGATGGTGATGTTTGTTGAGTGGGGCTGTTCTGAGCTCCCTGGGCTGGTGGTACAGGGCAAGTGGGGTCCCACAGGGCAGCCCCCTGCTCATGGCTGCTTTCCTTTTTCTCTGGTTAAGCTTTACCTGTGCTGTATTTGCTGAGGACACCCACTGCCCATGCTGGCAGTGTTCTCTCTTTTCCTGGTAAAGAGCAGTTACTGCTCTCCTCTCTCCAGCAGGAACGTGGGGTGCTCAGGCTCTGCACACACCACACTCGTGGCTGTGCTCATTCCCAAACACAGCAGCTCCTACAACTCCTCCTGTGCTGTTGGTAACCATGCAGCCCTGCTGCTCTCCAGGCAGAGCTGGGGAGGACCAAAGCAGGTTCTCCCTCCTTGCACAGCAGAGTTCAGTGATGCTGCCTGTCCCCACGGGCCTGCTCTCCCTGTGTGCTGGCCTCATAGGCAGGTCCAGCGGGGCTGCAGAGCACACAGCTCCAGGGGAAAGCCCTGGGGAGCAGCTACACCCCAGAGTCAGGACTGTCTGAAACAGAATGTCCTGGCCACTCCTGAGAGGCCATGGCAAAGGGACTCTGTCCAGCCCCTCTGAGTGCAAGGGATCAGTGTCTCAGTTTCTCACCACTCACGAGGCAGGAACAGGACAGAACAAACAGGACACCAGAGCAGACAGGGAGAATCAGCATCAAGAGCAGCATCACCTCTCCATGAATCCTATTTAGTGACTGTGGCTTCACCCCACAGTGCAGCCCCAGGATGACAGAGAGCCCCTGGAGTGGGGGAGCCTCCCTGGATTCCTTGTACCCCCCAAGACACAGGGCAAACACCAGGCAACAGACACCACAGCTGGTGAAAGGGGTAAGTCACAAGTTGTCTGGCTCACACACAGGTAAGTGGGGTGAGTAAGGACATGGCACAACCATGCAGATGCTTTAGCAAACTGATTCGACCAAAAGACACTTCCAGCACTGACAAGAAGTTGTTCAGAGAAACTGGGATACATCTGTTCCTGTCTGGAGATCCACACAAGCTCAGTCCTCATGGGAGAGCACCCATGTCACCTCCTGCACCTCCCCTCTTTGGCCTGGGATCCCTTGTTGTCATCAGGCTCCAAATTCATCAAGAAGCAGAACCAGCAGCTGGGAGCAGCATTATTCCATGCCAAACTCCTGTCTATGCTTGGGCTATTAATGTTTCCCAAAGATTTGTCTCTACTTGGGTACATGAAGATTCACTGCTGTGGATCAGACAAGTTCCCCTTTAGACACATCCCTGGCCTGGCTGTTTGTACAAAGCCCTCTGGGGTCTTACAGTGCATTAGATTAAAATCCAAATAAATGCAACTTTTTAAGGGACCCAGGACTGTTCTTTACACAAAAAGTCTTAGACATATGTGATATGGAAATCTTTATGGTCTGTTGTGAGCCTCATATCATACCATATCACTGATCACCAATGTTAATTGCCCAAAGCCACTGTCACATCCTTTGGGCTTTTGGCATTTTGGAGTAAAACCCACTTTTCTGTTCAATGCCCAGCTGTCCTCTCCACACAGAAGTTTCTTCAGACCCTGGGAGAAGCAGGGTAAAGCAGCTTTTGCCATGGAAGAAGGCTGCTCCCAGCTGCCTGGACAGCTTGGGCTCTCCCATAAGAGACCTAAATACCATCTCCTAAGCACTGCTGAGTGCAGCTCCAAGGAGAATCCAGCTGTTCAAGGTTAACCACTGCACTAAATACTCACAGAATGGTACAAAGGCCTTTTGCTCCACCTATTTTCTTATAGAAAAAACAGCACTTTTGAAAAGTAGTGCAAGTCTGGGTCTGTCTCCTAATATGGCCGTGCTGTGAACATTGAGATCCTTCTGAGGGCTTCTTGCAGCCGCCTGGCTCCTCAGGCTCCTCTGTGCCTGCATATCAGCATGACAGGACTGGCCCTGGGAAGCTGCAACCAGCTCCATGAGCAGTGGGGCTCCCCAAACCTGCCCAGACTTCCTGCCTGGCTCCTGCAACTGCACCCAGGAACCCTGTGGCATTTGATGCCTTGCAAGATCCCTTCACCCATGATGACACAAACCAGAATCGCTCAAACCAGAATCTCCTCATTACTCCCTTTTCTGAACAGCTCTCCTCCCGTGTGCCTCATGGCCTGCATGGCCCATGGCACCTCCAGGGTATCCATCCCAGCCAGAGGGGCTCCAAAACACTGCAGTCTTACTCCACACCCTGCAGCTCTGCCTGCAGGGGGTCACCACACTCTGCCCAGAAGTCTTTTCACTATCCAAATTCCTGGCAGCACCTCTCACACTCTTCTCTCTGGCAGCTCTGGGCAGCCCTCACTCCACAGGCAGTGGCCATCCTTGTGGCCACACCACACAATCCAGCCTCTCTGGACACAGGACTCAGCACTGAAGGGGCTGTGTGAGAACAGCTGAACCCTGGAACACCCACAAAGAGCTGCACAGCAGGGCTCTCCTTGCTCCCTGCAGGAGCTGTCCCCCTCAGTGCTGTCCCACTCCTCTCTGGAACAGGACAGGCACAGCCAGGCTGCCTGCCCTGCCCTGCCCAGGTGCACAGCAGCTGAAGGGACACACTGGACATGGCTCAGGTGACTCTGTCCTCTCTCCTGACTACACAGCCCCACCAAGTGACACTACTGCTCCTGTACTCACAAGCCATTTTCTAACCAAGACTTGCCTCTGCCTAACAAATTCTGAGAAATCTCTCTTTTTAAAGATACACTGTCTATTTGTTTAGAGTGTCTTTAGTTGGGATTTTTATTTCTCTTTGTTATTGATGAAAAAACTTCAACACTCTGAAGTTGCTAAAAAAAGATATTACCTGGCAATTTCTCAGTTAAAAAAACCTGATGTTTTTCTCCCACTTGGTTTTGAACAGTGTTGAAGTGATCATGCAGTTTTAAACCAATGACACAGATATTGTCTTATCCTTTTTAGTCTTGGCACATTTAAAAAACCAAACCAGTTCTCATTCCTACTGTGAATAAGTGACGTGCCATAGGAAGCCTACAGAAGGAAACCAGGCCCTTCTGGACAAGGATCAGTCCCCATCCACTTTTATTTCTCTTCTATTATTGAAAAAAAAAACTTAAAAATTGACTTCTGGTCACTAGAGATGTCAATTTTGCCTAGGTCTCAGATTTTTGAGGTGCATTTGTAGATGCAGCAATGGCACATACAGTATTCATCTAACCTCAAATAAATGCCTGCCTGTGGCAGGGGAGCTGGAACTAGATCATATTTTAGATGTCTTCCAAGCCAAGCCATTCTGTGATGATCTGGAATTCCAAGCTGGAATGTGGAAATTGCATCTTGAATTTTTAAAGTATGTATTTTTCTGCCTGAGGCACAGATCATGTGGAATGCTAAAAGCAACTTGACAGTGTTCTTTAAGAAGATGGAGCTCAGCTCTCCTGAGCATCATTCACCTCCTCAACTGCAGCAGAGTCACTGCCAGCGTCCCCAGGACAGCACAGAGACAGGGACAGCCACGGTCAATGCCAGCAGGGCTCAGTACTGACCCAAGGGCCCATGCAACAGCAGTCACAGCTCGGGGGAAGGGGCCCTACCTCTGGATAAGAGCTGCAGAATCATTCTCTCGTTTCCGTCTCTTCCTCTCTGCGTAGCCCCTGAACGCCCTGGGAAACCATTTCAAGCCATTAACCAAGTCCACAGCTTGGAAGTGGACAGGACAAGGGACACACAGAGGGAAGCTCTCAGCAGACAACAGAGGTGGAGCTGCCCAGGGGGCTGGGCAGCACCTTGTGTGGGTCAGGGCACTCAAACCACAGCTCCTCACTCCCTCAAACATCAGAACGTGGCCCAAACGAGCAGCCACCATCTCTGCTCTGCAGAATGCACCTGGGAGCTGAGCCACACCCTCTCTGCACAGCAGCATCCAGAGGGACAAAGTGTGCCAGAAAATGAGGACTGCATTCAGAGGATGAGGATGGTTTGGTGGGATCCATGTAGGCCTAGCAGGTGTAGCCATCTGACATCCTGACAGCCCCTAGCACAGGGAAAGCATGAGTGAATGTGATGGACAGGAGAGGAGAGTTTATCCAGGACACCAACAGACAAAGAAATAAAAAAATTAAGATTATACTTACGAGATGCTAGAGATTCCAGGAGATGCAGGGGAAAAGAGAAAGAAGAGGAATTTATTAGTGCTCAGCCCCAGCCAGTGTTCTGAGGGAATTCTCACTCCAGAAGGAATACTTCTTGTTAGGTGGAAGGAAATTGCTTTTTAAATTAAACATTTCTCAGCAGTGAGATTTCTCCTTGATTGAGCTTAATCCTCCCTGGGGCAGGGCTGACATGTGGCTTGGATGCAAACTGAGCTCCACGTGGACCCAGAGAATGTGCAGATGTACAAGAGCTGAGTGTGGCCTGTGAGGCTGCAGCACCACGAGCTCCTGGAGCAGGGAGAGCTGCTCCCACCATGACAAACACTGCCTGCTCCATGAAGGGAGTGGGCACAGCAGGATGGAAACACTGGAGCAGAGGCCAAGGCACCTGGGGAGCCACCCCAGCACTTTGGGGAGGAGCCCTGAACTTCTGGAGGTGTTTCTGTGTCACTTCCAGAGGCAGCACAGAAGCTCCAGAAATGTTAACCAAGGAGCCACATCAACGAAGGGAACTGTGCTCCTCAAAGGTTACCTCAGGGCACCATTCCCCCAAACAACCCCACACTGGCCTTCAACCCCTGTAAGCCATGGGCCATCATCCTGCAACAAATCTGCCCAGAAAATACGAATTCAGACAGCAAAGGCTGGGTCCAAATGTGCTGATTTGATTTTGCACATCGTTTGTGGGTCAGATCCCAATTGTGAAATACCATTGACTGTTATCAGCCAATGTTTTTTAAATGTTTTTTTTCTGGGGGATGCAGCTACCCCATTCCTCAATTCCAGACTGAGCCCTCCCTGCATGAATCCTTTCAGGTCTGATCCAGTCTGGGTTAACCCAAGAGAAATAATAAGTCTCTTTTCAGGATGTGGGGAGGAAAAAGCACAAGGGAAAGAATAAATGTCAGAGAAATAGAAGTACAAAAAGGACACCAGATTAGGCAAGAAGAAAACAGAGAGAGACAGAGATTTGAGGGTGTCCCAAACATTGGAAGAAACACACAGGGAAGATGTGACAAGGCTGGGGAAGGGCCTTGGAAAGCAGAACAGCATCTCGTTTCCCTCACTGCTTGCCTTGGTTTTCCAGTCAGGTAGGAAATACCTGAAACCAGGAAGGCAGCACTCCCTGGCAAGCCAAGTACATCCTGGACACAAGGCTTCCTTTACTCTCCTCAGCCCTTTGAGAGCTGCCTCATCCTAAAATACAGCACCCAGGGGCACCAAAACCTGCATGGAGTGTGGAGGGAAAAGCTCCTCCTAACTCACAGCCCTTCATACTTTGCATACATCTTATCCCAGAGGAATCCACTCTCTGGAGTGAGGGATGCAGGGCAAGCCTGGAATAACCTTCCCTTAGGAAGTGTGTGCAGCAGAAGCAGCTGGTGGAGGGTCTGCAGAGGCAGCCAGGCCACAGTGTCACAGACAACAAAAAATTAGGGAAGCAGAGAAGAGCAGGGTAGCTCAAGGATTTAAAGAAGGTCAAACCAAACAAATGAGAGCAGTAGGAAAGAACTAGTAAGTGGGAAAGAAAATTAACAAGACACAAGTTTCTTTCTTTCTCATCCCTCAGCAGTGATGCCACACACACAATTCCTGCTCCAGGCTCTCAGCTTTGAGTACGTCTGGACTCTGAGATCCAGAACAAAAGCCACAGCAGTAGTTTCACTTACGCTTGCATAGTTGTAGTAGCAGTGTGAAAACTGAAGAGGTTCTCTTTTGGGAACCAGGTTCGTATGGGGACATCATCTGCAAGAGACAGAGAGCAAAGCCTGAGCACCCAGCAGGCACAGACATCCTTCAGCCAGCCACATTTCCTTCCCAAGCTCCTTCTCTCAGGACTTTCCTTCAGCATCCTGCCCTGACTGAACAGGAGTTCAAGTCTCATCCTCCTCATATAAATGCACACTGCCACCGAGTGTTCTGTAAATTCGTGCTAAGCCCGTCTATCAGGCTACTAAGTGAAGAATAAAAGCTCTATCTTAAGCATTGGAGATTAGAATAATCCAGGAATTACAGAACTGACATTTGAACTTGGAAAAAAAAACAACAGGGAAAAGAAACATTTTTCATTATAGCATTTTTCTGTCTCTGCCTTTTCCTTTATTGATTTAAACTGTCCTATTCCTCTATTTCTTTCTGATACAGCCCAGTAGAAGATGAAAAGCATTTATTTTCCACTCAAAACAGTAAACCTGAAATATCCTCTCTTTTGCTGCCAACTGAAGTTTCAATAAGCCCCTCTCACACCTGGTTCTGGTGACTTGGCCTTCAGGAGTTCCCCTGGTTTGGAAGTCAAACCACCCATCAGCTCCACAACCTGCAGGTAACTGAGCTGATTTGGGCACCTCTCTTTGTAAACTACCCTGCCCAAACCAACTGTGGTTTCTCCTAATTCCAGGGCATTAGAACACTGCATCACCTTCACTGAATGACCACTAAGACAAAAAGCAAAATGAGTCACCAATTAAGTGTGTGGTGACTAGGAGGAGGACCCTGCCCAAGCAGCAGCTCCTGCTGACAACTCTCAGGCTGGAGTCAGGCTGGCAGGGAATCAGAGGGGCATTGAAATCCACTGCCACAACACTTAGGAGATCTCAGTGGACTGGATCCCTGGGGCTGGGGGCTCCCTCATTTTTCATCTTGCTACACTCCCAATTTGTGGCTCCCTTGCCTAATGCCTTGCTCCATGTTGCTGATTGTGTCTTGCCTCAGTCATTCAAGTCTTCAGATCTGATAATGCTTCATATTCTGGCATTGTCAAGGTATTTTTAAATTCACTTTCACTGGCCCAAGCCCAGTCAAACTCCACATGCCCACTGCAGGCATAATTACTACAGACAAGGCATTTTACCAAATGTTTTATACAGATAATCATATCCTATAGATTATTCCCTGAAAGTACTGAAAGTGGCTGCAATTACAGATGCAAAAAATGCTAAGTGCACCTGGGGAGCCTTCCTTTGAAGTGCAGCTTCCAAGAAATCTATCGAAAGCTGTACCACACTCCTTCTCAGTTTACATCAAGTCTTGTTTAAAGGAACTCCAAGGAAATATAGATGTTAAATGAAACTGCATTCCAGTATGCTAAAGACTTCTGATGCAGTCCCAAAGTCTGCTCTCCTCCAAAACACAGAGACAGAAGCAAAGCAGAATAACTCAGGCTGTAAATGAGTTACTTGTTTGAAGCCTCCAACCCACAGAAGTGGCGAAGGAGAAGTTGCAAAAATTCCTTTTTAGCCAACAATTCTGTACAGGCTTCTCAGGGACTACTCATCTCAAAGGACTGACAATCTCTTAAAGTGTTTTACAGCTTTTAAGCCACAGGCTTTGGTTCAAAGCAGAACTTACTAACAACAGCCAATATCCTTAGGAGGCTTTGCCTGCACCATTGCTGGGAGCTTTCTTTCCTTTTCTCATAGACTGGAGTTAACTTAGGAAAAATATCCCTGCCCTCCACCCAGCACTCAATGCAGAACAGAGGATTTGGGACCCTTCAGAGGGTAGAACATCAGCAGAGGAGCTCACAGGTGGGGACTGGGCAGTGCAGCTCAGCTCCAGAGCTCGCTCACCCAATTAAAATTCAGATTATGGGTGAAGGTGTTGCTGCCAGGAACAGGCAGCACATCCTTTCTAGCCAGGCAGAGCAGCTTGCTCTCCTTTCCTGTCACCACCAACTGTGAGGAAGCAGTGGAGGAGCCAAGGGCCTGATAAGGCTGGAGGTGCACACCACCACCACATCCAGCATCTCCAGCCACTCCCCACTGCACCCAAATCCCAGCACCTGTGTCCATGAGTGGATTGTCTGTACCAGATGCTGGGAGCAGCCCAGGAGAGGACAGCTTGTGCTTCCCTGGAATGGTGTCAGGCATCAGAAACTCAGCATCAAAATCCAGATCCATTGATGCCAATGGGGCCTGGCTGCCATAAGTGTTTGTTTGCAGCAGCAACTTGTGATGTAAATGCAAAGAGAAGCAGCAGTGCCAGGTGAACCCCTGGGGAAATCAGCCTCTCCTGCCTGCACTCCTCTCTGCTCCCTTCTCCCTGCTAGCCAGGCAGGAAGGACATGTCAGGGAATTTCTGCAACCTGTGGCACTTGTGCTGTTCAGTTCTGGGGTTATCTCTGAGTGGCAGCACTTGGATAGAGAGCACAAAGAAGCTGAGGGAATTCTCCTTCCATGGTGCCAGTGCTGGGATGGAATTTGGGCTTGGGGACACAGTCCTACCTGTGCAGCCACGCATGCCAGGACCCAGAGGCTTGAGATGAGCACCCAGGGGAGCTGCTGAAACATGATATGCCCATGGGGGTATCCACAGGTCCTGTACTGGCCACTTTGTTCCCATTTAAGTAACTACTCTGACAAGTTTTCAGAAAGGTGAATCTCCACTCCACAGTGATGACTGGCCCCAATGGAAATGGCAGCTTGGTTGAAAACAGATACTGAATTCCAAGGCCCAGTATCAGCATCTCCCTGCAGGAACTGCCAGCACATGGTTTCCCAGCAAACACAGCTCCAGCTGTGAGGAGCTGAACTCCTCCATTAATGATATGGAGCTTTCCCCTGCTTCTGTATCAAGTAACTTCCTTCAATCCCACAGTGCAAAGTGCAATTCTGATTTATCCAGGTGTGCTGGTTTGGGCTGGGATCAAGTTAATTTTCTTCACAGGAGCTGCTATGGGCCCCATGCAGTGTCTGATGTGAAGCCCAGAAAATCCCATTGAACAGAGGAACAATGCTTAAAAATCATGCACAGGATTCCAGGGGGTTGCAGTTTTCCCACACATTTCATAATCAGCTCTTTTTTCATTACTATTCTTCAGTTTAGGCCATATATTCACGTAGCCACATAACTTCAGGTATCTAGGCATGAAAATATGGTCCAGGACCCAAACTTTTACCTGTAGTAAATATCACTGTAGCATTTACCAGAAAACCATGAACCCAGGAAAGCTGGACAGTTTGATCTCCACAGTCCTTATACACAGCTTCTTTTCAAGGAGAAAACCGTGACCTTTCCTGGCCAGACTCTGCTCTAAATGCCTTGATGTATGTTTACAGAAAAAAATCAGACAAAAATTAGGCCAGACTCTTTGCCAGCCACACACAGGCAAAGCACTGCACATCAGTTTATAATTCAAAGCACACAGACTGTGACATATATTTGATTAATGGTTCAGTTTTTAAAGACAATCTTTTTT
>VXBI01009258.1:227125-248091 GCA_013397375.1 Toxostoma redivivum | reverse complement strand
TTTTTTAATGGAATGGAATAATTACAAGCCCTATTCCCTGAGAACACTGAGCAGGGAAGAAAGGAGGGAAGAAAGGAAGAAAGTCCAACACTGTTATTTGCTTGTTATTTAGTAGTTATGGGAAGCCCATGATGTGGCACTACATGAGTGGCTTCTAGCCCTGCAAACAAGAATTTTGGGAACACAATGAAGTACAGAACACCATAACCTGAGGCTCCCACAGAGCAGTTCACAGATTTCCCTTGCCCAGCAAGAGGCAGAGAGAGGATCCTGCTCTGAATTGCCTCTGGGATGAGCATGGATGCAGGGCTTTGACAGAGTCCTTCCTCTTTTGCTCTTCCTCCACAGAAAATGAGCTGCATGGAGCCATGAAAACCACCTAGAGCAGCCACTGATGACCAGGAGCTAGGACAAGCTGGCCTCCAACTGAGCTCAGCTTATTGCAAACTCCTCCTTTGACAACCCCTTTCCAGGAAAACCCTTTGCCCCATGGTACCAGAAGGCCCAGGATCAGAACCCCTGTGCTGGGATGAGATGGGAGTCACCAGCACTCACTCACCAGACACTCGATCCACACTGTACATCCTCTCCAGCCTTTTCCTGTGCCACCCAGCCTCGCCAGGTGGGTGCTGCTCCAGCTCAATGGACTGCTGGGAAGGGGCAGCCAGCCTGGTGCAGTTGGGGCACTCCTTGGAGCCCTGGCGGCCGCCTGGCCAGGCCTTGCAGTGCCGGACGCCGTGTGAGCCGCCGGCGCCGTGCGCGTGGTGGCCGTGGTGACACTCCTCGTGGGCAGCCCCCTTCATCACCACCAGCTCCATGCTGTCATTCTCGTGCTCTGACAGCATGGGCCTCTCTCCAGAGATGGTGTACACTCGTGGCTTGGGGCCCTCGCTCGGCATCTTCTCCACCTGCTCCTCGGTGAAGCTCCTCTCGAATTTGCCGTCCGAGATGACCGAGAGCCTGCGCTTGTTCTGGGCCACCTGCTGCATCTCAGGGGAGTCCTCCTGCCCGATGTAGGAGTCTGCTAGCAGGTGATCTGGAACAAAAGGCACATTTTCCTTAAAGCAAAGCCCCACAGACACTGGCAGATTCAGGAGGCTCTTTGCTACTGCTGTGCAGGTGACACAAATACGGAGGTCCCTGCAGGAACTGTTTCAGATGAACGTGTGCCCATCACCAGGGCAGGCACTGAAATGAGAGATATTTCCCAGAGAGAGGCTCAATATTTTAAGCATGTGTGGCCACCCAACAGTTCTAGCAGCAAATTGCACAGCCTGAAAATGCTGCTATGTATGACAGTCCTGGTTCAGCTGCAGCCCTGTTCAGCACATGAGGGCTGGGATGGAGCTGGTCACAGTCTGCAGGACAAGGACCAGCACCACCTTCTCCAAGTGCCAAACTCTGAATACTTGGCATATTAAGTTCTTTCAGAACACTGGCAAAGGGGCAAACCAACAAGGTTTGTTTTTTTTTCCCCTCTTGATTTTCTGCCAGGTGGTTTGACATGAAAGAAATGCAGCAAGGCTTCAGCTGACAGCTGCAGCACAGCACCCCGCTCCCGGCACGCCCCGGTCGCACAGATGGCCACAGCTCTGCCCGTGGGAGCTGTCCTGGAAGGAAACACAGCCGCTCCCTTCGCAGGGTAGGAAGATCCAAAGGAGAGAGGCCCATGAGTGCAACTATCTTTGGAGCCCACACACTGGATGAAGTGCCAGGAAATCTCAGCATTTCCATGGCAATTCCATGCATGAACCCAACAGTAGCTCCCACCCACCTGCTAATCCTTTTTCAAGTGGCTGTTAATTACCTCTTACACTTCCCTTCAGATGGGAAGCAGCTCAGGGACTGGCAAAAAGGCTCAGCAGGGAATGCATTATTTACGTGACTACTACCCAAAAATGAAATCAGTAGCGTCCAGCACAGACAGAAGCAGTTAAAACAGAAGCAGAAAGCAAACCCAAGCCTTTATTTCAGTAGATATTTAAGGAATATAACTTCTTTAGATACTGAGTCATGACCTGGAAGAACTCATCTACAATTTGAAGGCTTGGCTACCTTGCAACTGGCCATGAAGTGAAGGAGGAAGAGGAGAACGACCTCTGGACAGGAGTGGTGGTGTATGTGTGTAACATGGGCCTGTCATTCAGCCACATTCTGCTGCCCATGAAGTGCTCCTGGGCCCTCTGAGAGGAGCCCTCCTAGGCTGAGGCCATACAGAGTCAGCTTTTGAATCTGAAATCCATCCTGGAACATGCTCACATTGCCCAGGGCCTCTCACTCTGCTCTGTTTGCAATCAGAACTGAGCTGGTACCAGTACAGGGTGTCACCCTTGTCTCATTCTTCTGCTTAAGATACAACTTCCTCCAGCACCACTAGGAAATATATCAGTCTCTGGCCACT
This sequence comes from Toxostoma redivivum, assembly GCA_013397375.1. Taxonomy (NCBI): domain Eukaryota; kingdom Metazoa; phylum Chordata; class Aves; order Passeriformes; family Mimidae; genus Toxostoma; species Toxostoma redivivum. The sequence continues at coordinate 245,690 of VXBI01009258.1, read as the reverse complement.
CTGCTCAAGAAGTGACTGTCAGGGCTGTTCAGGCTGACACAAGTCAGGTTAGCTTCCATTTGTCTCCTCAAAGTCTCTGGATACTGGAGCTGGCAGCTGTGTAACTCCTGCAGCTGGCCAGGAGGAGACACTGTAGGAGAATAAAGAGCCGTGCTTTTTAAATCTGCAGCTGAAGCTCTGTCCAGGCTTCACCTGAAGTCAAAAATCCCCGTCCAGACATACTGAGGGGTAGTGCCCTCAGATACTGCCCAGGTAATGGGAAAGGCTGGCAGGGCTCTTCTTGCCCCATGGTCAGTGTGGACATCTGCACCTGCTCCAGGAGGAGCTGATGGACAACAAGGACCATTCCAGAGGAAGAAGGTGCTCCACAGGCTGTCATCCCAAAGCCTGTACCCACCACTGGGTACGGTGTCACAAAACAGTGCAGAGAGTGCTCACAGGTCACAGAGCCTCTCAAACCATGTGTCACTCCCCAAGAGGCAGCAGGTTCCCTGCATCTGTTCTCCAGCAGCTCAGATCCTCCCCAGCTCCAGGATTAACTGTGCTCTAGAGTGGGCATGTCTTGGGAAAACACCACCAAACGACTCCTTGAGATCTGCCAAGATCTGTGCTTGCTAATAGTGCCAAACAAACCATTTTTAAAATTAAAAACAAAGGCCAGCTCTAAGTACTCGTCTCAACTTGTCAAATTTACTAATCTGTGTGGGCACAGTGACGCTACAGATTTCTTAAGACACCACAGAATCGTGGCTGACAGCTGCCCCTGTTCCTCCTGAAACTGATACTTGCATGGAAGATGCACAGCCTCCTCAAAGGGAACACACACGAGTGTCACCTTCACTCACACACTGACAGCTCTGGAATTCAGAGATCCAGGAATTCCTGAGCCCTGGGATCTGTGGCTAAATGGAAAAATGAAGTCCTCAAAGCACAATATGCCTGAAAATGCTGATGATCACAAGAGCAAAGAGACCAATTCCAGTCTGTTTTATAAGCACTGAGGTCTGTTCAGCTCCATAAAAATTACAGACATTTCAGGGGGCCATGACTGGTTTCAATAAGAGTCAATTTTTTACTGAAATCCCAGAAGGATTGACCAGATATATCTGACATTACCTACCTGATCTAGCATGCAAAATGTGAGGATAATTCTTTCTTCCTACCTTACTTGTCCCCTCCTCACTTGCACTTATGTAGGAGTTTTCATGATCTACACTACAAAGGGCTGCCAGCACACCAGTGCTTTCTTTTTGTAAAACAATTGGGTAATTCTTCATTTTCATTCAATTTAACACTTTCAGTAATTACACATTGGAGAAGGAACTTCATATGCAAAGGGAATACCAAGCTTTATTCAAGAGTAGTTGTTAATAAAGAATTTATCTCCAGAAAAAAAAATAGTGTGGAAGGGAAAGAGATTCTAACATCCATCATAATGAATTACTGGCCTGTAGAACAGAATCCACACCATTTCAGGAGTCTGTGCACTCACATACACGAGGTCACACACACCAGCAGCCCCAAGATGTGACCAGTGACCCTTGTCTGTACTTGCAGTGAACAGGATTCAGGTGCCAAAGCACTGCACCAGTTGCCACGATGACAGTGGAGGCTAATAGTTTGTTTCTGCTAGGAAAGAATCAGGCTGGTCCAGAATCAGTGCTGGATTAGAGCTGAGCCACAGGGATGCTGGGTGAGGAGAACCAAGGGACACTAAGGGGAGCTCAGCAATGCCTGGAGCTGCCTTCTGGAGTCAGCTGCAGCAGGCTGCTGTTAACACTCTCTCCTCGAGCTGCTGCTCCCTTCTTTCCATTTTCACATTGCTCTTGCCACCTCTCCCACTCCCAGCTGCTCCATCCACCTGCCATGGCAGCCCTGGCCAGCGTGACTGGGCAGCCTGGCACAGCTCCCTCCTCTCCAGCCGTGGATGGAGCTGCCCTGGGAATGACCCTGCTCCCCCACCTGCCTTCACAGCAACATCTGTGTCTCACACAGCTGCAAAGCTACTTAGGACCAGATAAATCAGGTTCCTCGGGTTCTTTTCACTTTGATTCCTGCTCTGTGTGGATTTATTGTATGAGGGATGATTGCATGAGGGACTGAGCAGCAAGACAGAGGGAAGAAGACCAATGTGCTTATCTGCAGATTGTGTGTCCATTGGTACCAGAAACATCCAGGTGATATTTCCATCACTTCCCTGCCTACCTGGGCCAAGTCCAGCAGGGCTTGACATCCAGTCCTGAGGGCCACTTCTCACCCCACTCGTTATGTAGTAGAACACACCCCTTTTTGGTTTTTTGGCTTCACTTGCTCCTGTCTGACATTTCTTTCTTCACCTTCCACACAGCACTGCCCAACACAGGGCACATGCATGACAAAACACTGACAGCAGTGATAATCTGTGATGGGCAACTGGCAGTGTCTTGAGAAAAAAAGAACCCACATTCTCAACACATGCAGTTCCTGATCATTAGGCATTTATTAGTATTAGATACCTAGAATACATCCTTTTTCATTCAGTAAGTCTAGCTTGAGCACTCACTCTGACTTAGGGAACTGAGAAAGGACTTGCACATTGTCCTGTCACTGCCACCACATTTGTCCAGAGCAGGGAACACACTGGGATCAGCCCCAGCTGACTGATGCCCATCCATAACTGTGGAGCCAAACTCTATCTCCTGTAGACTGCCTTGTGACCCCGTGGGATGAGAAGTTTATAAATCAAGGCAGAATATAGCCAAAGGCACAGACAGAAGCTCCAAATTTATTCCTGTATTTAGCAGCTAAACTGATGATTAAAGCACCTTAGATTTAAAGCCTCCGCTCCAGCATCAGAGGCAAAGTGGCAAAGGGGAATCCAGATAAACGTATTAAAAGAACATCTGTCATCTCAGCAAAAAAACAATTCAGAGAGACAGCTCTTTCTTCCCTGTTCCTCCTCAGCTGGAACTCTCTGGACCTGATGTTTATGACAATTAAGTTCCAACTTTAAATCAAAGAACTGCTGTGGTTCTGAAGATGAAGGGAGAGTTTCTGTGTGTATATGCTCATAGAAGTAGGAATGAAGTTAATGATGTTTTCACCTTGCACCAGGAGGAATCCAGGTGATTCCCTCAGTGAGGGGGGCAGACAGGTGCTCTGGCCAGAGCCAAGGGTACTGCAAAACCCATAACAACCATTCAAATGGCACAGCTGAGAAGTTTCTCAATTCCAAGACCTTCCAACAAGCCTGTCACTGTCCCTCAGGGGTGCTGGCAGGTCCTGGTCTCCTCTGCTCCCTCTCAGAGATGTAATGCAGAACTTCTCCCCATGCCAGCTCTGTTCTCCCAACAATGTGACCCCCAGCACAGGATAGGCAGCTGGGATCAGGGCTGAAATGTGATCAAGAAATAATCATGGGAAAAAATGGGAATTTTGTTCAAGTTACTGAAGCATGAGGCAGGGATATAAAAATAGGAGATAGAACAATTTAAAAAAAGGTCACAGTGGCATTTCAGCCATGCAGTAGCTTCAGAGCCAAGTGAGTAGACGGAATCACAGAATAGCTGGGGTTGGAAGGGATCTCTGGAGATCATCCAGCCCAACTCCTGCCAAGGCAGGGTCACCTGAAGCAGGTTGACACAGCAACGTGTCCAGGTGAGTTTGGAATGTCTCCAGAGAGGGAGACTCCACACCCTCCCTGGGCACCTGATCCAGAGCTCTTTTCCCTCTCCTCATGCTGAGGTGGAACTTCTTGTGTTTTAGTTTATGGCCATTGCTCCCTGTCCTGTCACTAGAGCCACTGACCAGAGTCTGGCACCATCCTCTGACACCCCTGCAGATATTTATGGGCATTAATCACATCCCCTCTGAGACTTCTCTGCTCCAGACTAACCAGACCCAGCTCCTGCAGTCTCTCCTCATGTAAGAGATGCTCCAGACCCCTCATCACCTTTGTAGCCTCTGCTGGAACCTCTCCAGCAGCTCCTTGTCTTTCTTGAGCTGTGCACAAGGAGCTGCACAGTGTTCACTGTGGGTTACCTGAGGCCTGACCAAGCCCCACATGACTTTACTGGGCACCCCGACCCCACTGCTCTGAGAAGAGAACGTCACACAAACAGGGAATGTCACACCCTTCCTGCAAAGCCACAGGGAACAGGCAAAGGCTGCTTCTGGAAAGGAGCTGCTCTCACAAACCAGAAGGTCACTTAGCTATGACAAAATGGTTCCAATTAGTCTTCCCTGCTCAAACGGGCTTCAAAGACAAACAAACTCAAGATAGCATTGACCTGGCGTCTCATAGGTCAGTAACCTTTTAGTCTGGCCTGTAACATTAATGTGAATAGATGAAATTGCTACTGTGAGACACGACCCAAAGGAGCAAGTGGCAGCTCCATCACCAGCCTCAGCATCTCCATGGTAACACCCTGACCCACGTCTTTGTTCCCTTTCTAAGCCAACAACAGATTCCACAGCAAGTTTCAGGACACACCCACACAATCCTTGCACTGGCTGAGGTGGCCTGAAGCCCTCAGAGATGAGATTTCACATCCCTGCTCTGTCCTGAGCTCAGGCCACCTACAACTCCCTCCAGAGCATGGGCCCTTACCAAAAAAGCACCTCCACCTCATCAGCCCAGGGATACACTGAGAGCAGGGCCAGCTGCACCGCCGGGTCTGTCCTGGGGACAGGGCAAACATCCTCTAGAGAAAAAGGCCAACCTGGTGCTTCCTCTGAAGCAGGCTGGGCTGGCAGCTCCACAGTCTAAACCCAGGAAATGGAATGTCCCTCTCAGAGCACTGCACAGCTGCAGCTTTACTTGCTGGTGGCACAGAAAGCTCAGCTCACAGGTTACTCAGCCTGAAGTGCCTGTGAAGCCTCACCTGGGGTTTCTCTAACCCCATGCCAGTTTCTGGCAGCATCAGGAAGCTCCTCTGTGCCTGGCTGCTCCCTCCACACACACTCACAGCCACCCCCTCCCACTGCCACCTGGCTTGGGGAAGCTCACAAGGGCCCTCTCCTCCTTCCACACTCACATTCTTGACTGAAACATAATGCAAAAACCAAAGGAAAGCACAAAGATTACTTTTTTTGAGCTTAAAAGAAGCTTTTCCAGTTTCAGATAACTGCCCCCTTTGGTTTGTCCTGATGCAAACCAGTAACCACGCTGGTTTAGCAGGAGCCATGGAGAATTTGGCCCAAGGCCTGCTAAGCAGCTCCTGCCCAAGGCCCATCACTAAGGACACCTCACATTTCATCTCTCCCTCTCTCTTGTATCCAAAGCCTTTCCCACACAGCCTGCCCAGAGCAGCTGGTCACAGTGGGCATCCCAGTGCTGCATCCTACAGCCCCCACCTCCAGCAGCAGCTGCCCTCCCAATAACCCCACTGAGCAAAACAGATTTAAAAAGTAACAGGAAAAAGCCCCCACAGCTGCCTCCTGATCCTTGTGTCTGAATCCCAGCTTGGATCCCTGCTTTCCCAGACAGGGGAATTTCTCAAAGGCTCTGCTTGCTGTCCTTTCCAATGTCAGTGCCCCATGCCCTGGTACCTTTTCCTCTCACAGTTCCAGAACATGGAGATAAAATCTAATGCAATATCACAGTGTGGAGCCTCTGACACCTAAGCTGGACAATGTCCAAAATTCCATGAGCTCTGTGAGGCACTGAGTGATTACTTCTTCCATGCTTTATTCTCTGCAGCTTTTTTACACTTTTCTTTCACAACATTTCAATCCCTTTCTACATCTTTCTTCTAAGTCTGTCCTAAGGGACACCCAGTCCTACATTAAAAGGTACCAGAAAGCTACAGAAGTCAGCAAAGACTCTGGCCACAGCCTTAGAGGCAGAAGAAATGCTGAACATGGCAAAGTGCTCTTTGTGGAAACCTTCCCAGACCTCCAGCCTGCTTGAATAAGCCAGCAATTAATAGAGGCAGGAAGAGAGCAGGAGATGCATCACCACCCTGGCACCAGCTCCCTCAACACATCCATCCATATCCTGTCACCTGCAGCAAGGTCCAACCCTTCCTTTCTTTCTAATTTCTCAAAATATTTTAAAGATCAGGGGAAAAAAATCTGAGTGATCCCAAAGGGACAACCCCATCATCCTCTGCATTCATACCCCACCACCAGGCAACTGCCTTGTTCCAAAAGGGAAACAAAGGGAAGAAAACTCTGTATTGTCATCATCCCTGACATAACCTCTGAGAAAGAAGAGAGGTAAATGCACCTCCCAGTCACCTGGGAAAAATCTCTTCCAGAAAAAGACACTGGAGAGTTGCATAGGAATAGTCACACAACATTTCTGAGCCATTAAGAATCAGAAGTTGTAACCAACAAATGCTCCCCCTCACCTTTCTTCCCTCCAGGTACACCCTGCAACACCTGCAAGCCTCTCTAGCTTATGCAGCTGTGCAACTCCACAGCCCTGCCCCAGCAAAGCAAGCAGAGCATGAACACTTGTACTGCACATAACTCAGCCCTTGGATGAGGCAGCTGGCCTGGCCTGCTGATCTACAATCCCTCTGCAGCTCTTCATTAGCACTCCCCAATTTCTCCAAGACATTCAGCCACACAAACTCTGCAGAGCAGCCACCACAAATAAAAGCTAGGACTGAAGCAGCAGCTCTTTGATCAGCTGTGGAATGTGAAGTTATGAGGGATGCAAAAGCCATCATATCTTTTCCTTTTCTTGATGGGACTAAAAAGATAAAGACAAACTAAAATGGACAATCCTCAGAGAATAAAGTGCAGCAGAAGTAGAACCATCTGAGGCAGTGTCTGCACACTTGGCATCTCCTTCCACACCTCCATGGATCTCCTGGGGCTGCCTGGGGTGTCAGAGCTCCACCCCTCTGCCGAGGAGCTGAACCAGCAGATAAAGCAGCCAAGAACTGACATCCCAAAGATTCACACCTGCCTCGTTTTCTGCATGAGGACTGTCCTGCACAGGGAGAGAGAAGGGTTCCAGAAAAGGAGGAGTCAGCCCTTATCTCCTTGATTCATACCTTCATTGCCCCACTGATGGCTCTACCACCTTCCTGCTCCTCAAAATCCACACCTCTTTTCCCCCACTGCATTCATCAGTGACTTTAAACATTTCTTAAACCGTTTTTCTCTGGACTGAATCAAGGCCAGCCTCCTTCCAGTCATATTTAGGCCAGAGTCTTCATCCCAGCTCAGTCTGCTGGCAGTGCAAGGAGCATCTGGGTGCAGAGCTGGGTTTATGACAGCAGAAACAGGCCTGTCCCACCAGGTACAACACTCAAGAGGAAAGCTCAGAGCTGACAGACACATAGAGGCACTGAGGACTCGATTCTTTGGAGCACTGAGCTTTCAGGATCTAAGGCACCAACACATGCAATGGGAATTCAACCACAGGATGCAGGTGGGCTTTGCAGGTGAGCTCCTGCCTGCTCAAATTGCTTCTGCCTGCTCTCCAAGGAGCTGGAGCCAATTCAGTCCCCCTGGATGGTAAATGGGTTAGCTGCACTACCTAATTAGTGGCTTTTTTTTTTCCTTTTGTTTTCACTTATAGTCAGGATTAAAAACATGAAGGAAACAAATTTTTTCGTGGTTGGGTTTGGTTGTTTATGAAATCTTACCTAAAGTATAGAGAATTCTGCAACACTTCTAGCTACCAGCTAAAAGTGAGCAAAGTGGAGGTGAATCTAGTTAGTTACAAAGTTTTTTAAAGCTAAACAGTTCAATAAAGAACTAACACCTCTATTATTTTTTCTTTTGACCCAATAACTAAACTCCTGTGACTTGTAGTGTAGCACTATCCAACCAGAAACTACTACATGAAAGTATGAGGAAGGAGGAAGATAGACACAATACCCAAAATCCTCCATCTTGTCCCATTCTAAAAATTTTAAATTCTAAATTCTTCACTATGTGAAATTATACACTTTTATTCTAACTACACACTCATGATCCTAGCTCCATCACTCAAATCTGGAAGTTTTCTCCAAGGCCCCAAGTCAAAAGCAGTGTTCCTCTGGGGGTTCAGTGTCAGAAAGCCCAGAAAGCTCAAAATTCCCAGGCTTCAGTGTTCCAACACCAGATCTGTGCTGTGCCTTCCACTTCTGCAGCAGAGACCCTTCCTTGGCTGTCCTGGAGTCACTGGGTGACAGCTCCTGCTGCAGCTCCAGCATCCTGCCCAGCCAAAGGTGAAGCCTCCACAACCTGCCCAAGTGATCCCGAGATGGAATTTCTGCAGGAAGGAAAGATGTGACTTCCCTGTGATCAGGCTGCTGGGATGAACTAAAAGGAGCCAAATTTTCTACTTGCAGTGTTTTTTATTGGATAGCAACCTTCCTACTGGGGTTATTTATAAAGAAGTGTTACAGACTGTGTTAAGTTATACATTGCAGAATTTCAAAAGATGACTTAAAAATTACGATTCTTTTTTTTCCCCCTCCTCTCTTCCTCAGAATTTAGAGTAATTTCTAGGGAATTTTATTTCTTTCCAAGTGAATACTTAAGGATCCCAGAAGTATTGTGGTATCTCCAAGTGTGTCTTTCACTGCTTGATTCTTGCCTGTGGCAACTAAATTCTCCTGGATTCAAAAACAACATCAAGGCTGATTTACCAAGGGGCAGTGGGTGAAAAGGCTTCCCTGGAGACACAGACAGGGCTGAGATGCTGCTCTGGGCAGCCTGCCTGTGGCACATGAGGCAGGAGTCACATCAGCTCCCTTTCCATGCTCTGCTTACCTACAGTCAGAGCAACCAGGAGCCCCCCAAGGCTGAGCTCAACAGCAGCTTTGTGAGTGCACATCAGAGAGGCTCCCACTCCCTGGATCTGCCAGGGCTGCCCAGGCCTCGGGCACCTGAACAGATCTGCAATTTCTTCTTGTCTCCATCACAGATTCTATTCTCTGCCTGGCCCCAACATGACCCCACAGGTACTACAAGGGCACTACAAAGTGAGCAGGAGCCAACACCTCTCCCTGCTGCAAACTGGGGTGGGGGGGCTGCAAAAAGCACTGGCAAAGACTCCAGGGGACAGAAGCAGCTGCAGAAATGGCCATGATGGAAGGAGCAAAATAAAGGCTTGCACCAAACCCCAGCCTTTCTCTCCCCTTCCCTTCCTACCTCCACATGCTGTTCTTAGGCCAAGTATTGTAAATAAAGTGTCACTGGAGTTATTCATGAAAAGAAACCAAGAAAACCTCAGTACATTGTCTTAGAGCCTTTCCATTCACAACATTAGCACGATGCAGCCAAGGACAACTTGAAGGTCATTAGAACAGATCCAAGGAAAAAGGAAAGGACTCAGCTGGCTGCCAAAGACTCTGTGACTGCTCTTATAGCAAGAGGCATCTCCTGTGCAGGCTTAAATACACACAGCTTACCTAAAATTATAGCATCACTCTACATTACATTCTATTTAATAACTTTATCCCCCACACAACAGTTCAACAGCACAGAACTATTTGTTACTTGTTCACACAGACTTTCTGTGGATTCCACAGGATTTTCTGTAGGTTTAACAATGAATTTATTTCCTGCATAATATTTTCTTTCGTCACAGAGAAGACACAGCCCTGTTAGAAGTCAGGTGAGTTTATCTTGAGCTCTCCTGCCCATCAAGCAGAACTCATGATAAGCTGATGGGGACAATATCTACATGGAAAATACTGACACATTAGACAGCACATGTAGTGACCTCATCTAAGCACATTTCCGTTTAATCCCTGTTGAAGCAAACACTGGGGATAAATCCAGATGTCACCTTTGCCAGTGAGGATTCACATCAGTGAACAGAATATAACTCACCTGTTTTTATACCCCAGTGAAAGCAAGACCTAGGAGTCACAAAGCAGTGCAGAAGCAGTGGCAGTGCTGCCACTTCCCAGCTGCAACTTCTCCTAAGGACATCAGCTACAGGGGTAAATTTATGACAGGGCCCTTGTTCCCTAACTAAACTCATCCCCACAGCCCGCCCAAGCCTTGGTCACCAAATTGCCTTTTCTCCCTGGGGGCAACTCCTCCTGCCTCTGCTGCTGAGATCTCACTCTGTTTCTGACAGATAAATAAATGTACTTTCCTTCTAAGGCTCTCAGCCATAGGTGCAGGCACACGTGGACATAACCAAGGCATGTCAGTTCTTACCTGAGCCGTTTCTGCCTTCAGGATGGTTTTGTGAAAGGTATTCTCCAAAAGCCCTCGCCGCTCTGTGTCCCAGCATCAGGAGGCAGCCAAGGAGAGAAAGAGAGATTTGTGATGCATAAAGGCCAAGGAAAGAAGGAACAGTTCAGTACCAATGCACTGTGTGCTCCTGCAGCTGCCACTCCCTCAGCCTCAAGTGATCCCATGGAAGTGCACTGCCACAGCAGTGAGGTTCCCCCACTGCACACCAGGATTCCAGTGGTTCTGCTGGAACATCAGTGTTTCCCTGGCCAGAGGGGGAAACAGAGCTGGACTAGAAGTCCAGGACTAATTTAGGCTTTAGCTTCTCTCTTATAAAAATGAAAAAACAGAATTGAAATGTACCTGCATGAAATCTGTGATGCACACAGGAACTGGATCACTCCAGCCCCCCTGAGTTAAGCCCCTCCAGGAAGCCCAGGAAGGAAACATCTCCACCCCAGAGCCAATCACCACTCCAGGCTCCTACAGGTCCTAAAAGCTCCCACTTGAGAGCCATCACAGCTCAGATGTGGATGCTAATGCCCATTTTACCTATCTGAACCCTAAGTTTTCAAGCCCCAGCTATGTCAGTATTTGGATTACTGGACAAGCTTGTTTGAGAGACACCCACAACCTCCCACAAAAGCAGTTCCTGCTTCTCTGGTGGATTCCAGTCCTGTGGATGACCGAGATTTTACAGGAATATATTAAGAATCAAGCAAGCAGGGTGAGCTCAACCCTTATCACACATCCAGGCCTACGTAAGATAGCAGACCTATGAATATTCCAACCAGGGAAGAGCTTCCTGCTTGCAACCCACACAGGAAAGGAATCCTTGGTCAAGGCATGGAATACAGTAACCTCCAGACTCCAACTGCCAGGGCATTTATAATGCCCTGATGCTGTGACTGTTCTTCTGTACCCAACAGACCTCAGAAGAGCCAACACTAGAGCCAGGTTTTCCCCAGCCATCCATTTTCCCATGGTTTGTAGAACAATCTCTCCAAGGTCTGCAGCATCCCAATTGGGCTGAGCTGCCATTGGGTGGCCCAGGTGGAGACTGACAAAGAGGGAGGTGAAACAGCCACTCACCACCTTGGCAAGCCAAGCCAAGCAACCCAGAGCTGAGCACCCTCAGCCCTCAAGCACATCAGCACCTCCTGGGGAAGGACCAGACTTGCAACAGGGAAGATTCTCCTTACTGAGGCATAACACCCACTGTCCTCCTCCTCCAGAGGTGCTCAGCCTCAGAACATCCTCTCCAGTCCAAGCTGCTGCAAAAGGCTCATAATGACCATCAAACACCTAAGTGGAAAATGGTTCTGCCCTCCAAAACCACCTTCTGCTTTGCATATCCCAACTTGTGTAGCCAGAATCTTCCCCACTGCTTTTACACACCACCTCCCAGAGAGAAAAGGTTAACAAGGCTCCAGTGCACTTCCCAGAGCAACTCAGGCTGGAAGGAGTGGGAAGTCCATTTGTCATCCACAGCCGGCAACACAAGATCAATATGAACGATGAAGAAAGAGTAATTTAATCTCCCCGGGACTAAATTTCAGCACAGTCAAATGCAAAATGCTTTGGAACAGCACAGCTGGAGCTGTACAAGAAAGGTTTCAGCTTTTGCATCTTTTCAGACTAACAGACAACGCTGAGATTTTCCCTGTTTTCAGATTTTTATGTGTCCAGTCCCAGGCTGTACCTTTAGACACCTGCTTGGGGTGGCAGCTGCCCAAACTGTGCTCCTCAGTGCCCAACACCCCCAGAGATGGTCACACAGAGGCTGTCACCTGGGGAGCTCTACCATCAGCCCCCAAATCCCACTGTGAAGAGCAAAGGGGTGACCATCATGGTTCACCCATCCAGGAGGACAAGCACCTCATGGATGTTCCTGGCACCCTCAGCCTTTCTGCCCAGGAAAAAAGCAGGACTTGATCCTGGAGCAACACACTAATGCAAAGTTGGGAACTGAAGTGTGGCTGCTTCAGTCAACATCCCTGGAGTGTGGATGTGGCACTGGGGGACACAGTTTAGTGGTGGATGTGGCAGGGTTCAGTTCGCAGCTGGACTCATGGACCTTGGAGGTTTTTTCTAACCTTAACAATTCTATGATTTTAACATTAGGCTACTCAGCTGCAAGGGAATTCCTGAGCTGCTCCTGTACTCCATCTCAGAGGTGGTTAAAGCTCAGCCAAAGCCACGGCTGATCTTGCACACCACTGGCAACAGCACAGCTTTATTAAGGTGGCTGGGCATGAGACTCCAAGATCTCTTCCACCAAAACTTCTGGGACTCCAAGGCTTCCCACAGAAATGTCTGTCCTTGTGAGGTGTGACCAACACCATTCACGAACAGGGCATGCACTTAGACCATTGGGAAAAATTTTGAAGCTTCTCTTTTGCATTCAGTAGTCATTCCATGTAGAAAAAAAAACAGCAAGGAAGTTCTCAGGTAAATTATCAGTGAGAGAACATGGTGATTTACACAAAAAATGCTGAAATATGATGATAGCCTGCAACTATTTCAAAAGCTCCAAAATCATCTGTCATTGTCTCCATTCATCTCTTTGCCAATGCCCGAGGCTGTTTTGCCTGTCTGAAATCTGAACCAATGCTTCACCTTTAGCTTGCAAACCACAGGCTCAAAAAAACAGTACAAAACATCTCCTAAGAGCCAAATAGACAACTGGCTAAGACAGAGCCAGAGAAGCACTGCAGCTCTCCAGCCTGCCTTACTCCATGGTGCAAACAGTGGCACTCAGAGGAAGAGCCCAGGCTGGAAGGTGCTGCAGTGTCTCTAACCTCAGGCTCTGCTTTCCCTGAGCAGAGGAGGGAGGAGGATACAGTCCCAGGTGTCATACCCAGAGAACAGGCCATACCCAGAGCCCTTGTGCAGGTCAGTAGCACAGACAAGGAGCACGGAGCAGCTTGAAGCGTTGCTCCCTGCGCAGGCTGAACCTGCTGTTCTGTCCTGGCCGTTCTGCCCTGTGACTCTCAGACCCTTCAGCCAACCCACGAGCAAACAAACGTGCACTGGGCACAGCTCCCCAGCCCTGCCTGCACAGCACAGTGTGCAGCGGGGGGTTTCCAGCCAATTAAACCGCAAACTTCACACTAATTATTCTGCCTATTATCTCAGTGGCTCCCCTCTACATTCCTGCTTCCTGATTGCCATTGGCTTCTCCTCGGCCATGGCTCAGCGGATCTCCCGCAGATGTCTGCACGTGCCCTTTGCCAAGGGGACTCTGGTGGCCACACTTGCACCTTATGGCTACTTGCCCCTAGCCAAGCCTTTTGTGTTCTTTTCCTCACAGTCACCCCAGTTCACCAGCACTTGCCTGGATTGTTATTGTGCCATTTCTCCATTCTCCCTGGCTACCCATCAGCTTGATCAAAGTAAAGCCAGGGCAAAATTCAAACAGATGGCAGCTGTTCTATTCATCTCATTCTTTTCTCTCTCTTTTATCCATTACCACAAGTCACACAATCAGACTTTTCTCTCAGCTCAGCCCTGTCTCCGCTACCGTCAATGGAGTTCAAGTCCCCTCACATCGTTGGACAGCACTGGGTATAAACCCCTTCAACTGGGCTCTGAGCAGAGACACCTTGAGATAATTTAACTGGCAAGAGATGAAAAAGAAAACTTGTTTCACATAAATGAGATGAAGTACAAGGTGCCTTACAGCACCATGGGCCGGTGAGCTATAACCCTGAGTGTATGACACTGCAAAAGCTGCATACAAATGAGCAGGTAGCACTGAGAGGTGATCAGCTGATGACAGGACAAGTTTAGCCCTGACTCATCTGGAGAGAGGTTTTCATTTTAGTGGCAGACCAGACCTGCATGTCACACACAGTCAGCACAGCTTGATTTAACAAAAGGACATCAAGCAGGGACCAGGGCTCCAGCACACTGTGCTGCTCAGTCTAACCAGCCTCAGAAAACACCAGCATTTCCTCCAGCATTCCATCAGAACGGCTTCAGGGAGAAAAGGGGGGATAAGGCAGCACAGCACAGGCAGCACAGGCTGCTGCCCTTCTGGGGGCATCTTCCAGTACTCACTGTGCCTCAGATGTCAGAGCTGGACTCGGGTCTGGAAGAGAACTGTGAAGAAGCACAGGCAGTCTAGACAGAGATTTGCTCGAAGGAGCAAAGCCGCCAAATAACAGAGATCTCAATTACAATGTAATAAACACGCAATGGCCTTCATGTCTCTGAAATAATCACATCAGCAGGATAAAAGGGGCCTTGATGCACACGAGCAGCTATGAGAAACTGAAGCACATACATTTATCCACCAAACTGACACTTACAGAGTGAAGAAATGCAGATTGAAACACTCAGAGATACAGGAAAGACCTCAGATAAACTCCATTTAGAGCACAGCAACAAGCTAAGCAAAACCTGGACTATTCAGGAGTATTACATGGAAAAATAAAGAACACCCACCACCTTCTCGTGCTCCTTCAGAAAGTAATGCCCAGAGGAGTTGCAGCAGGAATCTGTTGTGACAGCATCTGACAGTGCTGCATCTCAGGCATACAGGAGAGAAGAGACCTGCATCATCAGGACCTACGTCCTCCTACAGCAGCAATCCTGCTCTTGTCACCAAGCAGAGAAGGGAACACCTCCAGCACATCCACAGTTAACAGCTCAGTCATTAAAGACTGTTGACACCTACGTTATTTAAGCCTAATAGTAACAATACCCTGACAAAAATTAGTTTTCTAAAATATCTATGTAGAGAAATGGTAGCTGGAAAATTTTAATTTTAAAATTCTCACACTCAATAAAGGAGATTGGATGTCAGCAATGGGTCATAAAGACCCCAGAGTACTGGAGCAATTTATTATGATCACAAAGTTTGGACAGGAGAAGAAAGGAAGAGCAGGCAGAAGTTAAAAGAAAAAGGCAATCAAAGAGGCAGTTCGTATCACTCATCAGAAAATTCACAAGCAGAAAAGAAGAATCTAGACTCCATGAAGAACCCCAAGCTAAGCCAAAAATCACTCACGCAGCAAGAAGCCGGGGATAAGGTACATGGTCACTTACCTCTGCATTTCATCAATGAAAAATTGACCCTTCCACAGCAACTAATGCCATGTTCAAAGCCACTCTTCATCCCTCTCTAGGCAGGAAGAGAGGCAGTGAGACCACACTCTTATCCCTCTGTGGGCTATCCTGGACTAGATGCCAAGGTGATAGAATTGGGCAAGATGAAACACACTCTCAACTCAAGTATTTCCTGTGCTAACTACTGCAACAAGAGATGGTTCTGGAACACCCAGCAAAAGCCTCATGTCTGTTTGCTCTCACCATCATGCTCTCCCAAAGAACAGCTGTAGGCCAGCACAATACAAAGCAGAGCTGCAGGAAAACATCTGCTTTATTGCCTCATTTGGGGTGCCAGCGTTTTCCTGTAGGTGTCAAGGCAGCAAGGGCAACAAAAGCCCATTTCTGAAAGACTTTGGTTCATCTGCACCCTTGCAAAAGTTCTAAGGAAGCCAAAGAGCACAGGTCAGCCAGCCACAGCCAGGGCCCTGGAGAGGCTGTCAGCAGAGGGGCAGCACCAAGGTCACCACTCAAGGACAACTGCGTCAGCCCTGCCTTCAGCACCGGGGCCCAGGAGCTGCAGGGCAATAAAAGCACACACAGGGAGATCTTGCATCCAAGCCCTTCAGAGGCGATCAGAGCAGCAGCACCAAGCACAGCCCGTTCCCAGGTGTGCAGGGCGCTGCAACTCCCCCAGGAAAAGATGACCACAGAGACCAAAGTCAGCAGCATCGTGGGTGCTCTCCACAGTGCTGGCACAGAGCAATTGTATCCTTAGTTTGTAAGAAGCTGATTAAAAGAGTCAGCATACAAGAAGCTGCAGGGAGCTTAATTAACGTTCCTGGGACACAAGACTCCCTTGAGCCACTCTGCAGAGGTTTTAATCTAACAACCTAGGGAGCCTGTACCTCCTGCTTGGATCCCATTACTCACACCACCAAACAAGCCCTGCTCCTTGCTCAGTAAGACAAGTGTGCACACACACTCTAGCCACACCTAAGAAACACACACTGTGATCACCTGGACTCGCAGCAGAATTCCAGGAGATGATTTTTCTCTCTAAAGAGAAGTAATGAGAAATATGAACAGGACAGAGCCCAGAAGATGCAGAGAAGCAATCCCAGGGCATCTCCTTCTGCAGCACAAGAACAGGGTCCCCCAGCTGCCTACACCCACAAGGCACATAATCATTGCAGCAGTGCTACCACAGAGGTGACCCAAGTGCCCAGCCCTCATGGAGTGGACAGAACAGTCTCTCTGTAGGCTTATCCAGCGTCCAACAGAGCCCTTGCTGTACATAAGGATGTGAGAGATACATAGAGGAGGACCCAGGGCAGAGCAGAAGAGCTGTGTGTGATGTGCTCCAGGAAACCTTCCAGCAGGTGGGTCATTGACACTGTAGGAATTCTAAGCATGACAGGAGCAGGGACTGAGCCGTGCCTGGAGCGGCAGGATGGAGGCACATGGACAGCACCTGTCACCACTAGCACCTTCTCCGTGCAAAGAGGCTCTGCAGGGAGCCCCTGGGCAAGTTCACTGATCTCCTCAAATCATTTTTGACTCAGGAATTTCTAGCATGGGCATTAACAGGGAGACACATAAAAGCGCCTGTCCTGTGCAGTGGTCTATGTGACCAGACACTCCTCAAGGGCATTACATCCCCCAGCCCAAATCCACTCATAAATTTTCTGGTCAAACCACCTTAATTCACACCATCCAGAGATACCTCAGAGCTACCACAAACCTGTATCTGCAGCTTGTCAGCAGCCACAGCAGAAATGGGGCAAAGCAGAACCCCCAAGGCACATCCTGAACTCCACACAGTTGATGGAACCTGAGCAGCATCTGCCCACCCTGGTGTAGGCTAACAAGTCATTACATTCAAAACACATTAGTCGCTTCCCAAACACCCACACTACCATTTGAAATCCTACCAATTACTGAGTGTGTTGTTTGTGTGACTGCCTAATCCCACTCCCAGAACCCCACCACAGCACTTATGGTGCTTTACGTGTCATTTCTGTATACGCACCTGGTTGACATCACCACAAAGGATCCCACTTCCAAATCTCTGAATGCCATGGAAAGAATTAATGTTTTCATTCCTGGTTATGTACAGGGTGCAACAGAACATGGGTAAAAGCTGCAAGCTCTGCCTAGATGCCTGGAGAGCTTTCCCTTGAGATACTCCAGTTTGAAGGATGGATTTCTTTACAACTCAAACAGATGGCAAGATACAGACAGCTTTGCATCTCTTCAAGCCATAAGACTTCTCTTTCCTCCCAGTACAGCAGAGATGCTTAACGCTGAGTTACAGAGAGAGGTGACTGAGATCTTTCAGCAACATGGACTGAGTCCTACACACCGCTCCAGGTTATTCTAATGCAATTTAGTCTAACAACACAAAGGTGTTACATAATGCAGCTGTAAAGTTTAATTTCTCCCAATTTTTCCCCAGCAGCAAAGAGCCAGTCTAGCTGAAGCAGAGACAGTGACAGACTCACCCCCTGCACAGCTGTGCTGAAGGAGCAGCTAAAAAGCTGCGCCAATGCCCCCAAATAGTCACCGGTGACTGTTGTGACACTTGCACTGCAGCGTGGGAGAAGGGTCCTTTCATCTGGGAAAGGTCACTAAGGCAAAGCTCATCTTTAACAGCTTTTTAAACCTAAGTACCATCAAGCAGCAAATATATTTTCTCGGATCTCCCATGTTCGATAATGAAAAGCATTAGGACCAGGCAGCGAGTGAAATGCTACACTGTAGGACAAGCAATATAAAACCAGAACAGGCACAATAGAGAACCCAAATCCCGTAACCGGTCCATGGAGTGGCTTGGGACACTGCTGGGGAGGGCAGACGTGGTGGGTGCAGATTTTCACGGAGCAGTTTTTCCATTCAAAGGACCGAGACCCCTTGAAGGAGGCTGCTGACTTTGCCCTCGGACACGCACAAGGCATTTCAGCCGCGGAGAAACCACCGAGCAAAACTGACCGCGCTTCCGAATTCCCGAAGATTATAAAGATCCATCCCTAACAAATTCACTTCTGACACACTCTTTGCCAACCCAGCAAAGAAAAAAGCCCTGCGGGTGCTGTGGCCAAGCCGGCGGCGGGGACGCCTCAGGAGACAGTCACCTCTCCAGAGGCTGAGGGTGCGCGGGGCGCAGGGGTGGCACGGCCGCGAGTGTGCGGCTGCTTTGGGGGACCGGGGCAGCCAGCGACAGAGACCCGCCGGCAGCTGCCACTCCCCAGCCCCGGGATGGTCCTGGCGGACAAACCCCGGGTGGTGCCCGCACCGTCCCGAGGGTCTCGGAGCTCATCCCAGCCCGGCACGGCGCCTGAGGCGGCCGGGGGTGAGCGGGGTCCCGGCACCGCGGGGCCCCCCGAGACACCGCCCG
>VXBI01009258.1:124464-227112 GCA_013397375.1 Toxostoma redivivum | reverse complement strand
CCGCGGGGCCCCCCGAGACCCCCCCCGCCGCGCCCCCGGCACCCACCTCACTTTGGCCGCCACGGACGACATGGCCTCGTTCCTGAGCGTCTTCCTTTTGGACACGGCTGTGCCCATATTCGCGCGGGGAGTCGCGNGGAGGGAGGGATGGAGAGAAGGAGGGACGAGCCCGCCCCATCGCCCAGGAAGCGCCGCTATATTTGGCCAGCGGCACCTCCTCCGCCCGCCTGACATCATGGCCGGGGAGGGGGCGCGGGCCCCGCCTCAGGGGTCGCACGGGGCGGTGGGACCCCGGCATGGGCGGCGTGCGGCTGCAGCGGGACCAGGGAAAGGCGAGGGGACAGCTCTGGGGCTGCAGCTCCTCCTGAGGGGCAGCACCCATCTCTGTCCTCTGTGACAGGGACAGAACCCAGGGAAGGGCTGGAGCTGGGCCAGGACAGGCTCAGGCTGGAGATCAGGGCAAGGTTCTTCCCCCAGAGGGTGCTGGGCACTGCCCAGGCTCCCCAGGGAATGGGCACGGCCCCGAGGCTGCCAGAGCTCCAGGAGCGTTTGGACAGCGCTGCCAGGGATGGGATTGCTGGGGGGTCTGGGCAGGAACAGGAGCTGCATTGGGTGATCCTGGTGGGTCCCTGCAGCTCAGGGTATTCTGTGATCCCATGGTTCTACCTGAGGGAGCATCCAGCCAGCATCAGTCAGACAAGGCTGCAAGGGGAGGCCCAGGGATCACTCCCTCCAGGCTCCTGTCAGGAAGCAGATGTGCAACATGCAAAATAATCAGTCATTTTGACACAAAACTGCCTTTGACAGGCCGGGTGAAAGGTTTCACACAGGGTTTATTTTTCACAGCAGGGCAGTGTATGAGTGCATCCACATCCCCCTGTGGGGTGGATACAGTCATGAAGGTCGGACTATTGGGGTTTGGACACGACAGCTCTGAAGGAGTGACACAAACACTGCTGGCTTTGTCCCCTGAGCAGGTCACTGCTCCTCACCATTGTCCCAGAGCAGGCAGCACAGCTGTTCCCAGAGTGACTGGAGGCAGCAGAGCCATGAGGGGACATCCGTGTTCAGAAACCTCCTGCCCAGTGTCACCTGCCAGAGCAAACACCTGCCTTGAAGTCAATGAGTGCTTGAAAAAAAACCCAACAGAAGAAACTGATCAACCAGTCAGCCTTAGGGGATTTTCAATTCACACAGTCACAGAACTGCTTGCATTGGAAGGAACCTTCATAGATCACTTACTCCATTCCCTGCCATGGCAGGGACACCTCCCACTGTCCCAGGCTGCTCCAGCCCCAGTGTCCAACCTGGCCTTGGGCACTGCCAGGGATCCAGGGGCAGCCACAGCTGCTCTGGGCACCCTGTGCCAGGGCCTCACCACCCTCATAACAGAAAATTTCTTCCTATCCTAAATCTATTCCTTTGCCTTTTATCCTGGCCCTGATAAAAAGTCTCCCACCATCTTCCTTATAAGCTTCCTTTCAATTTCTAAAGGCTGCAAGAAGCTCTCCTCAGAGCCTTCTCTTCTCCATCTGATCACTCCTAATTCCTTCAGCCTTTCTTCACAGCAGAGGGGTTCCAGCCAGATCAATTTCATGGGTGTAGGTTTGGATCCCTAGGGGAAGTTGGAAAAGTGTTTTTCCTTAGGAAAGTATTTTATAAATCTGCTTTTAGGGCACATAAATGAGTGGGGAAACAAATTCTTCCATATTATTCATAATACATACAGAAAAGGCACTTGGATTGTCCCCCTGACTCCACAGGCAAGTTCGGGAATCCCAGGAACTCAGAGCCACTCATACAATAATACTGGACAGAGGGGTAGAAGTTTTCTAGATAATAAAAATTCCTACAGGCTTTAGGAAAGAGGCAGCTGCAGGAAGGAGTGACAGGCACACCTTGTTTTGTCTGTACCTGAGGAAGGGCTGTAGCATAAGCTCATGTTTCACTGTCCTTCAGAGACCCTGCATGAAGAGACCAAAAGTTGGGGAAAAGATTCAGTCCTCTCTGTCCATAGACAAGTAAAATCTGCAAGAAAGTATAATAGGATTTGAAAAAATTAAGTCTGTTTGGTCTATTAACCTACCCATTGAAAAATAAAGTAATTTCTATAGAAGAGAGGAAAAAAGATGGAGAAGGTACCCAATTCCCCTGGTTTGTGTGGACACAAGGAACAGGATACAAACACCTCACCAAGCAGAATTTTATCACAATCTGAACAATTACTCACTACGAATAACAAATTTTCAGAGTTCTATCTTTGCTGAGGCCCAAGCTGTGAGCAGAAGTGCCATGTGTGCGCAATAAAGATATGGAAATACTTAACAAATAAGGTCAGCCTATGCTTCCCGACTCTTTTTTCCCTGTATGTAAACTAGATGGGGGAAATGTTCTTTACTTCTATGTTTAAATATTTTGCCAGTTGAGGCAAATGCTATTCCTTAAAAGTATAACTCACCTTCCAATCTAACAGGCAGGTCTGCTCTATCCATGACACAATTCCCACCAGATCTACCTGGAAGCATCCCAAAGTTGCTCACAGTGACATTTTTTATGTACAAAACAAAACCCAACCTCAGTATATTGGATTTTCCCCCTAGAATATGACTCAAATTAAATTTCTACTCATGACTGTCCCCCACCCTGTTTTTTGTTGTACAGTCATGTCACCAAAGAGTTCCTACAACAGAAAAGGAGAAAAAAATCCATCTGTTTTGAATGAGCAACTGAAAAAAAAAAAAAGCCACTTGTAGAGAACTGGAGCCGTGCAAGCAGTTACAGTCTCCATGAAGCTGTGCCCAGTGCTATTGATTCCCAGAAATAAAAAGCATCCAGATGGATGCCTCCATCTTCATCTCTTGTTCAGACTGCTCTTACTTGTGCCTCTTGGAGCTCCCTCAAGCTCTCCCTTGCCCATTCCCCAGCAAGGTCTCCATCTTGGAGGCTGGGGAGGGTCCAGCCCAGAGCAGGGCTCACTTTGAACACTGCTCAGGGCTTGGCCCGGTAGGTTTTGAACACCTCCAAGGATGGAGATGCAAACCATGTTCTGGTCCATGTCCCAGGGCTGAGCCACACTCACAGGGAAAGATTTCCATAGATCCACTGGGAATTTCCTGTGCTGATCTGTGTGCCCTGGAGAAGCACTCAGCTCCATCACTCTACAGCACCCCAGGAGCCCTGCAGAATCCCTGCAGGTTCCTCTCTTGCTCTCTGCTTGTTCCCTGACTTCTTTCAGGGTTTCCTCCTTGTCTTTGGGTTTAATAAGTCCAAGTGCTGAGTCCTGCATTTTGGCCACAGTAACTCCCTACAAAGCTCCAGGCTGGGGATGGTGTGGCTGGACAGTGCCCAGGCAGAAAGGGACCTGGGGGCACTGGTTGGCAGCAGGCTGAACATGAGCCAGCAGTATGCCCAGGTGGCCAAGAAGGCCAATGGCTCCTGGCCTGGATCAGGAATGGTGTGGCAGGAGCAGGGAGGTCATTCTTCCCCTGAACTCAGCACTGGTGAGACCACACCTCGAGTGCTGTGTCCAGTTCTGGCCCCTCAGTTTGGGAAGGATGTTGAGATGCTTGAGCATGTCCAGAGGAGGCAACAAGGCTGTGAGGGGTCTGGAACACAAACCCTGTGAGGAACGGCTGAGGGAGCTGGGGCTGTTTATCCTGGAGAAAAGGAGATTCAGGGGTGACCTTATCAACTCTACAGCTCCCTGAAAGGTGGTTGTGCTCAGCTGGGGTTGGTCTCTTTCTCCAGGCAGCACTGACAGAACCAGAGGACACAGGCTCAAGTTGTGCCAAGGGAAAATTAGGTTGGATATTAGGAAAAAGTTTTTCATGGAAAGAGTGATAAAGTACTGGGATGGTCTGCCTGGGGAGGGGATGGAGTCACCATCCCTGGATGTGTTTAATAAAAGACTGGATGTGGCACTCAGTGCCATGGTTTAGTTGAGGTGTTAGGGCATGGGTTGGACTCAATGATCTTGAAGGTCTCTTCCAACCCAGTGATTCTGGGATTCTGTTTATCTCAGGCATTTACGGGTCTGGTTACCCCAGCAGAGGAGGCAGCCAGCTCTTTACAGCTGGAGAGATGCCTTTGCTTCGTGCTAGGAAAAAAGT
This sequence comes from Toxostoma redivivum, assembly GCA_013397375.1. Classification (NCBI taxonomy): domain Eukaryota; kingdom Metazoa; phylum Chordata; class Aves; order Passeriformes; family Mimidae; genus Toxostoma; species Toxostoma redivivum. The sequence continues at coordinate 223,003 of VXBI01009258.1, read as the reverse complement.
CAGGCGAGCCAGGCAGACAGTTCCCACAGCTTCTCCATGGCAACAGGGCCTCCCAGACACACACACACAGGAAAATGGGCTGAGGGGGCCAGGAGCATCACAGCCCCTCTAGCTGAGCCCCAAACCTCCACTCATGGGGCTCTCATGGGATCTCACCCCAAAACACCTTCCAAAATAACCACAGCTGGCCAGAGGAATATTCCTTCCTTCCACTGGGGAAGGTGCACTGCCCTGAAGCCCAAGCCAGGCAAAGTTCATCTCAACCAGTAATGGTTGGGGTTTTGTCCAGAGAAATGCGTCACACTTGAAAATCTGGTGTCTCTGCATCCTGTCAAACCAAACAGCACATCTCTGTCCAGTAGAAAACACAGAACCTCAGACCTCATTAGGTCTAGGTCTCAGATCAGATTCTGATACTCTGACATTCTTTTTATGTTTAAAAAGTAATTTTTGTCTAAACGAGCAAAAACTGTGTATCCTGACAATTCAAATGCAAAAAAGGAGAAATAAGGCAAGCCAAAAGCAGTCACAGCAGCAACCTGCAAAAGGGAGAGGCAAACAATAATAAATACTTCTTCAAGCACGTCAAGCTGGAGAATCAGAAGTTGGCTATGGTGCAAGAGAAGCATTCATAGGAGATAAGGTCAGAACAGAAAAACAATGAATATTTTGCATCTGTAGTCAGTGAAGAAAAGCTTGGAGATGTTCCTGTGCCAAAAGTCATCTTTATATGGGCATGGCATTGGATTTGGCTCATGTTCAAGTGTCAGCAGAAGAAGTTGAGGAATAAATAGCCAAACTAGAGAGAGAGCAAATGCACCAGGCTGAGATGGTTCACCTACGTGCCCAGTTGAGAGCTCAGAGGTGAAACAGTTTAATTACTTAATTGTAGCATGTAATCACTGTGTCTAACAGCCTCACTGTCTGAGAGCTTCAAGGTGACAAATGCAAAGAGTTTGGGGTTAAGACAGACCCTACAGTATGAGGTTCCCTCCTGGGCAAAGTGAAATTGTCACTAAGAATCTCATTAGTACAGAGTTGGATACATTTGAAATACTGGAAAGAAAAGAAAGTTGATTTTTCTGGAAAAAAGGAATTCTTGATAAACATATTACAGTTCTTTAGAGGAGTTTATAAATGTGTGGCATAGTCTGCCTGGATTTCCAAAAGGTCTGTCACACGAGTTTCTTACATGAATGCAGCTACCAGGGGATTAACAGAAAATACTTGAACTAGATAAATACCTGGTTAAAAGATTCCCAAAGAGCAGGTCTCAATAGGCAAACTCCTGAATGGAGGGAGGACTGGAAAGGAGCCCCACAGGGACCTGGGCAGGGCTCTGCTCACTTCAGTATATTCAGAAATAATCCTGAAAATTAATTTGAAGAAAAAAAAGGAGTGACAAAGCTTGTAGCTGATGTTAAAGCATTCAGGGTTATAAATACATGAGACACTGAAGAGTTATACAAGGACCTCATGATAGTGAATAACTAAGCAATAGGTTCAGGACATCCAGAGGAGATAATTACAAAGATAAAGACAGGAGAAAAACAATCCCAGCTCCTCAAGCACTGGGCTCTGCACTGATCCTCAGAAATAGCCTCTTTTTTTCTGGGGTGAGTTGAATATCATCCTGCCCAGCTCAGCTCCATTTGTGCCTCATGCTGGCTCCTGGCTTTTGTGAGACTATAAACCCAGGAGAAGGGAAGGCACTCAGCAGTGTGGTAAGCATAAAACCAGGATAAAGGGGGGAGTTTAATGGCCCATGTGAGATGACTGCAGTTCCTGTGGTCCAAATTGATTTGGGCAATTCAGGATTGTTTGTGGTCCCTGCAGAGAGCACAGTCAGTCACTCAGGTCCTGGGAAGGGCAAAGTACCAGGGCCAGCAGTGCCAAGGAAGGTGTGGGACCCCTCCCCACAGACATTTCCCAGGACTCACATCACCACAGCTTAAGCCAAGGTGCAGGTGCTTCCCCAGGAACATGATGTGCCACAGAAGTGGCACAGACAGGACAGGGCAGGGATGTTTTTTAGCTCCCTGCCCTCTGCTTCCATTTCTCTGCACAAAACACTGGCCTGAGTGTGTTCGTACTGAAGGGACAAAGCACAAGACTGCAGAGAGAAGACATATGGATGTGCCCACTGTCCTTAAACACTCTGCCCCAGTTAAACTCTTTTGACAAGCCACAGCAGCCCTGAGAGCTGGTGATAAACCCACAACAGTGAGGCAGCTGGAGGAGTGATGAGGCTTATTCACACAGCACTGGAAAAGAGTTTGAGGACAATGGTTATGACCAAGTGCCTAGGAAGCTCAAGGTGTCCTGGGTGCCATAAGGTCACTCAAGTATCACCTCTCCACCTTCCTGCATGGCCAGTTTAGTCCCTTCAAGATGTTGCTGTTAAATTCATCAACTCCAAATTTCACTCTAATGAGGCACTGTAAGAAAATAACTTTCCCAACACTGGTATAATTGAAATTAGGCCATATATCACTGAAGCAATATCAATATCAATAGCTAACAAGTTGGAGTTTGCCAAGAATTACGTTTTTTCTTTGAGTGGATTCATTTGTATAAAGCTGTTCTTACATGGCCAAGCATTTGGCACCAGCCAAGCTTGTTCAAACCCAGTCCCAACGGTAGTCCCAGTCCCTGGGTGAGCAGTTCTGAACCAGCTGGGATGCAGGGCACTCAGACCCCATGCTGGCCAGCTCACCCCCAGCTATTTTTAGTAAAAGACCTAATCAGTAATTGCCAGGGCTGGGTACAGCCTTTCAGCCCTGCCTTCTGCTATGTGACATGTCCCAGCCCCGAGTGCTGGGAGGGGAGCTCAGCCCCCTGAGACCCTGAGTACAGGGTTACCTGTGCTCAAAGATTAAACTCTCTCCTCCTTCCTCCTCAGCAACTGCGTTTTCCCAAGTCTTTGAATTTTGCCAGCATTATGAAGAGGTCAGATACTGTTTTACATTATCTGTGTGCTCCTGCACAAGGTCCTGGCAGAGCAAGCCAGAGCAACCCTCCCAAACTGGAGATTTGGAAGGGAGGCTCTGTGCTCAGCTGTGGCAGAGGATAGGGAAAACAAGGCTTTTTCTCTCAGATTTGGAAAAAAAACATTGGAAGAGGTCTTGGGGGTTTACTTCCCATGCACAGTCATAGTCTGGGGGGTTTGGGTGGGTGCACTCTCCTGGTGAGAGCAGCAGGAGTGTCTGGCAGAGAGAGCATGGCTGGGAGGGCACAGCAGCATGCTCCTGCTGGGGATGAGAGCCTTTCCCAGGGACACACACCTGGGTATTCTTCAAATCCCAGCGCCAGAGCCGCTTCCTGAGCCTCCACTGACCTCCCAGGCTGGATCAGCAAGGACCCAGAGCATGAGCAGCTCCAAACTCGGTCAGTAGCAGCAGCCTGGCTTCCCACTGGGCAACTCCCAGGGTAGTGCTGGGTCTGCCTGGCTCTGCAAACACAACCTGAGCAGATTTTGTGTGTTGTTTGGAAAGGTGGAAAAGTGATGGGGCTGTGGGGTTGCCACTGTTTTGCAAGGAAGGAGCCTCAGCAGCTTTCTCTGAGCAGACATTAGAGATGGGAAGGACAGGCTCTAGCTTGGCACCAGCGTGCCACAGCATCTGGCTGGGCACTGCCTTTCCTGCTCCCTGCACTGCAGCACCAGCACTGGCACGGCACGACCCCAGTGGGAGGCATCACACTACTTAAAGAAAATTATGTTGCTGGCCTTTTCATTATGTTGCCCAGCAAATGTTCCCATGAAATATAGGCCTAATTATCTACCCACATTCAGATTACTCTAAGATGCAATTTCCTTCTACTCTGTGGAGTTTGCTCTCCTTCTGTGGATCTCATGATTGAAATACACTCAATTAGTTATTACTCTGCTGGCTGAAATCTGGAGCTGCCTTCCTGACAGGGCTGCTCCATCTGGGCCTTGCTGGTCTTGCAATGGCCAGGTGACACCAGGTCACAGGCAAGCCACAAAGATGTCTCAGCACTCAGCCATTCCTGTTATGTATTAGATTTGTATCTCAAATGGAAACCTTGCCAGGACTGAGGGCTTGAAATGTGAAGTATCAGCATCATAGAATCACTGAGGCTGGAAAAGGCTTCTCAGATCATGAAGTCCAGCCATTCCTCCAGCACTGCCAAGGCCACCACCAAACCAGCTCCCCAGCTGCTACACCTACACATCTTTTAAAATCCTCCAGGGGTGGTGGCTCCACCACTGCACTGGGCACACACCAATTAATCAAAGAAATGACACAGCCTCAGCAGGGATGATTGTTGTGGTTGGTGTCCATCCCTTGGGTGGGACCTTTTCAAAAGCATGATCCTAAATCCCTGCAAGAGAACTCCCTTTGCCCAGGAGAGAAAGACTCTGGGTGAGACCAGGTTTCTGAGTCAGGAGAGCTGACAGGAGAGTGAGCATTTTAAGAGCAGCATAATATTAGATACCTCTTTTTCCCTTAAAATGATCCAGCAGGTGGAGAGAAACAAAAGCAAGGAGCTGTGGCAGGAAGAAGGATTTGAGCAGATAGGTAATGTCATTTCATTCCTGCTGCCTATATCAAATTTATCAGAATAAACTACAATAAATAATAAAACAAATTGATATAACAAAGGAAATAACAATATAAATGTGCCGTATAGGGAAAAGACTCCTTAACTCCTCCATAGAATTTTGGAAGCCCTGGTGTGAAGGCTCTCTGGAGGTCTTTGCTGGAAATCTGGCACAGCAACTCCTTTTGGCCACACTGAGGCACTTTCTGGATCCCTCCCAGGGTAACCTGTTCCCACACTTGACCATCCTCCTAGTGAAGGGAAACTGATCTTGTACCTACCAGAGACACCTTTTATCCCAGGGATCCCAGGGAAGGCTCAGGGGAGGTGCAGGACTTGGCCCTCACCATGGAAGTGCCTCAAGGTCGGGGTTCCAGAAAGAGCTCCAGGAACAGATCGGGTGGTAATTGATTGCTCAATGATTCAGTGATTACTCAGTTTTTGCTCCATCCACATCTCAGTGTTTCATTGTTTGGCAAAATATCAGCCTGACTTTGTCCTGACATTGGCACCACGCAGCACAGGAAGGGCTGAAGTTTGAAGTGACTGCGTCATATCTAAGATGGAAGGAAAAATGTTGTGATTGTGGGAAAGTTTGTGACTGTGTCCCTGGAAACACCTCAGTCCCAAAAGTCTCTTCCAGCCCTACCCTGCATCATGTCCAACCCTTGCTGTATCTAAAAGTGCAGAAATGAAAACACTGAAATGAAGCAGCTGCTGGCAGAAGGGCTCAGATCATCTGTATGATCTGATCAGTGGACAAGGGGACTACAGAAAATGTTATCTGTCTGGACTTCTGTAAGACCTTTCAGACAGTCCCCACAATATCCTTCTGTCTTAATGGGAGAGATGGACTGGATGGATGGACAGTGCATGAGGAATTGGTTGGACAGTCACATTCAGAGGTCAATGGCTCAATGTCCAGATGTCACTACAAGTCACTACAATGTCACTTTTCACTACAAGTGGTGTCCCTCAGGGGTCTGTATGGGGTCAGTGCTGTCAAATATCCTCACCAATTACACAGATGTTGGATTGAGGGTGCTTCCAGCAGATGACACCAAGCATTTGTGGGGTCAGTCACCAAGGGCTGTGGTTGACACACCTGAGGGAAGCTGGAAGAGCTTCTGAGGGCACACCCAAAGAGCTGGAAATGCAGCTCCCACTCTCCATGGAGCCCAGGCCATGGCAGGAACAGCCCCCTGTGACACGATGCTTCTGCCATGAGGCTGAGCAAGGGAGCAGCAGGCAGGGAACTGATCCTGCCCAGAGCAAGGAGCAGGGAGAGAGCAGGGAGAAACCTTCGGGGAGGATGACTCAGAAAGCTCAGCTAGAGGATGAGGAGGGATGCACACACATTCAGGGCCATCAGCAGCTCCTGGCCATGGCAAGGGTGGAACAAAATAGGTTCCATCTGTTTTGGCTGGAGCATCACACAAAGGCACAGGCAGTGAAGAGCCTCTAGCTTAGACCCTATTGGCAAGGACAACAAAATTGCTACCAAAATAGCCCAAGGCAAGGAGAGGAGTGGCCACAGCTACATTCAGGCTCTGCTGTCCCTGCTCCTGCCCCACTTCCAAGCTGTCCTGTGGAGAGGAAGAAGAGCAGCTCTGAAAGTGATTCAAAGCAGTGCTGAGTGGGATTTGGCAGCGAGCTTGGGATGGGCAGCAGCTCAATCCATCACCCATTCTGCAGGAGAGGACCTGGATGCTGCTGCAAATCTTCAGTGGAACCAGAGTCAGAAGTGCTGTGATTGTGCAGAACAGGTGAATGTCATGGCATGAGAAATAAGAGTACCAGAGGCCTGTGTGGGCTGTGCAGGGCTGGGCCTGCCCCACCCTGTGATGCTTAGGGGAGATTTGGACTGGTTGGAGAGGGCTCAGGGGGAGCACCAGGAGGAGTCAGATGGTGCAAGAGTGCAAGCAGTGAGCAAGGGCTGAAAATGGGACTGGCTGACCCCAGGAAATTGAAGCAACACCCTCTGGTTATGTACAAAGCTGAAGGCAGGACAGGGCAAGGAGCAATGGGGTTATACTGTGGTGGGGAAATTCAGGTCCCACCTGGAGAAAAACTGTGTAAGGATTGTGAGGCACTGGAACAGACTTGCAGGGAGAGCAGTGAGGTGTGGGCAGGTGGAGCAGAACCTCCCTTGGGCACCAGGTCAGACTGGATGGGCTCAGCACTCTGCTCCTGCCTGGGACGTGCCACAGAGTCACCTAACCCTCCATGGCCTGATAGGGCTCGTTGGGCTCTGCATCACTTATGGAACCATCACCTTCTCCTCATGGAGATGGTGGCAATTCTGAGAATTCAAGGGAAAAAACCTTCTGCAGAGTGGGAAATCAGCAGTTCTTTGAGTCAAGCTTGTGACAGGGCAGAAAAGCTGATATTGCAAAGAAATTGTAAGTTTGGCTGAAAGCCCATGCTGTAAATTGGTAATCCTGAAAACAGCCATTGGAAGAAAAATGACACTAAATATGATGAGGAAGAAAAGAATAGATACTGATCAATATGCAACAGCCACATCGAGCTATGGAGCAGAGCTATTGATAGAGGAGGGTAAATGGACAGAAGAAAATCCATGTCTGGCAAAGCCACAACCAGTAAAGAGTTGTCCACTAAATACATTAGAAACAAAAGAAACGTTAATGATGTTACAGACTCATTTCATAGACTTAGACAAGCATAGAAGAATTTTGGTCAGGAGCAATCTCAGGTGACTCCAGTCTGGCATCCTGCTTGGAGCAGGACTGATGTCCAAGGGACACTGCCTTGCTCAGGGATTGCCCAGGTGAATTTTGAAGTTCTCCAAGTATGGAGAGGCCCCAGCATTCCTGGATGAGGAGGTTTGCTAGTGACAAAGCCCTCAGTGGGTCCCTTCTGTTTGGAAAGGATGGGGATGTCAGACATGAGGGTGATGAAATTGTGCTCTAATTACAACGCAGAGCATCTCGGGTGCCATCTGTGGGGTTTCTGAAGCAGCAGAGCTGTGTGAGCTGCACCTGAGGGCCCTGGAGCAGTGCACTGAGCTGAGCTGAGCTGAGCTGAGCTGAGCTGAGCCACCTCCTCCTGCTGCTGAGGGCCTGGAAGCCTGGGAGATGCCAGGTTTGGCAGGATGCTGCCGGGGTGCTCAGCTGCCCTGGTAAACAGCTGCTCAGTCCAGCACGACACATCCAGATGGAGAAATGGAGAGGACACAAAGGATTCCATTAATATAAAATTCAGGGATTAAAAATACACCCCTCAGCATGGTGTAATGGAAAGTGTCTTGTCAAATGAGCCTCAGTTCATCCTTTGAGAAAATTACAGGTTTGTAGATAAAGGTTACCATGTAGCCATTATTTGCTTAGCGTTTGGCAACGTGTTTGACTTAATATCCTATGACACCCTAATTACAAATTTAGTGCTATACAATCCCAATAAAGCCCACATTAAATGGATGGAGAGCTGCAAATCCAGCTCCAAAACAAGGACTCGTCAGTGAACAGAGATGATTTAGAGGGATTCTGCCAGAGTCAGTCCCAGCCTGACACTAATCAATGTTTTCATCATTGATTGAGGAATGAGCACAAAACACAGCTGATAAATTATACAGCTGCTGGGAGCAGAAGGACTGGCAGTGAATAATTATGACAGAGAAGTTCTACAGAGTGACTGGGATCTTTTCTGTGCACAACCCATTTTCACTTGGCAGTGTTAAAATAGGCCAGCTTTCAAACAGGAACGGAGGAAAGGTTTCATCCAAAAGAGTTGGGAGGAAACATTTCATCCAAAAAAAGGATGGGAGGAAAGGTTTAATCAAAAAGAGATGGGATACAAAAAATTTAGACATCAGCAGGGGAAAGTAACTCAGAGCAGCTGGTTTTGCATCACTCCAGCAAGCACAGCATTGGCCCCAGGTGCAGAGGCTGGAGGCAGAGGATGAGGAAAGCAGGACAGTCCTGCAGTGCAAGGAACCGTGGGGAGGGGACACCAGAGGTGTCTCCAGGGAAGAGTGGAGTGGCAAAGGAGGCAGAGAAGCCCACAGAGAAGAGATGGACAAAGTCCCTGAGCTGCAAACATGCCATGGAGTGCAAGTCATGGGGACAGCTCCAGCTCGAACCTGCTGTCACCTCCACCTTAGAGCAGCACAGGGACCCTCCCATGCAGTCCCTGCAGCACCACTTGTCCTCATCCTCTCTTGTGGTGCCCTCCACAAGCATGACACTAAAAGAGAAACACTCACTGTCCCAAGAGAAAAAAATTGCTTTGTTCAGCTCTTGCATCAGGCTGGGGTTACATTTCTCTCCCCAGCATCATTTTCTGCCAGTAACATTTAACGTGAATGAAGGAATGAAGGGGAGCTGAGGGGCGGATGAGGAGGCTGGAGATGAGATCCCAGGCTCACAGAAAGGTCTGTGCAAGGAGCCCACCTGCCAGGTGACTTGCAATGATTCACAGACCATCAGCTGAGAGACATTTTCTCCTGTGGATTCTGCACCTGCAGCCCCAGAGGAGCTTTTCCATCAGCTGCCCCTCATGCAGCCTGGCCCCTGCAGCCCTGGTGAGGGCCCTGGTGACTCTGCTGGCCACAGCCCAAGCTGAGGCCATGGCCCTTGGCACTGCCAGGGCAGCACTCGGCTCCGTTGGTATTTTTAGCTCTGCCCACGATATCGCTGGAGTTCATGGTGTGACCTACTTTGGGAAGGCAGAGCTCTCACCCCACTGGGTCCCCACGTGCTGGAAGATGCTGCTGGCCCTGGGAACAGCCCCCCCAGGACACCCTGTTCTCAGCACGTGGTGCTTGGCTTCCCGTGGATCCACACAGAACCCAGGGGCAGATTTTGGGGAGGAGGAGGAGGAGGGTCCTGTGGGATCAGGGATGTCTGCAGCAGGGACATGTGCAGGGCTCCCAGGTGGGTGCTGCTCCGCAGGGACTCAACAGCCTTTTGGCTGGGCTCTGCATTTCCACATTTCCCTTGCCTCAGAAAAATCAGCAGCTCCCAGGTTGGCACAGGCACAGCCTGGATTTGGGTCCCCAAGGGAGTTATCCTCCACAATTCAGCTTTCCAGTGGGCCAAACTGTGTAGCCAGCCCAGCTGCACCTTTTGGAGCCCCCAGAGTGACTCTGGTGATCATAAAATCAGACTGAGTGGGGAGGTACCTTGAAGCACCTCATTGTCCTGCCACATTGACATCTCCCATTAGACCAGATTGCCTCAAGCCCGGTTCAGGCTGGCCTTGGACACTTCCAGGGATGTGGAGTGGAGCTGATGGGATGTGGTTCATGGCCAGGCTCTGGTGTCCACCCTGCCCACAGCTCCATCAGGGAGCAGGCTCATTCCCAGTGTCACTGATGAATCTGTCCTCTCTTCTCTCTTGGAAAACCTCTTTCCTGACACTTGGAGTTCACGACAAGGTTCACTGCTTACAGCAGAGCTCCAGAAAGGGACACACTCACCCCAAAAACCCCTGCAAAGTTCTACTCTCCCCTCTGCTTTCAGGACCAAAATCTCCTCCAGCCCCAGGCAGGTGTCCCAGCATGAGTCCCGGGGTGGCTGTGGCTGCCTGGGCTGTGCAGCCCCGTGCCAGCACTCGTGGCTGCAGCCTGGCACCGATCCACGAGGCTGGCACAGCCTCCTCCTTGCCAGCTTTTTCCTGCCTCACTACCCCCCAAATCCCAGGGGTCCATCACTTTGCCAGCCCAGCTCTAGAAGCTTTTCTGAACTTTGCTGTGTTAAAAGCTTTCTATTTCCAGCAAGGATGCAAGTGGAGGGGAGGGATTTTACAGCCACCAGGTGACAGTGCTGGGGATGAGCCATGGGGCAGTAGTTTCAGGGTGAGGAGAGAGAGGCAGAGAAGTCACCCACCAGCCACTTCCAGCTCATTCAGAACCTAAATGGGGAGAGGAACAGCAGCAACAACCTGGTCACACACTGGGGGAGCAGACCCACAGCAGTGGGAGAGGGGAAAGACAAGACAGGGCTGTGAATAATGACACCAAGCACAGCAGAGCCAACACCCTGCATAGGCTGAGCAAATTCTCATTCAAATGCAGAAACCACCCCAGTGGCAGTGATCAGCTGAAACCTTCCCCCAAGAGCCTGTGCCACTGGTCACTGTGAGGAAGGAGAGTTTGCCAGCTCAGCCCACACAGAGCTGGATGCTCTCTGCCAGATGGAGCAAAACCTTGCACTGGATGCAAGCACAGCTGCAGGCACAGCCAGTGCCACAGAGCCCCTCACTGGGTCCAGAGGGCTGCAGAGCTCCCTGGCAGGCAATGCCAAGGGCAAACAGGGATTTGGGGTCACCTGTGACCCCCAGAGGGGCCCAGCAGCAGCAATGAACTCAGCATTGCTGGGCACAGCTCAGAGCTCACCCCAGGTCAGGGCTGCTTGAGCTGCACCAGCCTTACTTGACACATTCTCCTGGGGCTGTGCATCACATCCAATATGCCTTATCCAAGGAAAAAATGTGCCATTTATGGTACATTTAAAATTAATGCACGTTTGGTGTTGTTGCTGATCCCAAATGATGCCCTGCATGGGGAGTTGTGCTCAGCCCTGCCAGGACAGTGGCACTGCCAGGGACAAATTCCCAAAAATAAGGATTTCCAGCAGCACTTCCAGCATTTGTTCCTCACCAGTACTGACTCCTGCCTGGTGCCAGCGGCTCTGTGCCATCCAGGACTCAGCACAGTTCTGTCTGGAGGGCACGATGGACACAAATGTCCTTACAGATAAACCCCTGCCTCTCCCTGGGGCCCCAGCTGCCTCCTGGTGGGAAGCTCACTCCTGTCCATAACCCCTGAGTGCATAAGGCTTAATTAAAAGCTGTCCCTGCTGATGTTGGTGGCAGTGGTGAGTGGTGACTGTGGCTCTGCCATGTGCAAATGCCATGTCTGAGCTCAGTGATGCTCAGGCCATAGGTGCCTTCCCAGTGTTTGGAATGCTGCTCCTCCTGCCTGCAAGGACCCCCCAGGAACCGTTCTGGCACACACATATGGGTATTTATGGTACATTCTCTTCTAAAACCCACTGGAAAAAAGAGGGGTACACCCTCCATGACCTGAGGAGGGGACAGGGACAAAGAGCACAAATGCAAATCCCACCAGTCCTAGGGGGAGCAGAACCAGCCGTCAGCTGGGAAGGGATATTTATGGGAGTCAGAGCTGTGGTGCCAGCAAAACATCCCAAAATTCTGTTCATCAAACACCACCTTGGCAATGCCAGTGCCTCCTGCCCTGGGACACCACTGCCCCATGCTGAAAGCTGGCACCCCATGGCCGTGTTTTGGTGGGGCTCTCAGGAGAGTGGCAGTGGCAGGTGCCAGTCCTGCCACGTGGAGCCCTGGAGGGAGAGAAGAATATTTTCCATGTATTTCTTGTTTGCTGATTTTCTCACCAGCTCTTGTGCGACGGCGAGTGGAACCAGCGGCGCAGCCGAGCCCCCGCATCTCGACAGCTCCAACACAGCCTCGGGCAGCACACAGGGAAAATCACAGCTTGGGGGAGGTCAGGGAGCACGAGGGAATAGGATGAGATTAATTTGGGAACCACACGCAGGCAGAATGACGTGTGCCAGGGCAGGAGCATCGCTGTCCCCAGCGCAGCCTGGCTGCAGCAGAGCCCGGAGGGGCTGCACGGACACATCGGCCACACACAGGGACAGAAACCTGAGAAGCACAGCAGGAGCTGTCACAACCCGATGGGACATGAGCCAGAGCCCCACCGCTCAGATCAGAGCTCTCCCCCAGGCTGGGCAGGGCTTGCTGCGGGGTTTGGACAGGTGCTTCCATCTGCCCCGTGTCCCTTCTTTCTAAATCCCACTGCACATTCTCTAGGAGTTCGTGTGGCTGCTTTAAGCTGAGTTTGTTGCTTGCACCAAGCCCCAGGGTGCTGCCCATGGGGACAGGAGTGCCACTGCCACCAGCTCTTGGTGGGACAGCCCCAAACATCCTCCCCCTCCATGGCATCCCCTCTCCAGAGGGAGTCAGTTCCCAAATCCCTGCCTTGAGTCCCCTGGGTGCAGTCACTGCAGAGCCACACCTGGGGGTGCTCCCCCAGCCCAGCTGCTGGCAGGGGCTCAGGATGGGGGCTTGGTCTGCTCTGAATCCATCACTGGGACACATTTCTGAAAGCTCAGTCAAGGCTTTACTCCCACCAGATGTGTCACCAAAAGGTTTTGATGGAGCATTCCCAGTGCAGGTCCTGTGGCTCCTCAGGACCTTGCTCTGACCCTGCTGCCTCAGGGTCGGTACTGGCTGGCATCAGATTTGTTCTGGGAACAAGCTCTGTTTCCTCCTCACTCACAATTAATCCTTAAGGCCTCAGCAACTGCTTCATCTTTTCCAGCAAAGAGAAATTAATCCAATTTCTGTTCAGATTACGTGTTTATGGTGATGTCACACACCTATAAAGAAACTTCAAGGGTAAAGCCTGTACCTGGCCAGGCCAGGAGAGAGGGGACAGGAGCCTCAGGCTCTTCCAACCACCCTCCTGCCACTGCATTTCCAGCAAAGCAGAGCCTGGGGGACAAAGGAGAGACACAGCACTGGCTCCTTGGGGTAGGGATTGATTAAAACCTCCTGACATGGAGGTGGGGTCACTGGGGTGCCCCTGGGTGTAGGAGCAGCATGGGGCAGACTCACCTCTGGCACCTCTGGGACCCAGCCAGCAGCAAAGCAAGATGGAAAAACAACCAATTTTGCTTTTACATTTGCCCCATTATGGGTTTACATTCCTCAGCATGGAAGAACAGATTGGTTTAATGTCCAGGGCTCAGCTACACAAGATGCAGCAGGGAGGAAAAACGTGATCAATTACTTAGGAGAGACTTTCAGTCTCACATCAGAGGTTCATCTTCTGAATTCATATATTTGAACTAAGTGCTGTTTCCCCTGGTACAGGGCACGAAGCAAATAGAGAGGGTCTAATTAGCACACTCAGCAGCCTAATATTTGTGTTTTCTGTGACTCCCTCAATGAGCCCAGCAGTTCCTACCCAGGCTCCAGGAGCACGTCTGACTGCCAGGATGTTTATAGGGAACATACACAGCTTGGAAATGAATTACCTGTTTGAACAGAGCTCTCCTGGAACAAGAGCAGCAGGGTTCAGGCTGACAGAGCTCTCATTCTTCTGCACAATAACCCAAGGTGCCTGCTCTGCCCCAGCAGGGGGATGCCCTGGGCAGAGGGAACACCTGGAATCAGCTCCTGCTCCAACAGGGCCGTGACAAACAGGGTCTGTCCATTGCCAGGAGGTTGGATCCAACCTCTGCTGAAGGTACTTTTGGTTTTGGCTTTATCCTTTGGAGGCAGATGGCCCAGGATGGGCTTGGTAAGGGCAGCCAGAGCACCTCGGTCATCTCTGGGGTTTGTGCTCCAGTTCTAATCCCCATTCTCCAGGGAGAGGGTCCTGGAGTGTAGCCACCTATAAACACAGACACTGAAGGGCCTCGCATCTGGTGTGCCAATCCTTCACCAAAAACCTCAGTCTGAATTGTGCTGCTGCTGCCCAGAGCAGATGTGCTGGAAGGCGGGCACTCACCTGTGCTCACCTGAGCTCACCTCCAGGCTTGGTCTCAGCTTAGAGCCTTCCCCATACCCAGCACCATGATCCTGTAGCCAGCTCCAAATGAAATTCAATCTCTCCAGCTCCACAGGCAGCCTGTGCCTCCACAGGAGCCCCTGGCTGTTCCACCTTCACTTCTAAAGCAGTTTAAGTTTTCTTTGTAAGAATGAATTCTTTGCAGTAGCAGGGAAAAGCCTCCAGCGACTGCAACACATTCTGTCCAACTGCATGAACCAAAATCTCTATCAAAGGTCTTCATGATCCTTGCAGGGAAGGTTTCCAACTGCTTCCATTGCTTCTGCATGGGCCTAGATGGAGATGCAGGCAGGCTGGGTGGTCTCACCTGAGAACAGAACACTGACCTGGGGCTCTGACACTTGAAATTAACATTTTGTCTAAGAGGAGCTGCCTCCCTGGGTACAGGCTGCACATTCATGGACATGCCCCATCCCTGGCAGTGCCCAAGGCCAGGTTGGACACTGGGGCTTGGGGCACCCTGGGACAGTGAGAGATGTCCCTGCCCATGGCAGGGGTGGGACTGGATGGGCTTTAAGGTCCCTTCCCACCCAAACCAGTCTGAGATTCTGTGACAGAGGAAAACACAATGCAGGGCAGGTAGAAGAGAGCGTGTGCCAGGAGAGGAAAGGAGGTTGAATGCAGAGAAGGGGTCACAATTCACAGCTTTTACAATTCCCAGTCCTCACCAAACACGTTTCTGGCCTTAGAGTGCTGCCAGCTCTGGTGATGCCTGGAGGCAGGAGAGCTGAAGGAATGAGGCAGCTTTGGGGGTGTCCTCAGTGCTCTGGGTGGACAAATCCCTTCAAGGCAACAGCACCAACAGCTGGAGCTGAGCTGGAGTTTCCATGAAGCAAGAATCAGCTCGGTTATGCAGCCACTGGCAATGACACATGTGACACAAGCTGAGCAAGCACCAGGGGTCCAGCTGCCATTGACAGCTCCAGCCCTGGGGACAGAGCACTGCAGATTTCTTCCCAGTGCCTGACAATACCTGGAGTGACTCCTGCTGGGCTGAGCAGCTGCAAACTGCTCATGTGTGTTCCTTTGCAAGTCTGATAGAAGCAGAGGCAAGTTGGGCTCTTAGCTGTTGACAGCTTCTCTCTTTTTAGGACCTGATGCAAAGAGACAAACATTTAAATCCAGCAAAATAACTTTATTTCAACAGGGCAAGTACAGCCAAGTGGTGATTCCAGAGTTGCCCAGCAAGTGTCAGCTCCATGATCCATTGGTAAATGTCCTGCTGGTGACTCGAGGATCCAGGCTCTGTGGCCACCCTTCACAATGATCTCTTAGGTTTAGATTTCAAGTGAAATACATTCAGATTTGCTCCTGTCAGAGCATTGCTCACCAGTACATGGTTGGAAGTCACTGAGGAGTTGATTACACAGTTACCTGATTCATATGAAAAGAAAGCAACCCACAAACCCCTCCCTCTCTCCAGTGCTGCTGCTTGGAGCCTTCCCAGCACCTTGCAGGGGGAGGACCCCAGCGTTCTTTGGGCCTTTGCAGTAAAAAACAGCGGCTAAAAAACACAGCAGCAAAAATCCAGGCAGCTTTGAACTGCACATTTCCCCTCTGCCAGTCTGTGATCAAGAACTGCTCTCCTGGCAGCTGTAGGAAGGAGCAGGGCCCCCTCCCAGAGCTCCAAAGGCACTCGGGCACGGTGCAGAGTGCCCGGCCCCAGCTGGAGCAGGATGAACTCTGGCTTCATTCATCTGGGCGTTGGTTTGGTTTGGTGAAGTATCAGATAAATAAACAGGGCTGCTCTGTCAGGGGGATGGGCTGTGGCTCCCAGCTCGGCCTCCCCTGAGCTCTACCCCGGCTCTCCCGTGCTGCTCGCCTGGCCCTCCCCGCTGGGCACGTTCCTGCGCTTCCTCAGCTGCATCTCTTCATCCTGCAGGACAAAAGGAAGCACAACCTGATCCTTCACATCCTCTCTGAGCTGGATAAAACCTGTCCCCTTCACCTCCTTTCCCACCAGCTCAGCCCAGCAAACAGAACCCCCACTCCAGCTCCTCCCTCCAAACACTGACACCATCACCACCTTGACATGGGCCCTTCCCAACCCATCCCCATTGAGGAACTGCTCATGACTAACACAGCAGGCACCTCTTAAACCCTGCTGCAGTCAGAGCAGCAGGGATGTGACCTGGCTGAGCTGTGCTCTGGTCACAGTGCACTTTACCTCAGGGTGAGCCTGCTGTCCCACAGAATCAAACCCCTGGGGTTGGAAGGGAAGATAAATCCAGTCATCTGCTCTAAGCAGGGCTGACTCAAGTGCTGGAGCTGGTTCTTCAGGGCATTGATTTGCTTTTCAAGGCTGGAGTTTCCACCTCTCCTCACATAGCCCAGGGTGGCTGCCAGCTGTGTGTACAGGGCAGTATTTCCCACTGGCCCCAGGGAGGGTTTCCTTCAGCACAAATTGCTTGGCTTTTTGCTGGGCATCTTCTCCATAACCACATCCTTCTCCATAACCATCTTCTCCCTACCCACCCCACAGGCAGATCCTCCCTTCAGCTCCTCTCCTCCAAGCTGGAGGAAGCAGCTCCCTCAGCCTCTCCAGCCCTGTTCACCTCAGGAACAAACCCCCAGAGCTGCAGGACCAGGACTGAACTGTGGCCAGGTTTTGTCACACATGGCAGGGACTGACCTGAGGAGCCATTTAGTGCCATTTAGTGTCTGTACTAACAAAAAGCAATTCTGCACAGTCCTCCTCAGCCAGGATGCTTCTCTCAGCATCTTTCCCAACACATCCACCTCACACCTTTCAGCAATGAGCAGCCACTGCCTGTTCCAGCATGGTTCCTACCGAGTCAGAGTCTTCCTCAACCTGGTTGCTTATGAAATCGAGATAATCATCCTTCTGGTTGTCCAGAACTTCTTCCTCATACTCAGTCTGGTAGTCTGACTCATCTGAAGAGAGAAGAAACAAAGCACAGGGAGGATTTAACTGGCAGGCAGAGAGGCAGAGGAAACTGGGAGAGGAATGATTGCCACTGTCTGAGCACAGGCAGGACAGTGGCAGCAGCTCTCTCCAGCCCAGTGAACTGGGACTGCTCCCACACAGACCTCAGCTCTGTCAGCTGTGTCCTGGAGCCCTCCAGAATCCAAGGAAGCACAGCACAACAGCTCTGTCCAACTGTTTGGGTCACTGTGGTGGGTGCCAGCTCCCAGCTCGAGGGACACACTCTGGTTTTGGGGGGATGCTCCCTGGGGAATGCCCTTCACAGCACAGCTGCTGTTTTCCATCCCTCAGCCCAACCAGATCCATGGGACACCTTCAGAAGCCTCTGAGCTGCCAAGCCAAACTCCCCTGGACACAGGGGAGCAGTCACAGGCTCTGGGAACAGGGATTCCAGGCTCAGGGTGAGCTCTGCCTGCTGTGCAGCTGATAACTGAGTGTCTCCCAATCTCTGTTCCACAGGGGACTGAGACATTTACATTCCCTTCCTCTCTGCAGAGGACAGTCCCTTGCTTTCTCCAGTAATCCAGCAGATTAACATAATTAAAAGAGTCTCAAGAGCTGGGCACAGCAGCAGGACATGCAAGGAAGGTCCCAGTCCCAGGGTGCTCCCATGGAATGAGGACACATCAGTGCAGAGCCAGTGCCTTTCCCAGCATCTGGAGATGACCTGGAGGATCTGCAAAACAGGAGCAGGACCTCACAAGGGCCAGGAGGAACAGGACAAGGGGGAATGGCCTTAAGGAAGGCAGGGATAGATGGGAAATTGGGCAGGAATTGTTCCCTGGCAGGGTGGGCAGGGCTGGCACAGGGTGCCCAGAGCAGCTGTGGCTGCCCCTGGATCCCTGGCAGTGCCCAAGGCCAGGTTGGACACTGGGGCTGGAGCAGCCTGGGACAGTGGGAGGGGTCCCTGCTTGGGGATGAGCTTTAAGGTTCCTCCCAACTCAAATTCTTTTATGACTCCACCTGCAGCCAGGGCTGACTCCCCACAGAACTCCAGGAATGTGCTGGGCTGGGGGCCATCAATGGCCCCAGCTCACCTCCCCTGCAGAGCCTGTGGCAGGCAGCAACTTCCTCTGCTGGCACCCAGATCTTCAGGATGCAGCTTAAGGCATGAAAATGACATTTTATTGTTACCATTAAAATCACATTTGTGTGACACCAGCTCTTCCACCCCTTTCCTGAGTTAATTCCAGTGTGCTCCAAAGCAGTATCTGGGATGCAGCCCACTGGTGAAGAGAGGGGGCTCCTGTTTAAACCAGATCCTTGATTAAGTATTTCTCCTGGGAGCTGTCAATAGCATCTGCTCCACGCTGAAGACAACAGCACAGTCTGTTCCACAGCCTCTTCTAGCACGTAACTACAACCAACTGCTAGAACATTGGAATGAAAGATATTTGGTATTTTTAATTTTCTTTTATGCTTTTTAGTTTTTGGGTTTTTTTATTGTCAATTAGAGAATGATTGTTAGTTTTTACTAAAAACACTAACAATCATCTTTGATAAAATACACCAGAGAAATTGGAAACTCATCTGAACAGCAATAGATACCACAAACAAGAGTTTGGAGTTTATAACTCCAATAAAACCAGGTGCCATCAAAACCATCCTCCTTGGTTTCCCCAGCACTAACAGATCTTGTTCAGCATTAACAGATCTTTCTACAGACACAGGACCAAGAGCCACCCTTCCCAAATCCTTCACACAGCAGCTCTGGGTGCTGAGGGGGCAGAAGGAGAGCAGGAGGTGGCCCTGCTGTCCCCAGACATCACCCTCCATCAAAGCTGAGGCTCCCAGTGACTGTTCTGGGCACTACAAAACCTCCCAGGAACACCAAGCAGGATGCAGGTGCTTTATCAAGGCTTTGCTGCTCTGCTCAACTCCCCACCACCCAAAGAGCCCAGCCTGGAATCCAGCCAGCCAAGAGGAGATTCCACCATGGAAAGGTCCCCAAGCCTGCCCTGAGCAGGGTGAGCACAGTCCCTGCAGGGAGGGCACAGAGATCTGCCTCCTGCTTCTGCAGCTGGGGCTGTTTCTTTGCTTTGTGCCTGATTCCAGCAGGGAAGCCCCAGCTGGAGACAAGATTCCAGCTGGACACAACTGTGCTGTGGCTGCAGGGGCTCCTGCAGTGGCACTGCCAGGCCTCGGGCTCAGTCAGGAGCTGGAAACTCAGCACAGCCTCAGCTGCATTAGTGCTGCTTCAGAAAAGTCCTTTTTAAGCAGCAAAGATGCAGAGGTGGCCTGGAGCCTGCTAATTGTGTCCCTTGGGAGGTGCTGGGATGGCTCCTGCTTCAGCTGAATGGCAAACCCAGGCATTTGACACCACCATTAACATTTCCACAAATCCTTTTATCCAAATGACCACTGCTACAAGTGCTTGATCTCCTGGGCTCAGCAATCCCTCCCAGGGGGAGCCTGGGCAGGGATGTGACAGAGCCACCCTGGACAGTGGCACCTGTGCTGCCCTGGCCACAGCCATGGCTCTGAATGCAAATCCACCTGGGCAGAGGGATGATCCTGGCTGAGGGAATGTGTGGATGGGGAATGGGAACAGGGCCACCAACACTGCTGTGAAATGAGACACCTGTGCCCCAGCACTCTGGGACTCAGCCCTGCCTGAGGGCCAGGCTCCTTATTAACATTTTTAATGGTTTTGGTCACTGATCTCAGTGTGCTCAAGAGAGGAGCAGAAATTTCCCTGCCCTTTCCCCACACAGCTCCTGTCCCAACCAGGCTTCTCAGCCTCTGTGCTGACCCCTCCCCATCCATCAGACCTTGAGCCTTTCCCTTTGCTTTCTTTAGGACAAAACTATTGACAGATTTTCCTGAGCCAGCCTGAGACCTGCAGTGTCCTGTCAGAACAGGCAGAGCCTTCCTCAGTCTCTGTGATCCAAGCCCTCCCTCAGGAAGGGATTTCCAGAACAAAGGTGACAGTGCAGGGTCACAGCCAGGCCACCAAGCAGCTCCCTGTCCCCTCCCCTACACAGGTCACAACCTCAGCCTGGAGGAGCCACCTGAGAGCCACTGACACTGCAGGGAGGTGCCACCCTCCCCCCGAGCTCACCTCACCACAGCTCTTCAGCAAAAGTCTTATGCACAGAGGACACCAAGGAATGTCACTGCTGTCACTGCCACCCAAACATGGGCAGGGTCCCTGCAGCCACACAGAGCCACTGGCAGCAGGAACACCAAAGATCCTTCAGAGCTCAGTGCCCACGACTGCTGCCACCCCAACCTCCCCCTCCTCCAGAACCTACAGCCAGGGGGTTTCAGCATCCCTGAGGAACGTGTGGCCCCTGCTCATCCCCTCCCACTGCCAGCAGCCCCTGCCCTGCCCTGCCCCTCCTCAGCCCAGAAGGTGCCAGGTCCATGTGCCACACTCCCATCCACAGCCTCAGCAGACAGCAGGAGCCTAAAGGGGAATCATCAGGAACTACAGAAAGGAGGAGGATCTGTCCCAGTGCTCTGGTTAAATCTCAGCAAGTCTCAGTGCCTGAGCCTTAAATAACCACATAGCATGAACTCCTCACTCTTATCCACAATGGCTGCTTCAACCACATTTGATTAATATTTTCTTCATAAGGCATATGATTGTAATTAGCATTTCAAATTACCACAGGGACATCTCTACAAACAGTCACAGATGGGAGCACTGCTAACTTTAGCTTTCCCTCTGCAGGAACAAGAATCAGGAGGAGGGGAAGAGACTGTTTAGAAAGAGCTCCAGTCCTGGTGCCACACTCAGGGGCTTCAGGTCTGAAGGCTCTGATCCTTTTGGATCTGGGAGCTCCATCCACAGGGAGCTGCTCTGCAGGGCAGGGCCATCACGGGGCACAGAGCACCTTTGTGTCACCATGCAGGAGCTGGGACCTGCTCCTCATGTTCACTGCTGCTCCCACAACAGGAGCACACAAAAAGCAGTGGAGCCAGTGAGTCACTCCTGATCCTACTCAGACAGCAGGGAAAACATCCCTGGGGCAGGGCTTTAACCCAGCCTCCCCCAGCCCAACATGGGCAAACACATCCTTGGGGCAGGGCTTTAACCCAGCCTCCCCCAGCCCAACACAGGCTGAGGATGGAGCCAGCAGAAGGGCACAGGACAGCCTGAGGGGATGGAAGCTGAGTCCCACTTGTGTTATTTCCCTCAGGTGAGACTGGAGCAGGGATTATTCCCACCCTGGAGCTCACCAGTAAGGGGCTGACAGCAGTGGGATCATCCTGACAGATCCCCTTGTCCCAGAGGAGGTGGCAGGAGGGGACATAGAGAGTCTGAGGGGAGCAGGGAATGGCCTGGCCCCATGGCTGGGAGTGCCCAGCAGGGAATGTCCCCAAGGCTGGGAGTGCCCAGAAGGGAATGTCCCCATGACTGGCAGTGCCCAGCAGGGAATGGCCCCAGGGCTGGCAGTGCCCAGCAGGGAATGGCCCCATGGCTGGCAGTGCCCAGCAGGGAATGGCCCCAGGGCTGGCAGTGCCCAGCAGGGAATGGCCCCATGGCTGGCAGTGCCCAGCAGGGAATGGCCCCAGGGCTGGCAGTGCCCAGCAGGGAATGTCCCCATGGCTGGCAGTGCCCAGCAGGGAATGTCCCCATGGCTGGCAGTGCCCAGCAGGGAATGGCCCCAGGGCTGGCAGTGCCCAGCAGGAGCTGTCCCTCCTCCCTCCTCCCTCCCCAGCCCCTCTCACCATCTGCCACCGGGGCCTTGACGGGCTCGATGCGGGACACGATCTCTGCCAGGTCTGTGAAGGACGTGGTGGGACAGGTCACATTCTGCAACACAGCCACAAGGTGAGGCTTTGTCAGCAAGTACACACAGAAAATCCAAACAGGCCCAGACTGTATAAAAATGACATTGAACAGGCAAAGCTCCAGACACACAAATTCTCCACAGCTGCCCCCTCAAAAGCCATTACTCATCAGTGAGAAATCCTCAAACTGCTCTCCTGAGGCAGGTCTGGTGGCAGAGATGGCATTCCCAACAGTGGGACATGCTCTTAATGGCTCTTACTCCACCCACACAACAAGAAGCTTTATTAAAAATTAGCAAACTATGGAAAAGACCCCAGAGACAAGCACAGGAGGGGCTGGGCCGTGGCATCAACAGAGCTCACTCCATGCTTTTCTCCATCCATGTCCCTTTATAAGAGGGACTGGCTGGGCCAGGTGCAGCCCCCAGGGAGCTTCTTCTTTCCCTTGGGACAAGGTGACCAGGTGGGACACACACATGGCCATCCCTCAGCTGGAGTGACGCCACAGAGGCTGCAGGGACAGGGGGGCACTGGGGTGACCCCTAAAAACCCCAGAGCTGGAGGTGCTGCAGGAGCCTGCAGAGACATCTCCCACTGCAATTCCTCTCCAATAAACCCTTGCTATTTTCACTCTGTCTCACTCAAGCAGTGGGCTAAGTGTTCTCTATTTTGAGAACTTCTTGCTCCAGTCTCTCCTCCAAGAAAACCCAACTTTGGCATTTAAGAGCCCTCTTGGGCTTCCTGCAGCCCCCCCTCCCTCTTTGGGGCTGGGCACAAGGTAACCAGGTGGACACCTGAACACTTCTCACCTTTTTTTAAACCCAGTGAGTTTCATGAACACAGTAACACCTCCAGCCTAGAGGAAAGGGATGGGGGAGAGCTGGCAGAGGGAACTGGGCTGCCAGGAATTGCTGTGACAGTTGTCTTCCCAAACACCCAGCCAGGGCAGCTTCCTAACATGGGGTTTTATGAACAATCCTCTGCTCTTCTGGCAAAAACAGCGACCCTGTGAATCACCCAACCCCTGTGGGGTCACAGCAGCAGCCCATTGCTGCTGCAGCAAAGTGCTCTCAGTTGACCTTCCATCTGTAGCTGATTTTGATGTAATTTAGAACAGCCACAGCACAGAGCAGATCCAGGACAAGCAACGGGAGCAGAGAAAAGCCTGGAGAGAATGAAAAGGAACCTGTATGAAATGGAACAGCAGTAGCTCAGGACACACACCTTAAAATATAAAGAAGTTGGGAAGCTCATTGTGACTGTTAAGGAACTGCTGGAAAGGATGAGTCAGCCCAGGCTCACTTTGAACATCCAACCTGAACGTTCCCATTTGCAGAAAGCTCTTTCCCAGGACAGGGAAGAAAAGCTCCTTGACAGCTCCAGTCTGTGCCACACGACTCAGGGTGCACCCTCTGGCCACTACACAGACACAGCCATGTCCAAAATCCACGAGGACGAGGTGGCTGCACAGAGCACTGGGCAGACAGTGCCAGGCTGGCCCTGGGGGCAGGGAGCAGGGACAGGCTTTGGGTGGCATCAAAGTCCAGGGCTCTGCATGAACAGCTGAACAAAATCCTGCCCAGCACCAAAGTGTGCCCCAGGAAAACCATCAGCAGCTCCTGAGGTGAGGATGGATGGGAATGAACTGCTCAGAAACATCTGAACCCCAGGTCAGCCTGTCTGGGGGAGGCAGCTGCACCCAAAGCCTCAGCACCAGGACTGCAAAACCACTTGTGGGAAACCAGGGGTCTCCCCACACTTCCACAGGAGTTTAATGTTCAAGTGCTTCTCTCACTACTTTTAAGGACAAAATCACCCTCCCATCAGGTAACACCAAGCAAAGAAGTGTCTCACATCCACCTGAAACCTACTCTCAAACCTCTCTGATATTTTTTTTCCAAGGAGCAAAGTTTTCCTTTGGCATAATCTTTATGAAATAAATTAGAGGAGAAAGACAGTTACTATTGTAGTCTGCTGGATTATATTTAGCTTTGACTATGAATAACACCTCAGTAGACAAAACTTCCCCAAGTGCATCCAATTAATGGTGCTGCAGCATTCCATGCTGGGGAAGAGTAAGGGCTGCTCAAAGTAAAGTTTATGTAAGGTTCCTGTTGTTTGTGTCTTCAGTATCTGCATTTTGGAGACAAGATAAACAGGGACTAAATGATCAAAGCAAAGGGGAAGCATCTAAATGATTAAATATCTGGATTTTTAAATAAAATTGCAATGCTCATAACATGGAAACGAGACGATAAGAAATGGCACTCAGCTCTCAGATGTTGAACACTCCAGAAATAGATGAAGAACTAAAACACATAAAGCATCAAAACCTTTGCTAATGAAAGGCAAGTTAAAAATACCAGCTGCTCTGCCTGGAAGATAACACAGCTAAAGGATTTAAGTGAGTCTAATGGACTAAGAAAAGCAAGAAAAATACCCCAGTGGGAGCTGCAACAGTTGTAACTTCATAGAAATAAATCTCCTGCAACAGAAGTCAGATGCAAAAATCTTGGGTTTCAGAGGGCTCCAGAGTTTTAGGAGCATGAGCAGATGTCCCTGCAGTTCCTGGGGAGCACCAGGGGTGCACAGAGCCTGTGGCTCCATAACCTGGCAGGGTTGGTGAGCACTCTCCCAACCCTGTTATTTCCATGCTGTGGCACCTCAGCAATCAGCACTTGGTGCCTCATTATCAAGGGAGTGCAGGGCCAGGCTGTGTCTGCAATGAGGAGGTGACAGATTTGCTCTCCAGAGCACTGAAGTGCCACAGAACCCAGGGGAGGTGTGATAAGTGTCCATCATGCTGCTGTGATAGCATGATTTAAGTGAAATACTCCCTTCCATTACTGTATCCTGCAAAAAGGGCAGTTTAAAAAGCAGACTTCTTTAGAAGAAGTGTCTGTTACAGCAGTGAAAATGTTTGAGGCTTTTTACTGGCTGGTGATAAAAGCAAGGCTGAAGTAGGACACAACCAATTCTGAGACACACAATTTCTTCTGCCTTGACTTCTTATGACTTTTAACACAAAACCTGAACTCCAGCCCCTTTTGTCTGATCAGGAGGTGCCAGAGGTGGATTGAGGACCCATCTTCTGCAGTCACACTGAAGCACCTCCTCATCCAGGTGTGCTCCCGGGGACAAATCCCAGGCTGAGGAGTCTGGGGGCTCCTGAGGCTCATGGATCTCCAGCTGGTTTCCTCCACAGCTCAGTCCCTGTGTGTTTCTCCTTCCAGAGCCACCCTGGCCCTGCCAGGCAGCGTGGGCAGATCCAGCTGATGCTGGGAAGTCCCTCTGGAGCTGAGGGTGACATTCAGCTCCTCCCAACAGAGCCATTTCCAGCCCTCAGTGACTCACAGCTCTGCTGACACTGAGGGCACCTGGCTCAGATGTGGAAACATCCACCCCTCATCCCTGGGCCACTGTCCATCCTGCCATCCATCCTCCCCTATCTCCAAGCCAAAGTGCTCTGCCACCCACCCCTGGAGAGCTGCAAATCCTCAGTGTCATCTCTCACCTCACTTGACTTCCCTCTGCAAGGCTCATGACAGTTATGATTCATTCTGGCCATCCTTTAAAAAATTACTGCTCATTTCCCTCTCTTTACAAGATAAAGAATTACTGAGTAGAACATGAAGCCTTTGTAGCACTTGAGTTTCAAATCAGAGGGATTCAAAGGAGAGGAAGGACAGTGAGCCCTTGTATTATCTAAATTCCTAAAAGAGCTGGTAACTGTTTCTTAAAACCAACTGGAACTTCCCTGCCAACAAAACCAGAGCACTGAGGTGTGAACCAACCTCAGGGCAGTCACTGTCCCCTGTCCCAGCCCTGAGCAGCTCCAGCAGCACAGAGCACTTCCCTGAGCACTTACATCAGTTTTGGATTTGCAGGTCTCTTGCCTGTCCTTCAGCATCTTGTCAAGGACTCCACTCCTGCACCACACATTAAATACAGTTTTCCCATGCTGGTATCCCACTTCCTGGAAAAAATAAAGTAATCAGGAGAAAAAAAGTAATTAATAACTGCCATCAGCATGGAAACAACTGGAAAAAACAGACCCATTGCTCGAAGTTTTACTCTTTTTCTCAGAACACAGTAGAAATGATGTTGAAAAATCAAATGGGAAGGACAGAGCAACAGGTTTTGAGAGCCCTGGATCTCATCTCCAGCCCTGGTTCTGGCAGCAGCACTAAACCTCTGGTGCTGTCTCTCCTCTAGTTTTTGGATGAGAGCTCAGAGCATGGGAGACTCTGGGGCTGGAATTCCCTTCTCACGATCTACCCCAGCCCAGGGTGGGGGTGATTAAGGGGAGAAAAAGGAGCTGAGAGCTCTGTCACTGGCAGGGTCAGGCTGACCAAAATAACCACGAGAAGCTGAGCCTCAGGAAGTGACCACAGGCACCACTGCTCTGGGGTTTGACATGAAGAGATTTCAGCTCCTTGGAAAATGCTGGTGCCCATTTCTATTTTCTGTAAAATCCAGGCACACAGCTGAAATGAACCCCCCCACTGCTTCCCAGCCCCTAAGGATAAAGGAATGCCTGGACTGTCCTTCCCTTTGAGGTCAGCACAGTTTAAAGCTTCCCTGTGGACAGAGGTTACTGAGCTGTGCTGCAGGGAATGAGGATCCAGGAGGTGCTGCCCCTCCATCCCTGCAGTGTCTCGTGCCAAGAACCTGCTCACAGACAGTGACACTTCTGAGGAACTGCCCTTCTCTCAGCTTTTATTGCACTGACAAAATCTGCATGGTGCCTTTACATCTCTTTAACAGCACCACATTAGAGCAGAGCAGGGATGTGACAGCTCATGATCTGTTCCTGTGATGAACTACCACACCTGTCTGTCAAGGTTTTCCAATCAGCCAGGGCTCTCCAGCTGGCAAAGAACAAAGAATTATTTATCAGCAAAGTCCTAGATCCACAGGCAGACAGCAGTGTTTGCCCAGGAACCAAGAGGCACCAAATATCCCAGAGAAAATATTCACACTGGGGAAATCCCAAACCACTGGGTGGTTTGGAATAGCTGCTGGGTGTCCTAAGGAGTCTCTCAGATGAGAACCTGCAGGGCTCAGCTGTGTCCCTGGAGCTGGTCAGTGTTTGCTAAGCCAGGGCCAGAGAGATCAGTCTGCAGGCTAAGGAGCATCACAGCTTCTCATTCAAATGCTATGGAGGCTGCCTTCAAGGAGTGGTGGTTTTCCAGCCTGGGAGAGGAGCAAAGCTCTGCAGGAACATCTGGACATGGAAGATGCCTGCATGGCTAAAACAGGCAAAGAATGGAAGGAGACAGTAAAATCACTTTCTTGACAGGAGACACTGAGCCAGAATCGCTTTTGCTGCCCTGCCTGGGCAGGGACATTTGTGCTCTGAATACTGGATGATGTCACCAGAACAATTCCCTGCACACCTGGAGCCAGCTCTGCCCATGCTGGGCTCTGACACAAACTCAACCCCGTGCCAGTGATGTGAGGCCTGGCAGCACTGCTTCTCCTGACTCTGGTGCCATTTGCTGACCCTCTCAGGGGTGCAGAGGAATTGTGGATGATGTTTTATTCATTGAAGTGTTCAAACATCAGCAGAACCAGTTACTTTCACGTTTCCCTCCATTTCCAGGATTCAAGGGCTCCCTGACAGATTTCTGCAAACCTTTCATGCTACAACAAGCTCCAGGAGGAGGGGAAAGTGAGGACAAAGCCCACCCCACACCAACACAAACCCCAAGTGCCCAGAGCAGCTCAGACACCCACGAGCTGTCACTGAGCCCAAACTGCCACGAAACAGAGCCAGGCAAGCGATCCCTTCACAGGTCATTATAGAATCAAGATTACTAACTCAATTCCTGCTGCTAATCCAATCTCCCGGCCGGGATATCATTCCACAGCATTATTGAGTGTCAATTATTCACTCTGTGCCAGCCAGCTCCTCTCACTCTGCAGCAGCTCCAGCACTAATTAGCAGCACAGAGCTGTGAGGAGCAGAGCTGGGGGGGCCCGGGTGGAAGAGCTGAAATGAGGGATGTGGGGCTTTAGGAGGCTCTTTAAAATGCTGTTTATTGTATTCAGATGATACAGCAATTCATGGGTCATGGGTGACAAGAGCCCAGCCCCACAGCCTTTTCAGCATCAGCTGTGGGTTCATCTGAAGTTAACTTTAGTTCTGGTTACAATGCATTATATACTTTTCATTGCATTAAGACATAACAACCAATCCATACTTTTACTATTACCTATAGCCTGTCATAACTACTAACATCATCATATACCATGGTACTATTTTCCAATCACAAAAAGTTAGTATGCTACAGTTTAAGCCAGAAGTTCTTTTTCAGTTTTCTTACAGTGGAAGGTTTTGAGATCTTTCTACTTGCAACATGGCATTTTTGTTTGCCTGTGAAAATCTTTTCGTTTGGTAGAAACATCTTTTGTTTGAGGTGGATTTATCCTTTGCTCTGAGTTATAAAAACCCCTTTCAACTCATTTTACCATTTGGCTTCTTAGTTATGCAGTAAGACTGGCTCAGCAATTCTTCTCTTTTATATCAAAACTTGCTATCATGACTCATCTTTCTTTAGATTGTACATTCAAAGATCTTTCTGTTATACACACATATCTGTGAGACCTTCCTGTGGAATCCTTATCCCTCCCAGCCCCAGGGGCACTTACACAGATCTCAT
The DNA here is from genome assembly GCA_013397375.1 of Toxostoma redivivum. Classification (NCBI taxonomy): domain Eukaryota; kingdom Metazoa; phylum Chordata; class Aves; order Passeriformes; family Mimidae; genus Toxostoma; species Toxostoma redivivum. The sequence goes on along the minus strand of VXBI01009258.1, from coordinate 194,499 downwards.
CGAACTTGCCGAAGTCCAGGGTGCCGTAGCGGTCGATGGGGGGCCGGATGTACTCGCAGTAGTCGCTGTTCTTCACCATCTCCAGCTGCCGCACGCAGCACACGTAGGCCAGCCGTGTCTGGATCTCAGCCATGTTCAGCACCTGCCCAGCACACGGGCACACAGTCAGCTCCTGTCCTAGCTTGCATTAACCTAATCTTAAGTGAGAGCTGTGTGTAAGGTTTCACTGGAGAATATAAAAGGGTATTGATTTGGGTATGATGCAGATGGTGATAGAATAGGGGCTGGATAATGTCTTGGGGTGCAATGCAGGATGTGACCAGAAGTATGGATTCTATCAAAAGTACGTATTCTGTTTGTATTCTATCACAAACTGTTGAAACCAGCTGGGGCAGTGATCCTGATCTCTGTGGAGATNATTTCAAGAGAGGTTCCTGCCTTTCTTGGCAGACACCTGTCTTTCAAACCAAGACAGCTCCTCAAAATGGATTTCAGAACGTGCTCTGTGTGTTCACATGAGCTGGCACACAGGAACCTGGTGATGCCCTTGGACTGCAGCACCTCCAGCTGTGTCCCAGTGTGGGCAGGCAGGGATCAGTGTCCATGATCAGCACCACAAAGGGAACTGCCTTCCAACAAGCTGGAAACAAGACTTTCATCTCAGGATATAGTGAAATAAATATATATATATATATATATATAACTTAAAGATCTGTGCTGAGGTGAGGGGCACAGTGATCCCTCAAGGCAGAAATCAGTGATGCCCCATCCCTGCAAGTGTTCAAGGCCAGCTTGGGCAAGGCTTGGAGCCTTGGGGTGGAACTGAACGAGCTTAAAGGTCCCCTCCAACCCAAGCCAGTCTGTAATTCCAGGATTCTCTGACCTGTCCAGTGCCAGGGCAGAGATTCTGCAGAATGGCTGAGGTGGACAGGGACCCCTTGAGATCATTCTCAGTCCATCCCTCCTGCCCAGGCAGGGTCAGCTTGTCCAAGACCATGTCCAGCTGAGTTTTGACCATCTTCAATGATGGAAATTCTACCAGCCCTCTGTTTGGCCAGTGTTTCACCACTATCAGTTAACAAAAAAAAGTGTTTTGTGGTGTTCAGAAGGAAGTCCATGGTTCCATGGGTGCCTACTGCCATTCAGGCAGCTGGAATATTTCACTGGGTACTACTGAGACCAATTCCAACTGGGAGGAAAGAATGAAAATCAATATTCACTCGGGGGACAGCTGCAGAGCCAGGCAATTTAAGAAATGCAGCATAAGAAACAGGGTTGGCCTGACCACATTCAATAAAAGGAAAATAATAATAATAAAATTATGCTCTGCAGACCCATGTTTATCAGTTTTACTTTATGACTACCAAATGCTAAGATCTCCCTAAATCAGCAGTTCAAACACATACAGGATAGAAAGTAAACTGATTTACTACTTTTACGGGTAAAATTAATAAATTCTGCCTTTATCAGAATGTATGCAGCTCCAAGAAAAGGTTTCTTTGCTCTAAGAATTCTTCCAGGCCCTTCCCACATCACTGTGGTGTGAGGGCACTGCCCTGTCCTCTGAACAAGAACTCAAATCCAGCAAAACAACAAATGTGGCACAGCCTTGCTCCCTGAGTAACAGAGGGAATCTCCCACTTCTCCCACTGTCCCCATGCTCTGAAAAGCAGCTGCCATTGCAGTCTGGGCCCCAGTACCTTGACTTTCTCAGCCAGGGGGTTCCACCTCTTCCAGAGCAGCCACCATCCCGACAGGCAGTCGCCGTAGTTGGTGAGGTCGGTCTCGTCGCGGCTGCCCACGTCGATGGCGATCACCACCTTGGCCCCCATGGACCTGGCCACGTCAGCTGGGGGACACGAGCTGTCAGAGCCCCCCTGCCCCCCTGCTGCTGCAGGTGTGGACCTGAAGGGCTCAGCTGTGGCACCTGAGGCTGCACCAGTGACCACCAGTGCCCATCCATGCAGGGACCACAAAGCCAGGTGGATGTGGCACTTGGGGACATGGGCTAGCGCTAGGGAATGGTTGGTCTCAGTCTCAGAGGGATCTTCAGCCTAAACAATTCTGGGATTCCATATGAGGCTCCATAAGGGAAGGAGAGATCCCAAATCCTGCACCAACCAAGCCCTGAGTGACCCAGGGTGAGTCCCCACTGCAGGACACCACTGCCAGGGGATGTTTTGCCCCAGAAGCTCTGTGAGGCACTGGGGACAGGGGACACAGCACCAGGGTAGTGACACCATGTTCAGTATAATAGGATAGAGCACATCAAACCCATATTAATTCTAAAAAAAAGACCTGGGGGACCTGCAGAGAGAACAAGTGGCCGTGCCTTAGAGAGAGGGGACAGCAGTGCCAGTGCTGCAGGGAGAAGGTGACAGTGGGAGGAGCAGGATGGGGACCTGCCAGCGAGGAGAGGCTGGATGGCAGCCTGAGAACAGCTCTGGCATCCAAGAGAAAGATTCACATCTGAAGGTGGGAGAGAAATGAGGCAACACTTCCTACTTGAAGGTCAGTAAAAGGACGAGCTGCACTCCCTGGATACGGGTGAGGATTCAGGGAAGCACCAAGGGAGGGAAGAGAAGGACATGAACCTCACAGAATGAATTTTTATTTCTTTCACACCCCCAGAGTCCAAGATAGTTGCAGTTTCCAGAATAGTTTTGCGTAGGAAAACCACAGCTCTGAAGAGCCAATTTAGAGGCTTAATTTAGACACTTCTTTAAATCAGATCTGTTCTGTAACTTGGATTTATATTCCTGGGCTCCTTCAGTCTATTGTGTTTCCCACCCAGTGTCACCTGGGTCTGCTCTTTGCCCTCTCCAGCTGTGGAGATGCAAGAGGTGCTTTGGTTTGTAATTCACAATTCTTGCTTACAAGCACAGAGAATGCCAGATTTGGGGGACCTATTTTGTGCTATTTCTGTTTCTGGGTTTCAGGTAAACACAGCCCTGATGGAAAGATGAAGTCAGGGTGTGCCAGGAAGATGTAAATGACTCGGGTTGCTCAGGTGGGGAGTGTCTGCCTGAGGTTCCTCCCTCTTTACCTGAGCACAGTCACAAAGTGCAGTGCCCCTGCAGGGCTCTGCTGCCTCACCATCCCTGAGCCACCCACCCTGGTGACTGCAGTGAAACTTGGCACAAAGCACACCCCAAACACGGCAAGTTCACACCCCTGCACCCTGCTGGGGGGTTCAGACCTCCTCCCACACCCCACATCCCTCCTTCCATGGCCCCATGACTCCCCCACTGCCACATGCTCCAGGTGACACCAGCCTGAGCACTGCTCCCTCAGAATGATTTCTTAATTAACTGATTGAAGAGAAACTCCATGGTAGATTTGATGGTTTGATTCCTCCTCTCTCCCTTCAGCAAGCACTAAAATAATTCTGACTTAGCTGGGAGTTGGATATTCAGAATTTGGCTATCAGGAAATACTTCATAAAAAATAGTTTTAATAAAGCCAAAATAAAGGGAACACCCAGGAAACAACAAGGACTCCAGGTAACCAGCATGAGGCTAAAGGTGTGTCTGAGATTTCTCTGTGTTTTAGGGAAAAAACAAGAGGCCCAAGGCTGTTTGGTGGGCAGTTCTGGGAATTCCCTCCCCCACGAGCTGTGCTCCTACCTGGCAGGTTGTTGATGTAGCCCCCATCCATGAGGAGATGGCCATCCTTGGGGTCACACAGGGGAGGCATGTACCCCGAGAGGGACATGCTGGCACGGACGTACCTCCACAGGGAGCCTGCAGGGAGGGAGTGGAAATCACCCAGCATTAATTACTGCCACGCAGGGGGGAGCCTGCTGCACTCATTAAAATAATCAAGAGATAGAGGCTTTCCTCAGAACATTGTGAGGAAGTTATTAAAACAGTTTATTATTTGCTATATCATCATCCTGGCTAGGATAAAACAAGGACTATGCAGACAGCAGGCAACAGCCCCAGAACCCAAGGATTTTATCCCATTCCTCATATTCATACTGCCTTCTGTGAGATCTCAGCATATTCCTACTGCAGGCAGCACCAGGGCTTGGTGGAGCTGGGGCAGAGCAGGGAAGGAAAAGGTTTCTCCCAAGGACAGAGGGATTGACAGAACAAGTGCAGCAAACCCCTGACTTTTAGCAGGGCCTGAACCTGAAAAACATAAGCTGTAGAAGCCACAAAAATTCTATTTTCCCCCCTCTGCCACAAGCAAACATTTTCTTTTGTGAAACCACTGCAAATGCCTGGTGGGGATCATTATCTTCTCTTGGGCCATTTCTGTTGGTGCTTTAAGAACAGTTATAATCCTTTAAGCTGCTAGAAACAAAGTTTAGTCAAGTAGAAATCGATTGGCCGTGTTTCCTGTAAAACATTCTGCTTTAAGGCTCTTACACACTGATTTTTCTCTTAACATTTGCATCAACCAAATTGGGAAGACATTGCATTTCCACAGGCCAAGAGGGTTGTCAGAGAAGTGATTCTTTAAAATACCAGGAATAAGTGAGCCTTGCAGTGTTAACTCACTGCTCAGTAATTAACTGCTTGCTGCTTTTAACAGCAACTCTTCCCAGCAAATTCCCTGGGAATTGATTTTTTTGGTGTTTTCTTTTAAGAACAGGTAACAGCTCTGTTTCTAATTACAACCCCAGCACTCCTGCTGTTAGCACAGGTTAATACTGGCACATTTGGGGGTTATTAATAATAGTTTTAGTGGAACTTCCACCCAAGGAAATTGCTGACGTGTGTTACACCTCACAGACCAAACCAAGGTGGGAAATGGCAGCAGCTGGGAACTTAATTTATCTCCATTCACTGGAGACAACCATAACCATTCTCCAGCTGATTCTCATCCTTACATTAAACTTCCATGGGGACAAGCAGCTGGCTGGAGTGAGTTTCCTGACCTCAACTGGCTTAACCTGCTGTGGAATGGGAATAGAAAACCTCTGAGAAGGGTTAATCCTTTTTCTGCTTGTTTTAGCTGCTCTGATCAAAGCCCAGAGTCCTTCAGCAGCTCCATAACCCCCCTGGAATGGCAGGAATGGAGAGTGTGACCCGTGCCAGCCCCAAGGACAAACATCAGAGACGTGGCAGCAAAGGCTGCAGCTCCCCCCAGGAATATCTGGGGCACCTGGAGGCCTCCCCTGCAGGCTGAGTCACTGCCCTGTTACCCCAGACTGACAAAAGGCAAAGGCAGGGACACATCCCAGGCACCTCATGAGGTTGAAGATCCTCCTCCCCTCTTCACTCAGTGAGAAACAGGAAGGACTGACCAGAAATGAGAGTCTAACTCAGCCCCTGCTTGAGGCAGAGGCTGTTCTGGGGAAAGACAGCTTCACTTAGGGGAATTTGAATTGTCAAAGGTTTCAGTTGCTTTAAGTCTGATTTATGGCTAAAATACCTGCACTTCACTTCAAGGATGCTTTAAGGATACAGAAAGGTGCCACTGGACCAATTTTCTCCTCAAACAGTGAATGCAGCATCTCATTTAATTCCTTCCCAGCAGCCCTGTCCCTTATCTCTGTACAACCACAGTTTGGTGCTCAGCAAGTAACACAGAAGGGAGAAACAAAAGGAAAGACAAATTTCAAAGGTGAGACAGATTTCAAGAATAAAGGGTGACCCTGAAGTTTCCCCTGCCCACACTCACCATCCCTGTGCACCCTCATGGCCGAGGCAGTGATGTCAGTGGTGATGGTGAAGTAAGGAATCCACAGATCCTGCAACAGAGGAGCCCCAGTTTTACTAAATCTGTGACCTTGCACTTGAGCACACCCTGTGCCTGACACCCAGGAGTGCAACAACCTCTGAACCTCATCAGACAGAGCTACAGACACACCTGAATGGGTGGAGGAAAAACCCTCAGTCCTGCACCTAAATTCCTACATTTGTCTCTCATGCAAACAACTTGTTCAAAACCAAGGCAGACAAAAATCCTCATTTCCTTTTCACAGCAGCAAGAACCCCTTGTTCCAGCAGTGTGCAGAGGCAGCAGAGAGCTCCTCACACAAACCAGAGTCACCTCCTGCAGTGTCTTTATTTTCATTTCAGGTGAAGGGTGGGAGTCTGATGGTCACTCCCATCCCAAGGGATCCTGAGGCTGTTCGGTGCTGGAGGACATGAAGAACATCATCCATGGCCTCTTGACTCAACAATAATCCAGAATTTGTCAATTTGTATCTCCTGCTGATGGAGCCAGGGGTCATCACTTCAGCAGGAAATGCAGACCCAACATTTTCTGGAATCAAAGAGGACAACACCAAACTCTGGAGCACTGGCTACAGGAACAAAGGAACAAGGTAGATCTCCAAGAAGAGTCTAGAGGTTGCCTGAGATCCTGCAGGGTAACACAACAGTGGGGGGTGTGGAACAGAAGGAGGGTGAGACACAAAAAGAATGGCTAAGCCAAGAGCTTTGAGAGTTTATTGAATGGGGCCAGACCAAAGCACTCAGGCCTGCTCCTGGCAGGGAAAGTTCTCCCTCTGGTTTCAGCTGTGTCTCACCTCCCACCAGCTGGAAAAGCAAAGGGAAGGTGACCTCCCAAGTGTGCAGGGCTCTGCTGCACAAAGGACAGTTTTGGAAAGTTTCCATGGTGCCTGGTGAAACGGTAGCTGCCCAGGGGAAGCAGGAGGACTTGTCTGAGTAAACTGACCTTGTGCCCAGGGAACAGCTGATGCTGCCTTGTCAGTCAGAAAACCTGAATCAAGGCTCAAGAGGAAAACCTGCTCTCCCCAGGCAACCTTTGTTCACTGACACAGTGTCTGTGACACAGCTTTAATGGGCCTTAAACTCAAACCAAACAAAGGTTTGGACTCCAGGACCACTGGAGCTGGAAGCCCCCCCCTCACTGGTCAGGCTGCATCTCCTGGTGTGATTTCTGTGCTGTTCAACCTGAAATTCTGCACTGCCAAGAAGCAGGGGTTTTTCTGGGGGTTTAATCTCTTCAGCAGCTCTGCAAAGCTCCCAGGCACTGCACCAGTATCACAACCCCAGTGTAAATGCCAGAGGAAAGTGGATGAATAAAGAGAATTAGAGTGTCTATCCATGCTGAAGATATTCTGGGGATTGCAGTTCTCAGTGCACCAACCACATATTAAGCAGGAATTGGGGAATGGGAAGAGAAGCCTCTCTGACACCTCCTTTCATGTTCCTGTAAACACCTGCACAAAGCAAACTAACCCAAGCCCTCCCACGCTGCAATAAAATCTCACTGCTCAGGGATTGTTCCACTGATTTTGGAACAGAGCATCATTCAAGCCTGAAACAGGACTTAATAAAAGTCTTGTCTGATTCCTCACACCTGAACTCCCAGCTGAGATGATTTACAAAGGCATTTTGGCATGGGGATAAGAATTCTGGAATGGAGAATAAAAGTTCCAGAGGCTGATGTTCTCACAGAATGATGGGTAATTGGAGAGGAAAATTGCTCTATTTCTTGAGAAATTTCCTTCAAGCCCCCTGGCCTGGGTCTGTGTGTCCAAGGGCCCCATGCAGGTTTGGATGTGCTCCCTGAGGGTCTCACGTGGATGATCCCAGCTTGGGAAGTGCCTGTGGCTGGAAGCAGTGACAGGGTTTTTGTCACCAGGGCCCCCACATGAGCAGCACTGCTGGCAATCAGAGACACCCACGTTACAAGGGTTGGCAGAGAGCAAATTTCAGAGAAAATGGAAACCTCCCTTTCAGTGTCAGAAATAACAGCTCAGTGTAAGCTCCTGCTCCTGCCTCCCCTGTGAGAGGGGTGAGCACTGCTGTGGGAGGCACAGGGGTGTCACCTCACAGCCACAGGGGTGTCACCTCACAACCACACACTTCACAAAACGAGGATCTGGCCCAGAACTTCAAAATTTTAAACTTTTCTAGAGCCTTGAGGATCAGCCCCTTGGGCAGGAGTTTTCCTGGGATCACTGCAGATCCTCCCAGGAAGGAGCAGTTGTGGCCAAGCACAACCCAAACACAACCTCTGTTTGTAAAGCTGTAATTAATTTGTATTGATAGGAATTTCCAGGTAGAAATCATTGCTACCCAGCTAAACCCACCTCAGCTAGGGAGAAAAGATGGATGTTTGTAGTTGAGATGCTCTAAAGGCTTTGAGAAAACACTTTTTCAAAGTTCCTGGCTCAGCTCCTATTACTTTCTCTTTATTTCCCTTTACCCTGGGGCAGCTCCCAGTTCCAGGACTGGTAACCCCACTGTTGGATCCCAGAATCCTGGGATTTTTGAGCTTTCTGTGCTTTCTGGCACTGACCCCCTGGAGAACACTGCTTTTGTCCTAAGGCCTTGGAGAAGATTTCCAAATTTGAGTGATGGAGTTAAAATCACTGGTGTGTAATGTGAGATTTCACTTGGTAAAGGGTTTTAAATTTGAGGTTTGTATAATATAGAAACAGGTGTGGGACAAGATGGACGATTTTGGGTGGTGTCTCTTTTTGGTGTTCTTCCTCCTTCTTCATGATTTCAGGTATTTTCTTATTGAATAGTTAGTGCTGCACTGAGGGTCACAGGAGTTTGGTTATTGGGTCAGAAGTATAAATAATACAGATGTTATTTCTCTATTGGACTGTTTAGCTTTAAAAGACCTTGTAACTAACTGGATTCAGCTCCATTTTGCTCACTTTTAGCTGGTAGTTGGAAGTGTTGCTGAACTTTCTGTACTTTAGATAAGATTTAAGAAACAACCAAGCCCAAACACAAGAAAACTCATCACCATGTTTTTTAATCCTGGCTCTGAGTGAAGACAAGAAACTTCACACAAGCCACTAATTCAGTGGTGCCAAACACCCCATTACAGCCCACACTGGGAGTGGGAATTGTAATGAAGGAGTAACTCCCTCTTTCCTGGCTGAGCTACACAACATTTTTCCTTATTTATCTGAAGGAATTGTTCCCACATGAGGAAAGCCTGGGCAGGGACTGAGGGGCTCTGATGGTGAGCACTCAGAGGATGCTGCTGGATGCCTCAGGACTGGATTCCTCCTGCACAAAACCTTGCTGTGGCTGCAAGGGAAGACCAGAATATGCAACTACAGCTGTTGAAATTCCTAAGGAAGGAATCTGCTGCATCTTAAAAAGGAATTCCAATGAACTGCTGGAATCCAAAGCAGGGATAGACAGAAACAGCCTCAAGCTGCACCAGGGAGGTTTAGGTTGGATAGCAGGAAAAATTTCTTCATGGAAAGGGTAGTCAGGCATTGGAACAGCTGTCCAGGGAAATGCTGGGGTCCCCATCCCTGGAAGGGCTCCAGAGCTGTGTGGATGTGGCACCTGGGGACAGGGGTCAGTGCTGGCCTTGGCACTGCTGGGGGAATTGTTGGACTCAGGGATCTGAGCCCTTTTCCAACCTTGATGATTCCAGGATTCTTTAAAAGCCTCTTGTCTCCAGCACCATCCCCTGTGCACAGCAAACTGCTATTTTAAGCCACATGATGATTAATCACTTGCTTTCATACTTACATTTAGGTAGGGAATGTTTTGGATTATTTTTACCAAATATATTTAAAGTATATACAGTGTTAATTTGCTACATGATCTTTCATCACAAGGATGCAAACACAGGAATAATTTGGTTAAAATTGCAAATCAGGTGAAATTCCAAGGCTACCCAAACACTCTCTGAGCTGGATAATGTGGGAAGACAAACACTGATAATGTGCTTTACAATCTGCTGCTGCTGAGAACAGGGGGAGGTGGATTCCAAAGGTGGATTCCTGGCTCAGCTGGACCACACAACACCCAGCAACTACAAAAAGGTCACCAAGTGCAAAGCAGGACACAAAGGACTCTGCCATTATTGCAGTTTTCAGTAGGCTGCTCAGAAAAACTCACACCAGATTCAAAACTAAAATTCAAAAAGCCAAACCCATCACAAACCAATTCAAGCCCTTCTCTGGTGTGCCCTGAGGGTCTCTGAGACCTGATTTGCAGAAAAATAATGATGAAGCAGTTTCATCTGCTCTTCTTCAGTGACACAATTTTCACTTCTTCACTCAGACAATGAGATCCCTTTGTCAAACTGAAATAGCTACAAATAATCTACAGTTTGTGTTTTCTAAATGCACCAAAAGGAACAGGCTCCTTCCTGCAGTCATGGACCACCACATGCACAGTTTCACCACGTTTTCAGTCACTCAACAGCTCCAGATTTCCATATTAGCATGGAAAAAAGCTATTTCTGCTCCAACAGAACACAGGGACATAATTTCCTATCCATAAGGTGAATAAATAACCTACCTCTATCTGCTTATCTTTGAAGATGTTGTTGATGCTGTTGTTAAAAGCTGCTCCAGAAAACATAGAGGTTATTGGGTATGTCAAGTCTAGAATAGTCTTAAACACTGAGTTCATCACCTAAAAAGAAAAAAAAAAGGCATTTCAAAGGTAAATACAGACCAGAATCCATAGGAATATGTTCATTAGGGCTGCAGTTCCAGAGACACTCCAGAGTTCAGAGCTGACATGCTGGAAGCACCACAAGTGCAGAAAGTGTTGAGGGGACAGAAGTACAACTGCAAAATCTACAACCAGGAGCTCCTTGTGTGGTAAATTTACATTTAGTAAACCCCAAAGCAGAAGCAAGCCCTGCAATAAAGCTCTGCAAGAAGGAGCTTTGCTTCCCCTGTGCCCCAAAAGAGCCCCAGAGCAGCTGAGCCTCAGCCTTTGCACAAGGCCACAGATGGGGCAGCTCCTTCCTTTGCATTTTTGTAATTAAAGAGATGTTCTGAGTTGTCTTCCTCTTCACTATCCTTCCCACAGCATCTCTGTGGCTCAGTGGTGTGGGAAGGAACCCATAAATCCATGGCACAGGAATTGCTTCACCCATCTCTTCTCATTTGGGGATCACACCTAATTTTTCTCCCAGACTCAAAGCTTTTCTCTGCCTCAGTGGAAGCACCCAGAAAATCATGTCTGGGATTCTCTGGGACTCCAACAGGGTTCAGCCAAGCACATGTTAGAGAGCTTTGAACACTTTCTATGGAGCAGGGTCCATTATTTGTCATTTCCAAAGGCAGTGACTGGGACATGTTATGGATGCAGAATTTAACTGCTACAAACTCTCAGCACCAGCAAGGGCAACAAACCACATCAGGTTCCTTAAAGCACTACAGGGTCCCTGCATCCCAACCCTTCTAATACACAGATCCTGCAATTAAGCTTTCATGGATTCCTTTTTTCACCATTTCAACAGCATTATTATACCTATGTACTGACCTACAAGAGAAAATTATGGAAATCCCTAAACTTTATGGCATTATGGCCATAGTATTTGTCCATTGCCAGGCTATTGCTGTCAAATCCTAATAAACATTAACAAAATTCAATGTTTAATATATTACACCAAAGTCAAAATGTAAATGAAGACCATCAAACAAATTAATTCCTTTAAAATTAAATAGGGTTTCACTGGATGAAATGTTTCCATGAGATGAAATATTTTCTCTCCCTACGTGCTCTCTGTAATTTAACAAACAACTTCTCAGACATCAGGGCATCCTTCCCAGGCAGACACATGGAACAGCCTCAAACCTGCCAGCTGTTAAAGCAGCTGTGAGCAACATCTGGCCTTGGCTTTACTTTGGCAGTGATTTAAGGAGCAGCAGGATCAGCCTACATTGCCATGTCCAGCTGCTTTCAAATTTCAAATTTCTACCAGAGAACACGAGTGCAAGGATAAAAAAACATCAATAAGAACAAGGATGGGAGCAGGAAATGTGGGAGAATGTAAAAGGCTGAGCACAAACCCAATGATGAAGCATCAGCTTCATTCACATCCTCACTCTGGGTTTGATGTGGTGAGGACACTGTGCCAACCTAACTATAGACTGCTACCCACAGCTTCAGAGGAGATGGAATTAGTGCTGCACCTAAAATAGGAATCAGGTCTCTTCAGAATGATTAAATCAGGGGAAGAGGCATCTACAAAGAGCCCTTTATTTAATACTGAAGAAAAATCTCTCCCACTCAGCACCAGCCATCGGGCTTCCCTTGTTGCAAATGATATTTATAATGCTGAGCCCTCCACATTTCTCCTGATCCTGACAGTGAGCTAGCCCATGGGCAAAATACTACTAATTAACAGTTATTTCTTAATATTCTCATTTCTCAGAGCTGGAAGATGCCCTTTAGCTGAAGCTGATGGCCAACAGCCTCCTTCAGCCTTCCAGGAATAGCTGCAACCACCTCCTGTTCCCCAGATAAATTCAGTTAAAGATCACCCTCTGCAGAGGCACTCAGAACCTTCTGCCTCCTGCTCCACTTCCTACCAGGAGCTCTGGGATCAGCTCCAGCAGCTCCAAGAGCTTCATTCCCTGGCATCACCAGGATGGGAAGCCCAGCCCTGAGCCAGCTCTGCCAGTGCTTTCAGGTCATGGAATCATGGAATTGTCTGGGTTGGAAGGAGCTTAAAACTCATCTCATCCCACCCCTGCCATGGCAGGGACACCTCCCACTGTCCCAGGCTGCTCCAGCCCCAGTGTCCAACCTGGCCTGGGGCACTGCCAGGGATCCAGGGGCAGCCACAGCTGCTCTGGGCACCTTGTGCCAGCCCTGCCCACCCTGCCAGGGAACAATTTCTTCCCAATTCTTCATTAACTTCTCATGAACTTTCATTTCTACAGCTCTGCTGAAAGTTGAGCTTTCTTTTTAAAAAGACCTTCAATCCCAAAATAATTTTTTAAAGTGACCCTAAGGTATAAAAAACTTCAGCAAGGAAGGGACAAGGTTCTGCTCACAGAGCAGAAGGACAAGAGCAAAGACACGTGATGATGGACGAGAGGAATTTTCATCTCTGGCTCTTTTATTCTTTGATGCAGCATTGTGGCAAACTGGTGTGAAAAGCCAGTATAATCCCGGGATTTTTCAATGTTCCTGACTATAAAAAACCCCAAGGTTATGGGAAAATTTATGCAACAACAAAAATTTCAAACACATCCAGTATTTTTTAAACTACTCAAAAGATGATGCAGTGCCTTCTCAGCATTCACCTATAAAGTTTCAATAAAACAAGGAAAGGAATTCACACAGAAAAAAAATGTTAAATCAATAAAATTAAAATATAACTCAGGGCTGGATGAGAATTGGCATGACAGGGAAAAAACCAAACAGGACTAATTGATTTCTGGCCAGATCAGCTCATTAAAGCACAGGATCTCCCAATGTACAAATAGTGCAGGGTCAGAGGCAGAACCCCCACATTTATTTGAGGTGTCAGTGCCACCAGACAGTGACAGGCAGAGAATGATGGCAGTGTCCCAGCCAGCCAGCCCTCACTCCCATCAGGAGCAGAGTTTTAGCCCTACACACACCTACAATTGTACTCCTTTCAAAGAATATTCTTTGTGAAATATTTCTACTTTGAGATATTAATCCTCCAATTAAAAAAACCAACTATCTGCACACAGGCTTGTTGGCTTTGCTGGTTAAATAGAGGTACAGAAGACACACAGAGACAATAAATAGTAACTAATCTGACTGGGAATCTTCATATTTCCCCCTGTATTTTGACAAGAGTCATTTATTTCTAAGCTGCTTCATTAGGTGCAGAAAACACATCCCATTAAAAATATCCCTTCTCCCAACACCAGCACAGCTAGAGAGATGCCAATTTCTAAAAATACCAAAAAGAGAAATAAATACAGGACAAACAGCATTCAGTCTGATGGATTAAAAAGACAGAAAAGCTCAGAGTTAACTAATCCATCCCAATGCAGACAGTTCCAAGCTCACAGCTCCAGAGGAGCAGCAGGTCCTGGAGCAGGGGATGCTCCAGCCTTTCTGCCTGGCTGCTTCTGGGGCATCTCCAGCACAGCCACCAAGCTCTCATTTGGGACATGAGAATTTGGGGTTATCTGGGGGATATTTCAGCTCTCTCACACTCAGTCCCTCCAAGCAGATCTTCCAAGAACCCCCAGCACACCTCCTGGCTGTTTCCCACACACTGGGGCTCCTTTCCCCTCTCCCTGCTCAGTATTAACACCTCAGAATAGCCACTGATGAAAGATTTCTAATCCCCAAGCTCTCTGCACATTGTGATTTTGGAGAGGGATTTCCTGGCTCTCTCCAGTTTGCAGCCATTCTCCTGGACACTGCTGGCAGCAGTGGGAGGGGCCTCAAACAGAGCAGGCTTTGCTTCTGTCCTCTTCAAACCCTTAGACAATTTCTGGGTTGGACATGGACCTGCAAGAACACCCATGGAAGTCCTCATGAAAATCCATTCCTCATTAATAAGATGAAATGTTTGTTCTAACAGAGATCAATCACTTCTCCCATCACTTATTTGCAGGTTTCAAGGCACCAACACCTGAAACAGCTCCAGGCCAAAAATTGCCTTTGACCTTGTGAAACATTCTCTGAGCTTCTGCAATTTGTGCTCAAAAGTTAATCATCAGATTAAATACCTTCACTTCATCTCTACCTGTTCCTGATAAAAGTGACTGTGAGTCCAGCTCTGGCAAGCTCCAGAGTGGGAACAGAGTCCTGAGAAGCCCAGGAAACATCTCCAGCTCTGCCTCATGCCCTGCACAGAGGAGACCTGACAAGCAAGAGGAGAATCCTCTGCACAAATGCACAGAGCAAAATTCCATGGCTGTAGCCTAAGCAAGAGCTGGGAGAGGGGGCAGAGAGCCCCAGAGTGCTGGGAAAGCACTGCAGGGAGGCATCAGCACCCACCCAGATGCTGCCCTGAAAGAGACAGCAAGGTTAAAGGGATGTCTGACACAATTCAGTGCAGTTGGTTTTATGTCTTTAATCCTGAGCCTCCTCCAGGTTTGTGATTGCAGCAAACTGCTCTGGATCATAAACAGTTTATGTTTTGGGTGCTTCCCAAGCCAGCCAGGCACAGGCAGTTCTTAAATAAAAAGCATAAAATCTGTATTTTTCTGGCAAGCAGTGATGGGAAGGAGAATCTGTGCCACAGTGCTCTGCCCACCAGGACAGCACAAACATCCCAGGGACTCAGTCTGGGTTTTAGTGCCTCACACAATCCAGCTTCCCAGAGATAGTTTATGTTGCAAAGCCATGGCAGATTAGAAGATCCCTGGGGGAGATAAACAGTGCCATATGCCAATGACAGGGTCCTATTTCCCCCTGAAACCCAAGGCCTAAGACTCTTAATCTCACTTATAAAATTCCCTGTGTAATTTCATTTTCAGTAAGAAAATCTACAGGAAAATGTGGGTTTGAAATGAAGAATAGAAACTTGCAACCACCAAACTTCAGACTAACCTCACCTCCAGTCAGTCTGAGCCAGTGTCACCTGGGACAGTTTTCATCCAATATCCCATCAATAAATAAAACCAAGGCCAGGCTGGATGGGGCTTGGAGCACCCTGGGGTGGGATGAGATATCTCTAAGGTCCCTTCCAACCCAAACCAATCTTTGATTCCATGATAAATAAACTCACCCACTGAAGTCACTATTTAAAACAATCTTCCCAAAACTTGGGTTAACTTTGAAAATAAGTTTTGGTCTGTACTAAATACTGAAAGCTAGGAACCCAGAGTCCCAGTGCTGTGGAGTGCACAGGCAGGACCAGGAGTGACACATTTGGGAGTTATTTAGAGAAGGATTACCTCTGTCATTCAGTTCCACTGACACATGACAGCATGTGAGAAAGAGAGAGAATTACACAAAAGAGAAACACATTTGTTGAGAGCTGGAAAGGAAACAGGTCCCAGCACATAAAAGAGAAGATAAAACAAAGATAACCAGAGGTGAGCACACTGAAACAACATCACTGTGCCTAGACAGCGTGACCAGCATTTGTGCAGAGCTAAGGCAGGCAGCTGCCTCCTGACTCCTTGGACATGGAGCAGCTTTTCCAGGTGATCCAACACTGCCAGGCAGGGCTTGTGCTGGGCCACAGACACTGAAATTCAGGAGGCTGCACCTTCCTGCTCTGCCCTGCTGTGCCTCCACCTGAGAAAGGTGTGGAATTCAGCATTCCAGTGGGAGGGAATCCAGCATTCCCAAGGGAGGGAAATCAGCATTCCCATGGGAGGAATCCAGCATTCCCAGTGGGAGGGAATTCGGCATTCCCAAGGGAGGGAATCCAGCATTCCCATGGGAGGGAATTCAGCCTTCTCAAGGAGGAACTCAGCATTCCCATGAGAGGGAATTCAACATTTCCAAGGGAGGAATTCAGCATTCCCATGGGAGGAAATCCAGCATTCCCAAGGGAGGGAATTCAGTATTCCCATGAAAGGGAATTCTCCCTCGTGGGAGGGAATGCAGCATCCCCAAGGAAGGAATCCAGCATTCCCATGGAAGGAATCCAGCATTCCCAAGAAGGAATCCAGCACTCCCATGGGAGGAAATCCAGAATTCCCATGGAATCAACTCAGCATTCCCATGGGAGGGAACCCAGCATTCCCAGGAGGAATGCAGTGCTTACCATGGCCCACTGGCGAGCTTTGATCCTCATCTGGTTGTAGCTGCGCTCCTCGGCGTACAGGGCGCTCATGAAGGCGCCGATGGAGGTGCCCCCGATCATGTCCACAGGAATGCCAGCCTCGATCAGTGCCCGGATAACGCCCACCTGGGAGCAGCCCCTGTGCCCAGGGAGGGAGGGAAAAGGAAAAAAATGAAAGCACTGTCAGCCAAAGAGTCATTGAAGGAGAGCAAAGGCTGGTGATGAATGGCGCCGTCTAAGGAAGCCGAGCCCGCGCCAGCTGAGCTGCCAATCTCTTGCTAAACAAGCCCCGGTGCCAGGAACAAACATTATGAATGCAGGAATCCTCCCAGAGACTCCCAGAGCATCCCAGAGAACACAACCACGCAGCCTGGATCAGTGGGAAAGGCAGGGAGATGAAAGCAGCCAAGAGCTGAGCTGGTGCATGGGCGAGGGGAACGTCAGCGTGGATTTACCGGGGTCCCCCCAGAGCTCCCAGGAAAGGCAGCAGTTCAGAGCCCTGCCCACGAGTTTCTTTCCCAGTGACTGTCCACAGAAACTGAGCCAGCCTGGGGTAGCACCACATGGATTAATAATGAGTTTGAAGATGGAAACAAAAGCCAGCAGAGACAAACAATGATGAGAGGGCAGAGGTTGAGTCTCCACACAAATACAGGAGAGGGGCAGATGAGGAGGCAACTTTTGAGGATTCACAAATTCCTTCAGGAGAGTAAACATGTTCCTTGACTTCAAGTGCAGAAGAAACAATGGAGTCAGGTGCTAAACAAGAGATGAACCTCAGTGCTGATGGGACAAGAGAAAAACAGAAGCAGCAACGCCCCTGCAGCAACCAGTTCTTATCCAGCTCTGCTCACATGGATTTGGGAACCTCTGGGGATATTCCCTGAAAAATATTAACCTAAGGTTCAGTGCAACTTCAAGTGGCAAATCAAAGAAACCAGAATAAAACATAAGAACACACATCCAGGATGGGCCAGCGTTTGGAAAACCATGAGCAAGCTCAGACTTCTCACCCAAAAAAAGAACAGAACTAAAAAATGACAGAGAGAAGCACAAAAGGTGACCAGAATATGGGATGGACCTCACATGAGGAGAAAGTAAACTTGAATCACTGAGTGGGGAAGATCCTGACTGATGGGAACCATGCAGGCTCAGCAATGATATCACCAAGCAGAGATTTTAATGGAAAGGAAAGAATTTGCAGACAGGTGTACAAACTGGGGAAGCCACTGTTAGCACATGCTGGAGAGGTCAAACCACAAATGGATTTAAATGTGGAAAGGATGAATCAAAGGTACCAGGCTGTCAGTGGCTACTAAACATGAAAATGGGAGGTGCAAGCTGCCTCTCAGGAGGCTCAGAAGCTGCTAATTGCTGCAAACACTCATTTCTGAAGCAGTCACTGCTCCCCACCATCAGAAATGAGAGCAGAGGTGGAACATTTGAGCTGACCCTATGAACATCTGATCAAATCTCATCTTTTATCCCCTAGTGGGAGAGGGATCCCTGTTCATCCCACAGAACCATTACAGAACCACAGAACACTGCAGTGGAGGTGAACTGCCCTTCCAAGCAATCCAAAGCTACAGCCTCTGCTTTCAAATGCCTTGTCCAGTGAATAAGAAGCATTTTTGATTAGTTCATCCCACCTGGATGGATGTTTTGCAGTCTAGGCCATAAAGCATAAAAAAACTTCCTTTTCCTATTTTCATCCCATTTTGTGTCCCCCACAGTTTGCTCTATTTCCATCCTCTTCCCCCTTGCTGTTTACATCCTATAAATACTTGCTAACAGCTGCCAAGTCCACCGTAGGTGTCATTTGGCCAAGCTATGCTGAACACATTCTTTCCATCCAAATAAATCCCCTCCAGCTGCTGAAATGCTTTGGGACAGGTTCCTGGTTATACTGGGTGTAAACAGCTTCAATGACAGATCTGTGCTGCTGCACTCCAGGAGCAGAAAATGGCTCATTTCACTTTCCTCTCCAAATTCCCCTTCCCCTCTTCTACTGCTTCTTCCCACAAGATGCCCTGAGTTAAAGGAATTATACTTTTATCCTGCCCATTGTTTTTAGGCTTTTAGAGTGCAGCTATTTTTGTACTCTGCTGCTCATGCCTGGCACTTCCCACTGCCTGAGCCCTGATATTCCAGCAAGGAGCAGACCTTTCCCTGCACCTCCTGCTCTCTGCAGACAGCCCACATCAGGTGCCTTGCTTAGAGCACATGAAGTATCTTAAAGCATTTCCTGCTTGGAGGACAATTTTAAACAAGCCATGAGTAGCTCCAGACTGGATTCCCTTCCTTTAACTGTTTCTCCTGATTCACACATCCATAAATACAAGAATGATGTGAGCACTCTGGATTTGTTCCAATTTTGCTGCATGATGCCTTTGCATGAATAACAAAAGCTCATTATTACTTTTATTGGCAAGTCATCCCCTCCTTGTGCATCCACAGAGTCTCTGCCAATATCCCCACTAATGTGACAGCCACAGATCTCCAATAGATTCACTGATCCCAAAGCAAGATGGGAATCAAAGTCTTTTTCTTGCTTGTAAAAGGACCTCCCATAAGCTGCCTAACTAAATTATGTTTCATTTATACACAACCACAAAGCTGATTCTTCCAGCTCCAACACCCTGAGCAGGAGCATTCCTGGAACTTGCAAACTAAACCCTGGAAAAAGACAAATGTTCCTGAGCCCTCCCTTTTCTCCAGGTACCACCTGACCTCCTGAAAGACACAAATGGGGATTTTTTTTTCCCCCTTCTCCCTACAGCTTTAGGCCATCACTGCCCCAGCAATGTTACTACATGAGACTTCTCAACAACTCTTTGCAGTTGTTTCTCTCCTGGGCACTTCCCAGTTCCACAAACACGGGCAGGCTGCCAAGGGAAGCATGTGCTGGCTCAGGCTCCCTGCCAGGCACTCACATCCCCTCTGACAGCATCCCTGGACTGCCACAGAGCTCCATCTAAGGCCTGCAAACTGAAGAGAACTGAAGAGGAAAACAAACTGAAGCCAGGAGCAAGATCCATGTTAACAGCCAGAAGTCTAGTGCAGGAAAAAAACCCCAGGGATTGTGCACTTCTTGTAATACCAGGGCCAATTTCACAGGGGACATGTCCTGGTTTAGTGGAAATACAAGTGTTGGGCAAGGGGAGAACAAAGGGAGATGGCTTGTGCCAGTGCTGTACCTGCACAGCAGTGACAACACAGGGACAAGAAAACCTCCTGGTGACACAGAGCTGAGTGTCACTCACTGCAGAGGAGAGGGACAGGGGAGTGCTGTTCCATGGGGGGAAGGAGCACCCCACAGAGTGTCCCTAGAGCTGCCTGAATGGAGCATCTCCCCTGCCACTACCAGCCCTGCCCCAGGACAGGGACAAGGGGCCTGGGGACAATGACCTACAGGATGACTTTCAAATAATTTCTATCAGAACCCAAATATTTGCTCAGGAGGTGCAATCAGTATCTGAACAGAAACTCTTCTCCATTGTATTCAGTGCCCAGGGCAGGCCTGATTCATTAATGCCCTTTCAGAGAGAGCTGAAGCAGCATCACCCAGCTGGAGGAGCAGCTGCAAGCCAGAGCCAGGCTCTGTTCTCAGCCCTGCCCCTGCCTCAGCCTGACCTGAGCAACACAAAGCAGGGGCTGCTCTGGGCATCAGCTGCCCCAAGTGCTGCTTGCTGCACTCACCAAGCCACGGTCCCTGTGCTGAATGAGCCTCCAGAAGCTGTGCTGGCTGAACTCCAGCACCATTCCTTCATTACTACTCATGGTCACAAAGAGGTCACTTGGTCTGGTCAGCAGGACAAGAGAACGATGGGAGCCCTCACTGCAGGCAGAGGTTCCTTGTGAGGGGAAGAACAGGAACAGCTCTGATCCCTCCCCTGCATCACCAGGGACAGGAGCCAGGGAAGGGCTGGAGCTGGGCCAGGGCAGGCTCAGGCTGGAGATCAGGGCAAGGTTCTTCCCCCAGAGGGTGCTGGGCACTGCCCAGGCTCCCCAGGGAATGGGCACGGCCCCGAGGCTGCCAGAGCTCCAGGAGCTGCCAGGGATGGACAGGCTGGGATTGCTGGGGGGTCTGGGCAGGGACAGGGGCTGCACTGGGTGATCCTGGTGGGTCCCTCCAGCTCAGGAGATCCTGTGATTCTGGGAAAGAAATTATCACAAAGCATGGAGAGAAGTTACAGGGTTGGAAACCTGCTTCCCTAAATACCTCAGCCCAGCACACACAGACAGCTCAGCCTTTCTGCCAAGAAGGTCGTGCAGGAAAATTCCTGCTGCTGAAATGAGCCCTTGCTTTCATCCCCTGGGGAAGTGCTGCTGCCATGTGACTGCAATGCACGAAGGCCAGAGCAGAACTGATAAAAGGAGAATTCCCCTGTGAGCTGTGCATGTGCCAGCTCTGCACGTGCTGCCAGAGCTGGATTAATGAGGCTCAGGAGAAGGCAGTGAATGCAGCAGGACATCCCAGATCCAAGTGCCAGTAGGAAGGCAGGCTGTCCTCCCTGCTCAGGGGCTCAAAGAAACACAGCCAACACAAAACCAGTTTTTGTGCACCAATATTTCCCCCACAAGCCATGTTTAACACACCAGCAGGACGCTGCCTGTGTTTGAAAGAACAACCCGAGCCTGGGAGCAGCCAGAGGGGACACTCACTTTTCAGACCATGAATAAGGGGGCAGCCAGGCAAGGCTGCAGCTCAGCCACCTCCAAAGTCCATGTCAGCTTCAAAAAGGAAGTTGGATTCAACAGCCCAGGCATTCAGCCTCACCACCCCCCATGTCTCCTCCTGACTGACCCAGCAGCCTGCAGATCTCTGAATGCTCTGAAGAGATGCTGTTTGCTTTGGCTAAAGAAGAATTAAGGCCATGGCAGAGCTCTGCTGTGTCTCCCACCAAAGCCTCCCCAGAGTGGGACACAGCTTCTGCCCCTCCTTCCTGATGGAATTACCTGGCAAAGGAGGCAGAAAAATAGAGAAATTGTCAAGGGGACTTTATTAAGCTCCATTAGAGCCCAAAAAACTGAATAAAGACACTCTCAGAATCTTAAAACTCCTGAAGCAGCAAAGCCATAAAAACAGCTTTTCCCTGGAAGGGTTGTCCAGCCCTTTCCAGGCTGCTCAGGGCAGTGATGGAGTCTCCAGCTCTGGAGGGATTTAAAAGCCACATGGATGTGGCACATGGGGACAGGGGTTAGTGCTGGCCTGGGCAGTGCTGGGGAAAGGTTGGACTCCATGACCTTAAAGGTCTTTTCCAATCTCACAAATTCTGCAGTTCTATGGATTTATATTTACCATGTCCATTTGGTGCAAAAAGTGGTGCCCTGGGCAACCATTCCCCCAACCCTGCTCTGAGCACAACACAAATAAACTGAAGGCACCTGAGCTTCCAAACCCACAGGACTGGACAGCACATCCTGAAATCCACCATACAGGGAACCATGACACTGCAGGGACCACAATCCCAAAACTGGGCTGCTGGCTGAGCCTGCAGCTCTCAGCTACAGAACCCTTCAGTGAGGGGGGGTGGTGGTTCTAGATTCTTCTTGGAGTTATTGTGGAAGTGTTCTTTGTATTAGGGTGAGTGGAAATTGGATGTTGTTTATGTGAAGAGCTACATGGAGTGGCATCAGGAAAGGTGACATAAGGAAAAGTCTCTTCTTCACATAAACAGCAGCATTTTTTGGTGTGTTCTGTGGCTGATCCTGGCATTGAAAGGTTCAGTCACTGGCTCAGAAATGAAGTCTGCTACAAGTTGCAACTGGAATATCTCCAATTGGCACCTTTGAGTTTTTGCAGTAGCAGCAATATACACAAACATTGCTTTGAAATCTAATCCTAGTTATATCTTCCCAATAACATTATTTCCCAGCTTTCCTGACCATAAAATTTCCCAGCATCATAAATCAGCCAGAATTAATGCAGTGATTTTCTGCCAGCTCCAAAGGAGCACAGAAACCAGACCCCTGCACTTGTGCAGCCATGGTTCTACGTGAGCACTTAGAAGGAAATTTCCAGTCTTGACAACATTAATTAATTGATTCATCAACTAAGCACCATTTCTAAGATAAATAGAGGGAATAACCCCACATTACTGGGTTCTCATTCTAACATCCAACAGTCAGCAGGATCTCTCCCAGCAGCTGCCCTGGAGGAAGCTTTTTCCCTTCCACAGCCCACACATATTGATCCAGAGACCTGAATTTTTCTTGTCTTCCCCTCCATTAACAACAATCTGATTCCATCCTCCCACTTAGCTTTGCCCTCAGATTCCCTTTAACTCCTTAAGCCAGAGCTCAGGAGCCATTTCCCTTTGGCCTTGCAGAGGTCACACCCTGTGCCAGGCAGGCACATCTGGCAGAAAAAGCATCTCCTATTTATCACAAGCCCAGTGAAATCCTCTTCCTGCAAGAAAATCCAAATACAATGTCCTTTTATGGCCCTGATCTTGTTTCTGCTTTATACACTAACTTTAGAACAAGCTTTAAACAAAGAGATTTGTGCCTGACACAGAAATAAATGAGCAAAATGTGTTCAACCCTTTCAGGAGGGTTACCAAGCCCTGGGGTATGAAGGGATACAGGAGGAAGGCACTGGAGAGGAGAAAAAGCACAAAATAGTTCAAGTAAATTATAAAATGCACCAGGGTTTTTGTTTTCTGATCCCAGCTGGCAGCACACTTGAAGAGGGGCACAGGAGCAGGGAAGTGGCTGAATGACAAACTGCACCCACTTGGGGATGTCACAAAATCCTGCCTCTTACTCTGAGCCAAGGAACAATTCAGTTATCATCTGCAAAGGAATATAATTTCTTTGGAAAACAAATAAATCCTCCTTCCCCACCCCTCTGAGACTTATTTACTAAAGCCTTGGAAGAACCCATTCTGAGCACAACATCTGGAAGCTGCAGAAATAAGACCAAAGCACTTTAGAGAATGTAACTGAGAATTTACTTCTTAACAGGAAAGCTCACTGCCCACTGGTGAGGCTGGACAGAGATTCCCCAAAACCACAGCAGTGCAAGAACCATACTCCTGAAGGCACAGGGACTTGCCAGCAAAGCTTCACAGCTGCTCCACGGGAAGGACACAGCACATGCTTTTACATCTGACAAAAAAAGGTGCAAAACCAGCAACAAGAACTGGCCCACAACTCCTCCTTGTTTAATTTCACCTGTTTATCAATGCACTGCTGTAAATAAATGAGCTTGGTGGGAAAGACTGGAGATCAGGACAGGAGAGTCCAACTAAACCATATACAATTAATTTTAGGGTTTTTTTTTAAGCAATAACTGAAGTTGATGACTCCCAAGCTCCTGCTGCTTGGAGGGTTTCATAGAAGCTGTTACAACCTTCAACCTCCATGGCAGATGGGAGCAAATGAGCAATTACAGAGGTGCTGCAGATTGGAAAAGGAAAAATCAGATCATTAAGCATTCTGTGGGTGCCAGTCCATATGAACATGGCTTTTGTGGGCACGTGATGACCCAGGTGTTCCACAGCTCTGAGCAATTGGCATTCAGGGCTGGGAATGTGGCAGCAGCCACAGGCTCTGCCTTTCTGCTCAGTGGAGCTGAGTGCTGAATTGCTGCACAAACACAATGGGGTTAAGCCATGGTGAATGTGCTGGGCATGGCTGGGGATGGCTCCTCCCTGCAGAAAGCCCAGCAGAGCCTCTCAGGAGCAATCAGGCTGCAGCTTCTTCCAACCAGCTGCAAACACAGAGCCCCAGGCCCCCAGAGGAGCTCCCAGCCATGTCCCAGGAGCTTTGCTCAACAGCAGCAAATAAAACTCACTGATTTATTTTTAGGAGTTGTTTTCTGTTTGTTCAAACAGCCTAACTCTAGGGCTGGCCTGGATAAGACTCAAATTAGATATCTGAACATACATTATCATCATCTTTTCCCAGCCAGAGCTCACCTTCCTTACCTTACTCCTCTGGCCTCTCCAAAAGAGCAGCACAAGTACAACACCAAATCAAAGGTGCAGTTTTATCTTTAAGGATAAAGACTTTTACTGCTTCTCTCTTATTTTACGTCCTGAATATTGCCCTGGAATCAAATCTAGGTTTTGAAAGATGCTGGGAATTCAGAAGCCTGGCTCTGGACTTCAGCTTTCCCTCTGGTTTGTCTGCATGTGGCCATGGATGCTCCACTCGTGACACCCAGCCCAGGACACTTCTCTGAGCACCTACAGGAGCAATTACAAGCTCTGAAGCTCCCCCATGCATCAGTCTGAGCTTCAAGAGGGGATATCACAAAGCAAAATTCCATTCCACTGTGCACTGAGGTACAGACATTTATCTGCCCACAGAAAAGCCATAACAGAGGTCACCACACAGTTCCCCCCCTCCAAAATGCTGCCAGCCAGATCAGGCTGGCCACGATGGGGGAGGACTGCAAAGACCACAAGGATCAACCTCAGAGCTGCCAACTTTCGGCCTTTCCAAAGTCAAAAGACAGACTGGCCTGCTGCACAAAGGGATTACTTTGAAGAAGAGGAACTGGAGGGAAGATATTTCAAGTATTCAGAGGTTGGAGTGTTGTTTTTTTTTTCCATGACACAAAGCAGATTGAGCCCCTTTTGTATCATTTTGATACTTCCCTGCTGCAGAAATCCTGCTTCCTCAGCTGTTACTGGGCACTGACAGACTGCAGATGCTGCACAGCAAGCCTGATTCTCCCATTTAAAACCAGGGAACAAGCATTTTTCAAGTTCCTTTCACATCTCAGCTTAATTTGCTGGAACTTCAGAGCATGAGCAGGATGAGGAATGGATCCTTTTAGCAGCACACATTCCTCAAGACCTGTCTTGCTAGAGGAGAGGAAAGCACAGCCCTCAGGTGCCAGCTCAGTACCTCCAGCAAGCACTAGAAATGGAACAGGAGTTTCAGGGATGCTGCCTGACTGCATCAGGGGGAGAGAAAGAAAAGACAGGAATTGCAAAAAAAATCCTTGCTCTTGTCTTGTGTAAGTGGAAGTCAGGAAATGGTGTGAACCCAGTGCAGAAGGGCCCAGTGCGTGCCAGACAGGCTCCAGCCAGGGCTGCCAGACACCAGGCTGGAGATGGGATCTTGGCCAGCCCCCAGCAGAGCCCAGCACCCAAATCCCTCCTGCCAGAGGAGGCAAAGACATCCCCAAAGCTCAGCATGAACACTGCTGATGGCTTGGCACTGCACAAGGTGTCACTGGGCACCCCTCTGCTGCTGGAGGGAGGAGTAACTCCATCAGAGCCGTTGGATGGGTTCAAGCAAATTCCCCAGACACATCCAACCCACGAGGCTGCAGCAGAAACCCATTTCCATTTGGAGATAACAACATCCTGAAACCCCAAACAACTCCTCCTGGTAATGGTTTGTATTTCTCTTCCCTCTAAGTGCTCCAGAGCCATTTCAGAGCTGCAGAGGGTGACCTGCCCAGCTGCCCACACTGTTTCACCAAAGCAGAGCACAGCCCTGAGGGTTTAAACCATTTCCTCAATGCCATCAGCCTGAACCCCAGCCCCAGGAAATCCTGCCTGTCCCTTCCTCTCCTCAGGGACTGAACCCTTCAGAATTGCCAGTGGCTCACCAAGAGCACCTTGCAAAGGCTGGTGCTGCCTTTCCAACCCCTCCTAGCCAAGATCACAATAAATAACAATGGTTTTTAGCAACAGTTTTGTTCCATAATTTACTTCAGAACAAGCATTTTCTCAGGCTATATTTTCTGAGCACTTCAGGAAAAAACACAACCCAATTTTTATATTTTTATTCATAACCCTGAATCCAATTTTTATATATTTCAAGCTGTCAGCTCTGTGCTCTGTGAATTTTAAGCACTGTGAGGCAGAGACACGAAATGAAGGGGATACCTACACACCAGTATAAACCACTGGAATTAACATTAAACATTGCAATTAATAACCTATTTGCAAACTTGGTGCAGTCCTGAAGCTCACTGCATGATCTGGAATGATTTCAAAGCCAAATGCATCTCTGTTGACACCAGGATGGCAAAAAAAAGTTGGCAAACTGCATTTTTTCACAATAGGTGAAAATCTCACAACTTGTGAGAGGACTTGAAAGCAAAGACTGAGAAAGGAACTAAAGGGCAGATGTAAAGAAGACAAGAAGGAATGAATATGGAGCAAAAACAGTGCAAAGAAACTGGGAAATCTCAAGGATTGGATGTGTTAGAAAGGGAAAAGAGACTTACAGACTGGCAGACACAGGCAGGTGGGAAAAGAAAAAGGGAAAATAGGTTGTGTATGATCTATATAGAAATGGAAGCCTGGAGAAATGTTGTTAAGCAAGTTCTCAAGATATTACTTTTATCCTCCAACACAAGGAACTGGTCACGACCCCTTGGGCTCCAGAGATCCCTTATCCCTCCTGCCCCTCACTAGACTCAGGCCATGTTAAATCTTGAACCCAGCAAAGGACCTGAAAAACATTTACAGTGCTCCAATTTATGTGAGGAACATCAAGAGCCCAGGAAATTCCCATGGGATTTTCTTTCATCCCTTCTGTAATCTCTATATTGAGTGTCTTTAGGATCCCATAGGTGAAAACACTGCTCTGTTCTTTCTGGCAGTGCTTTCCAAGTGGTTTTCTCTGGAGCTGCCTCCTTCAGGCAACGAATTCCTCCTCTCTCCTCCCACACATCCTAAGAGCACATTGCCTGGGTGCCTGTGGTCAGGTTTAATAGTTTAACAAAGTAACTCCCCCCGTATTTGCAGTTCCCTCCCTGTATTTGAGGTTCAGTAATTGATGTTAGGAGCCCACCAGCTCCATCTCAGCTTCTGCAGCTCTGCAGTGGCAGTTTTAAACAACATCCACACACACACACTTCTCCTCCTGACAGGGGTAAAAAGCCTCCTATCATTAGTTACATGTCTTAGCTGAGGAATAAGAATTAATCTTCCTTAACTGCTGGAACTGAATCCGAAGCACTTGCACCATAAAAGCTCAGAGTCTCCCCAGGAGGTTCTGTCACTGCCCAAGACTGAACTCCAGGGTTTCATAAGCACAATGCAGGAAAAGGAGCTGCAGCCTGGGCAAGGGAGCTGTCAGCACATGGGAGCAAATTGTCCATGTCAAGGACAGCACTTTGTCATTGGAGCAGCGCTTCCACCTCAGAGTTCAGCTCTTTATTCCTCAGATGTTGCATCACATGCTGCAAGTTGGGCTATGAGGTGTCAGTTGGGCTATGAACTGTACCACCAGGCAGCCCCCTCCACCCTTTGGAGCCAAACCTCGGTCCTGGCCCAGGGGACATCACCTTTATTAGGCCCTAAAATAAGCTTAGATATTTTCTGTGCAGTCCTCCGTGTTTTCTCTCTGCTGTTGTGGATCATGGAGCAAAGGATGACATTGCACAAGGGATCTCAGCTCTTCTCCACAGCAGCAGTGCTGGAAAACAGATCTTCCCATGTTGCCATTTGACCTTGAGAGAACTAAACACAGCCCCAAAAAGCAGAGGTGCAATTTCCACCCTCCTTTCCTTGCAGCATATTCCTCAGTCATTGCCACTGGAGCATTACCACGTTACACTGATGAGAATTTAAATGTTCATTAATTCTGGCAGCTTGTCAATTTTTCCTTAACGAATTCAAGCAAGGGAAAGAACAGTGGCTTCATGACTCCTCTCAGGAAAAAAAAGCTGATGAGAATTTCACAGGAGGCAAGAAAGAAATTTCTTTTGCCTGCAGTGACCCTCTCGCCAAACACCAGACTTGCACTATGCAGTGCAGAAGTGAAAGTTTCTCAGAGTTAAGATGGCAAAATCCATTTAAGGAGGAGCATTGAGCATGTAAGTACAGAGTAAGTACCAAACCCTGTCTGTTACCAATTATTACACAAAAAGGATAGAATTAAGAAGCAGCTCCCTCAGCCAGGATGAGACCACAAGGGTTTTGCTTTAAGGCTCCTCTCCATGTTAGCCTAACAAACCAAACAGAAAAACAAATCAACCCCCAAAACTTACTAGTGTCCTCATTAATCATTTCTGACTCTTGCACATGAGCATATTGCAGATTCAGCTTCTCTATCCTGCTGCCTTGGCCAGCACTTAATTGTTGGGTGTGTAATTAAAATGCTGCGTCACCAGCCAAGGAGCAGCAGCAGCACATCCCTGTGCCTGCTGAAGGCAGCCAGGAGCTCCCCAGACAACCTGAGGAGGGATAGCAGCTCTCACAGCACAGCTTACACCTTCAAAGTGTTTTACATGGGTAGATCAGGTCAACAATCCCCAAACTCGATTCCTTTTTTAGCAGGATGGAGCGGGGGAAGCACCAGAGGGTTTGTTCCAGGCAGAAGCTCCTCACCTCCCAGCCACACCTGCAGGCTAAAAGCACCAACAGTCACAAAAGGAACATGATCTTCGAAAGTTCTCAAGTTTTCAGAATCTGTTTCAAGTTTTTCCTTATGGTGTGTTGGGAGCTTGGATCATTTCTTTTCTGCCATGATTGCTCAGGAACACAAAGGGGCAAAACCCTCCCAAGGATGCTGCCACACTGGGCTCAGCCTCCAAACAGAAGCTCCTGGAGGTGCAGGTGTGCATCCACCACGTCCCCAGGTGGCTGTGGGCACGCCCCACCTGCTCCTGGCTTGACCCACTGTTCAGGAGGGTGTGACCTGTGCATCCCTTCCAGGCTCTGAAATGCAGCTCTGCCCATCCTGCCTGTGCCAGGGCTTTGTCCCAGTGCAGACACAGCACAAACAAATTCTTTGTGCCTTCTTGAAGAACAGATCAGTGTCTGGTGGCAGAGACAGGATTGACAGCAGCTTTTTACTCAAAGTAGCCTGAGTGAGCTGGAGCTGCAGCCAAACATCACAGACACAGAAAATCCTCCATGGTTTTTTCTCCCTGCAATCCTGGAGTCAAACACAGAGTGCAGAAAGCAAATGTGATCTCCTGAGAGCAGAGCAATTGAGATCTGCCTCTCAGGGACTCTCCCAGCCCCTTCATCCCTGCATAAAGTCATTGAATGGGAAGATGAAGCCAGGCTTTAAGGAGCTCAGCAGCAGCCCATGAGTGAGCAGCTGAAGATGGAGCTGCCTGTTTGTCCTTCCCTAAGAGCCTGGAGTGTCAGCACCCTGCACGTGGCACAGCAGCACAGACAGACAGAGCAGACAACAGAAGCATTCATCAGACACACAGATCCCAGAACAAAAGGGGCAGAATTGGCTTCTCCTACACTGCTGCTTTTATCCTCCCTTTCCAGAGGGCCAGAGCTGGAAACAAAGAAAAGGCAGAAAGGACAAGTTGCTGAATCAAGCCAACTGCCCAAAATAAAAAGGTCTGAGCCACATCTGTAGTGTCAGCAAGAAAACTGTGTGCAAAAAACCCATCTACTTGACACATCAAGTGCTGAGGTGAGATAATAAGTTTGAAGAGAAAACTAAACAGAAAAAGGAGAAATGAAAATACACTCTGATAAAATATCTATAAATATCCTTTGACAGAGCTCCTCAGGAGAGGCTGAAATGCTCAGAATGGGATTGCTGGGGTGCTTGTACAGGGACAGGGGTGAAGATCCTTGTGGGTCTCTTCCAGCTCATAATACTCCCTGATCCTGGAACAGCTCAATCCATTTTTTATTCCCAAAGCTTAGGGATTCCCAGATAGTTCTGTAATAATTATTTACTCCCTAGAAAGTTCAGTTTTCAAACAGCTTTGCTAAGACAACCACAGCAAACCAAAGAAGGGGTGGGCTGTACGTGGGAGGGCTAAAGGTCAGGACAATTATTTATGGAAGGTTTATGCCTTTGTTGCAGGGCTTGATGTGTCATTATTCTTGCAACTACACCTCAAAGGTATTATTTTCCTGAACACAAATCCCCTTTCATTCCCTCAAACTCCACAAGGTTTCTAACTAAAATTAAGTTAGCATTTAACAAAAGCAAAACACTGTAATTTTAGAACCGTATCACTTCAAGTTGTTTTATTTTTATGCTCACAGGAGAAAGAAAACCTTTAGTTCCTATGAGCCTTTTGTCATGACAAACCACAACGATAATTACTAGGAAGCTGCTCGTGGTAAAACCTCCCAATCCAGCTGTCACTGGGAAGCCAGACAAACATTCCCAAAATAACAACTAAATAATTGATATTACTGGAGTCACAGAACACAATAGCTTGAACAAATACCCACCAGCCAGCCCCTGTCACTGTCACCTCTCCCTGCCTGTGTAACCTGTGTGATTCCTGCTCTGAGAGAGCAAGGGGGAGGTTACTCATGGAATTATTATCCAAAGGCCATCAACAGTCTGTGCAGAGACCCACAAAGACATTCTTAGTCTGACTGTGCTTTAACCACAGGATGATTTTAAGTACCTAACCTAATCTTTTGAAATTCCCTTGTTAGTATAAATGGGCAATCTAAGAATTTATTTTGCCTTTCCAAAGGAAGAGTTTCAGAGTAATTCTGAACCATTACATGGTTCAAAGCAATTTTGTCTTTTCCCCAGTCTTAATTATATCCTCACTTTGAAAAATATTTATCTAATCACAATTTAGATGATTATTTAATGACTAGAACAGTATTCTGTACCTTTCCAGGGCAAACACAGGGCTCACACCATCCCTGTGCCAGCCTGGAGCCTCTGAACAAGCATTTCAGTCCGTGGCTAGAAAATGTTACAGAGAAGGAAGAAGTGTCCCATTTATCCACTCTGCTCTTAATCCTCTTCAAGTCCTCCCCATTGAGGGATGCAGAAATGAGCAGAGTGATGGCTAATGGCCCATGGCTCCTTGCTGAATGGGTGATGAGCATCCAGAAACCCCAAAGCCAGCACAGCAGCAGAGCAGCTTTGCAGAGAGGGACAACACAGGACCAACACAGTGACCCTGCTCCTCCTTACCTCAGATCCTGCACACTCGCAGGTGGGAGCTTGCAAATTAAGTAGTAGAATAAAAAAAAATTAAAAATAAATAGTTTGGAAAAAATTACAGCAGTGTTACAGAAGGAAGGAAGGGAATGAGCAAAATGTGTTGCCAGCAGTACAGGAGTGCACATATTTAGCACGACACAGGCTCTGGTAGAGGCAGAGATATCAGCTGGGAACAAAGAACAAACCACAAATGCTCTGTAGCAGTGGATGAGAAGCCTCCTGAGATACTCAGATAAAACAGAAGCTCCCCTCTGCTGCTGCTTTGTGTCTCCACAGGACACAGCTTGTCTTGGAAATGAAATCCTGAAACCAGCTCAGGTGAGGGGCTGGAAAAGCAGCAGGATGAAGGCACCTGTGAGACACTGGGGGAAGCAGCTCTGGCTGTGTCAGCACCAGTGACTGCTCAGGAGGAGCTGGCACAAAGCAGCTCCAGCCTTCCCTGCAGTGAAGGCTCCCCTGGAGCACATGCTGGCCCAACGACAAAAATGTGATATTTCTGTGCACTTAAACACACAGACTGCGTGCAAATTAGGGATTTTGTTTTTTTGAGAGCTGTATTTCAAAGCACTCTTTTAAAGCAGGGCTTCAAGAACACATGGATGGAGACAATGAAGGCAGTGCTCACTTGAGACAAAAGGCAACTCAATTCTGTCTCAACAGAAATTCTCCAAGTAAAAAGGGATTCCAAAGAAAAATGCCAGCAATAATTTATTTCTAAAGCTCACTGGAGTTTCAGATGGAATTCTAACAGAGTGCTCAGCACACACCTTGTCCTTGTGTCTGTAAAAACACACTCTTTCTCTAAGGTAAGGCTGTCAATCTCTATGGGTAGCTGGGGCTTTGGAGGATTATAGAGATGAGAACATTCTCCATTAGAGGACATAATTCCTCTTACTGCTCAAACTTTGAAAGCTTTGAAATACTGTGAGCCATTTTCTAATATAAGAATCCATAAGGGAAAAAAAAATCCATAGTGTAGGCCAACAGAAAGAAACGTCATCTTTCGTGCCCTGGTCACCTCCTGGTATTAAACATTATGAGAGGCCTCAAGAGGTCACAAACACTTATGTTCCTTCTGCAGAAATTCTGCACAAATCCCCACAGCAGGCTAAGTTTGTGTAATTCCTCAGTGTCTCCTCCCCCAGATGCTGCCTGCAGAGCAGTCCAGGATCTGTGTTATCCTGAGGGATCTGTCCCAGCCCAAGGAAGAGCTCTTGGATCTGCTGGATGCACCAGCACAGAATCCCAGAGTGGTTTTGTTGGGAGAGAACTTAGAGCCCATCCTGCTCCACCCCCTGCCCTGGGCAGGGTCTCCTTGGCCAGGCCAGGCTGCCCAGAGCCCTGCCCAGTGCTGCAGGATCCCAGAGCCAGCCCTGCAGGATCACAGAGCCAGTCTTGCCCAGCCCTGCAGGTGCCAGCCCCATGTCCAGAGCCCTGCAGGATCCCAGAGCCCTGCCCTGCCCTGCAGGATCTCAGAGCCAGCCTTGCCCAGCCCTGCAGGTGCCAGCCCCATGCCCTGAGCCTTGCCCAGCCCTGCAGGTGCCAGCCCCATGCCCTGAGCCCTGCCCAGCCCTGCAGGTGCCAGACCCATCCCTACCTGGCCCCTCCTCCGCCCAGCACCAGTGCGATGGCGTTGCCCGTCAGGACCCGCGCCAGGCGGGAGAAGTCGGAGTGCCGGTCTGGAACCTTCTGGAACACCCGTTCATACATCTCCACCTGCAGAGGGGACACAGGCATGGGCACTGCAGGGCAGGGCAGACAGCACAGCCTGCTAAAGATGCTGCAAAGGTGAGACTGGGGCTTCTGTCTTGGGAGGGAATGCTGGGGGAGCTGGGGCTGCTCAGCCTGGAGAGGATGAGACTGAGAGGGGACCTGAGAGGGGACCTCATTCCTGTCTGTCCCTGTCTGCAGGGAGGGCTCAGGGCTCAGCTCCGTGGGGCCCAGCAATGGCACCAGAGGAACAGGCAGGAACTGATGCCCAGGTGGAAGAATTTCTTTCCTGTGCAGTGACCAANAGCCTTGCCCAGCCCTGCAGGTGCCAGCCCCATGCCCTGAGCCCTGCCCAGCCCTGCAGGTGCCAGACCCATCCCTACCTGGCCCCTCCTCCGCCCAGCACCAGTGCGATGGCGTTGCCCGTCAGGACCCGCGCCGGGCGGGAGAAGTCGGAGTGCCGGTCTGGAACCTTCTGGAACACCCGTTCATACATCTCCACCTGCAGAGGGGACACAGGCATGGGCACTGCAGGGCAGGGCAGACAGCACAGCCTGCTAAAGATGCTGCAAAGGTGAGACTGGGGCTTCTGTCTTGGGAGGGAATGCTGGGGGAGCTGGGGCTGCTCAGCCTGGAGAGGATGAGACTGAGAGGGGACCTGAGAGGGGACCTCATTCCTGTCTGTCCCTGTCTGCAGGGAGGGCTCAGGGCTCAGCTCCGTGGGGCCCAGCAATGGCACCAGAGGAACAGGCAGGAACTGATGCCCAGGTGGAAGAATTTCTTTCCTGTGCAGTGACCAAGCACTGGACACAGACAGAGAGGCTCTGAGATCTCCCTCACTAGAGATACTCCAAGCCTGTCTGGACACAATCCCAGTGACTGCTCCAGGGGACCCTGTTGGGCAGGGAGGTAGGACTGGAGGAGCTCCAGTGGTTCCTTCCATCCTGAAGCTGCCAGTGATTCTGTTACAGCTCTTCTTCAAAGGAGCAGAGGATTGTGAACCACCCAAACAGTTCTAGTGGCCAGTGGCCTCTCTCAGTCTTTTAGAGCTGCTGGGGGCAGTACAGAATTTCCTTCAGAGCTCTTTCTCTTCCTTGGCAAGGATCTGAAGGTCTTGGGAAGCATCCCAGGCTGCCTCTGCCTCATGCTTAGCCCAGCTTTGGGAGGCACAGGGATGCTCCCAACAAAAAGGACTCTATGGCCTGTACATACCTTTCAGTGGGATTCTGAGACAGTGATTATTCTTTCAGGATATCAAAAAGCCAAGTGTGCATCCATCAAGAAAACCTGGCCCTCTCATCCCTGTTCCCTAAATTCAATTGAGGCCAAACAGATTTAAAGACAACACTGTGTGTGTAAGAATATGGTGGACTGTCATTATCCCAGATCCTATTTGATACTCAGGTTACAGATCAAGTGAGGAACAGCAAGGGACCAGGCAGAAATCCAGGAATCTCTTACCAGCTTGGGCAGACTCCTTTTGGAGAAGACTCTGCGTGGACAGTGGATGTGCAGGTGAGCAGAACACCAGCTCCTCATGTTGAGCCACTCCACAGTGCGGGAGGGGAGAGGCCCATCCTCCTTGTGGAGCAGGATCAGCTGCTTCTGGGCTCTCACTGCCGTGTTCTCCAGCATCCTCTCCAGCTGCAGCAGGGATGGACACACGGGGAAAGGGCACTAAGTCCTGGCTGCTCCAGTGCCAGGGTGAGACACATCCACACACCCCCACACCCTCATTCCCACCTGAATCCAACTCTGCACAGCCACAAGCCCCAAACATGATTGATTTAGACAGCAACACTGTTAACTCTGGGCTTACACAGCACACAGAATCCTAAAATCAGCCAAGGATTCAAACCTGAATGTTTCTGACTTAAACCAGGCCATTAAAAGCACAGCACAGGCAGGCACTGCTCCTGCAGCGTGAGATGCTGCCCCAGTCACACTCAAGCCCACAAATATTCAGTGTTATCTTCCTTCCCTTCCTATCAGTCCACTTTTTTTTCCTCCTTGCATTTCTGATTTTGATTTTTTGTTGTTGTTTTACAACAGCTTGTTCTGCCTGTGCTTCCTGCCTCCCACATCCACTGAGGAAGAGCCCACAGAACAGGACACACACAGAAGCTGCACGTGGGACCAGCCCAGGCTCTCTGCAGCTCAGACTCAGCACTTCACCATCCTCAAAAACCCCACCTGTGATCCCTTTTTCAAATTTTTTGAAGAATTTTTGTCTGGTCAGAGGACTTTGGTAATAAAATATAAAGCCATAAAAATAGATAGTGAGGCGGGAAAAATTATAGCTTAAGATCTGTAATAAAATATAATAAATAATTCATGCACTGCAATTTAGATCCACTTTTTCCTAAGCACACACCATAAATTTCATCCAGGCAGAAAAGAATTTCTCCCTCTGTGTGGAGACCTAAAGAAACTCTGGGCAGAAACACAAAACTTCAAAGCAATTTTTGATTTACCATCAGCCAAAATGACTCTTTAGAGGAAAAGAACTTTGCTGGAAGTGCTCCTACATAAAACTTGCCATTTCAGAGGATTCTCATGCAATTCTTTTGCTATTCCTAACAGGCATTTCTCAGGAATATTTCATTATTTTTGCCTCACTGGGTGTTAAACCAGGAAAATCCATGAGTGTGAAGGAATCTGCTTTGAGCTGGGCTGATCCCAGTGCCAGAGGGGAAGGAGCAGCTCCCTCACTGGGAGGTTAACACCTCTGGGTGCTCTCAGCACCCACTTGTCAGGTGATTTTCTTTCATGAGCCAAGCAGCTAATAGTTGCTATAAAGCTGTTTATTGCAAAGCACATCAGTCTCAAGGCAAAAACAAAGCAAAGCAATGGCAAAAAAGCAATGGGATAAAGCAATGGCAAAACTGCACCAGCTCTCCCCAATGCATGTTCATTTATAGAAACTTCCCAACAAGCTAAGAAAAACTCAAACCACTACTTATTAACCTATTAGAATTCTAGTTTCTTAGCACACCAGGCTACCTATAAACTACATAAATGGCCTATCTTGTTCTAACTGAAAAATGTAAGCAATATTCTTAACTATAACTATTTTGTCTGAAGCTGGGTTCTTGGAGCCTCCACAGAAACACTAGCATCTAGACTATGTTTTTCAACCTTCACTAGAACATTTACTACTTCTCTGGCATCTTAGACCTTTTACTTACTAAAAGCACTTAAAACTCATTCTACTTACTTATTACCTGCCCACTCACTCATGCTAAAACCTAAACTTTCACCTCTGCCTTATGTGTGAGTGGCTTTACAAACTTCAATCCATCCAAAGGCTCTAATTCAACTCCTGCACTCTGATCTCTCTCTGAAGGATTCAGAGGCCCCTGGCTTACTGACTGCAGCCCCTCACCTCTCCCACAGTGGGCTCCTGGTCCCCCAGCCCCACGATGAGGATGCAGTCAGCCTGGCGGATGCAGCGCTGGGTCCAGGGGGTCAGGGTGCTGTCAGCCTGGTACAGCACGATCCTGTGGATGTCCTCCTGCTGGCCCAGCCAGCTGGTCAGCCTGTACTCATGGATGCTGGGGAAAACAAGGAAAACAGAGAATTCAGCTGGTGTTATAGCACAGCTCCTGGAAATGTGGTATTTGCACTACTTAATTAGTGGCTTGTAGGGTTTTTTTTTTTTTTTGTTTTCACTCAGAGCCAGGATTAAAAACATGAAGGAGATGAATTTTTTCGTGTTCAGACTTGGTTGTTTACTAAATTTTATTTATAATACAGAGAGTTCTGCAACACTTTCAGCTACCAGCTAAAAGCCAGCAAAATGGAGCTGAATCGAGCTAGTAACAAGGTCTCTAAAGTTAAACAGTCCAGTAGAGAATTAAAACCTATATTATTTATACTTCTGACCCAATAACCAAACTCCTGTGACCCACAGTGTAGCACTAACTGTTCAACCACAAACTACTACCTGAAATCATGAAGGAGGAAGAACACTGAAAGAAACAACACCCAAAGTCTTCCATTTTGTCCTATACTTATTACTACATTATAAACACCTCAAATTTAAAACCCGTTACCAAGTGAAATCACACATTTCTATTTAGCTACACACCCATGACTCTAACTTCATCACTCCAATTTGGAGCCTTCTCCAAGGCCTCAGGTCAAAAGCAGTGTTCTCCAGGGGGTCAGTGCCAGAAAGCTCAAAAATCCCAGGTTTTTGGGATCCAACAAGCTCCCAAGAGAAGAGGGGAATCTTACAGAAGGAGAGAGCAGCATTTCCTGCTCAGCCAGGATCTGCTCCCAGCTCCAAGCTCCTGCTGGCTCTGTTTCTCCAGGATTTATACAAATACCAAGGCAGGGGGATACAGTGATGCCTCACTTCAATAATGCTTCCAAAGCATCCCTAAGCACGAGCACACTCAGAGCAATTCAGCTTTTCCAATTTCACAAGTGATAAAGTAAATGTGGAAAAAACCCACCCACACTGCACCAAATACTCTTGAAACACTATTGTCTCCAACACCTGGAGCAGAAGGCCCAGTGCATGCTGGAAGACAGGATTTTGTTGCCAAACTCTGTATTTTAAGGACAGCCCAGTGTCTGTGTGCATTCCCTGAGCAGGGATGAGGGCAGGTACCTGTCGAGAGCAGCAGAGCCCAGGCGCTGTTTGATGTTGTCACTGGTGAGCAGCAGGGCAGGACCTGGGGGAACAAGCAATTCCATCTGTGAACACCTAAATTTGAGCTCCTGGAGAAAACTGCCCAGAGAAGCTCTGTCTGCTCCTGGATCCCTGGAAGTGTCCAAGAGCAGGCTGGACAGGGCTTGGAGCAACCTGGGATAGTGGAGTGTTCCCATGGGAGGGGCAGGGACACAAACTGCAGCAGCAATTTGTGCCATAGGTGGTGGAGGTTGCAGAGTGACTGCAGCTAAATTTAAAAAAATGCAAAGAAAAGAAAACATAAGGGAATAACTGAGAAAATAGAGAGAATATTACCTGTCCCTTACTGAGAGAGAAATTCACATTTACAAAACATGACAGAGCAGTTGCTTTGTATTCACGTTTGCATCGTGCAATCCCTCATTGGTTCATTATCAACAGAACTGAAATTTATGTACTAAGTAACAAAACACTTCATTATGTGAGGAGTCTCAAGGCAAGGCTATAATGTGTTCAGTAAAAATCAAGGAACTGTGAACAACCAACATGGGAGAAGGTCACAAATTCCCATCAGTGTTCAAAAAGCAAAACCCACAGGTACAGATCTGGAACTGGCTGTCCTGACCTTCAGGGCCAACTCATCTTCCCCCTCTGTGCTCAGGTCCTCCTGCAAAGGCTTCACTCTGCTTTAACTGAATTTACTCTTAGACTTGAAAAAGTTCCCAAGTATCATTTTCCATCTTGTACTTTCCAATACTTTTTCAAATAACATTTGCTCTTTGCTACATTGATTATCAAGGAACAGCAAACAGAAATGGACAAAAATATCCCATAAGCAGAGACCAAAAGATAAAGCTGGTGAGAAAGCACAGAGAAGAGGATGACTCAAGAACAGAATTTGACTTCCCCATCCTCCAATAAAAGGTCTGGAAGTTGGTTCCTATGAAAGC
Organism: Toxostoma redivivum; assembly: GCA_013397375.1. Classification (NCBI taxonomy): domain Eukaryota; kingdom Metazoa; phylum Chordata; class Aves; order Passeriformes; family Mimidae; genus Toxostoma; species Toxostoma redivivum. Next base: position 155,940 of record VXBI01009258.1, on the reverse strand, counting down.
AACAAGCCCCAAGCAGAGGGAATGAGCAGCATTCCCAGAGCAAATCTGAGCTTAGCCTGCCCTTCCCTGCTCCCTCTCCATCCAACAGCAGGGAGCAGCCCCAGTGCTGGGGCAGGGGTTATCACCAACTTTTAACACTGGCAGATTCTTCTATCTGACTCACTGTTCACCTGGTGTCAGTGTTGGGCTGGAGTAGCTTTGAGGTGGCACAATGGGAAAAGAGGCCTCTCAGAGGGAACACTGATGGCACAGGACAGAACAGCAAGGGACAGAGTGCAGGGCAATTCTGCAAGCACTCAGCAGCAGAGTGATCATCAGTGTTCATTAACGTGGCAGAGTTCTCAGTTAAATAGAAAAGATAGGTACATTAAAATTGTATTGCAGGATAGATGGCTTACAAAGCTTTCTGGCAGTGGTGGAAGTTTAGTAGGCAAAGACAAACAGCCTGGAATGCCAAATGAGCTGGGAAATGCAATAGAAATGCTAAGTAAGAGAGACAACAGCAAGGGAACAGTGTGGGCACCCCTGCCTGCTACCCTCCAACCCCGGGCACTGAGATCAAGCAGCATCAGCCCCTGGTGATGCTCTGGGGCCCAGGGGGACACCACTAAAGCCAGGGGACACCATCAGAGCCAGGGACCTGCAGCCAGAACAGCTTCCACCCAAGGGGAGAGGCAGAGTTTGAGGGCTGGGGTGGATCTCTGTGCTCCTGCAGCCAGGGTACCTTGACTGTGGACAACACGTGCTCAGCAAGCACCAGAAGAGCCTTGGAGAGACTTAAAAATCACATCCAGACCTCACTTCTGATGTGGGAAAGCAGCAGTTCACAGAACAGGACATCAACAAGGGTGCCCAGACAGAGCCTGGCTGTGCCAGCTCAGGAGGAGCCTGCCCATCCCTCCACATGCCAGGGACACGGGACAAAGATTCCCAGGCCTTCACTCATCCCAGCACGGAACACGGCGATGCTTCCAACAGAACCAACTTGTTTTGTCTCAGAAATACCAACCATCTGCTCTGCACTCCCAGTTTCTAGCAGGCTCCCAATTAATCAGCCATTAAAACCCCTCCATTAATGCAACCAAGAACACCAACATATGTGAGTTCAGAAAACAGAACCAACAAAAGTGTTATTTCAGTTAAACTGCTGCAAGCAACCAAGTAATGAAAAAATACCATTCCCATCCTGGAGGTTCAAGGCCAGGTTGGACAGAGCTTGGAGCAAGCTGGGATAGTGGAAAGTGTCCCTGTCCATGGCAGGGGATGGGGTGAGATGGGCTTAAAGGTCCCTTCCAACCCAAACCATTCCATGAATCCGTGATGATTCAAACCCACAGCCCCCAGACAGCCACACCTGCAGGCAGGAGTGACCAGGCCAATGTGTCAGTGCATCCTCAGAGTGCTCTGTCACTGTCACACACCTCTAAGCCCATCTCCAAACCTGACATCAGCCTCATGGGCAGCTTCCAGCTGGAGCTGGCATCAGGGACACATCCCTGCACCCCCCAGTGCTCTGTCAGTAGGATCAGAACAGCTCAAAGTGAAGAACAGGAGAGGTGATGTGAGGTAACATGAAATATTTCTCCAAGCCCTGTGTGTGTCTGACAGCAGCCAGCAGCAGATTGCTGGGGAGGAGCATCAGAGCAAGGAAATCTGAGTGCCATTCCCTGAGCCTCCAGCAATCTGCAGCTTTCTCAACCTTTTGGATTTCTCAAGCCTGAGGTGGTGACTTTCAGTAGCCTGGGGGATTTTTCTGTCACCCAAGAGCTCACAGAGATCCTGACACCAGGTGAGAGAACTGCAGGCAGTGGTCTCACCCCAGGCTCAGGGATTGTGGTTTCTGGGAAAATCTCCTGGAGCATCTAAAGCTGTACTCCAGAGCCATCTGTTTTTCAGTACAGAACTAAGAATTCCATGAAACAGGAGGGAAGGGAAGGAAAAGCTGGCACATACCAGAGGTCTGGTTCATTTTCTGCTAACAAACAAGGACACTGAAGAGAAGGGCTGCAGCAAAGCTTCCAACCTCCTGCCCCAGAGAGGGGAAAAAGCATCACACAAGCCATAAAACCTCCCTTTCTTGCCAATGAGCAAGAAATATTTTTTTCCACAAAATATCAATTTCCTGAGATATGCAGGAGTGGGAGTACAGGTGTCCTAGCTCTAAGTCTAACAAAACATGGTCCAAAAGTTGCCTCGAGAAATGAGCGGTGCAGAGGGCAGGGAGTGATTTCTGAGGCTCAGAAATGGCTTCAAATCCACCTCACCTCAAAAACACACCCACATCAAAAGACAAGGCCAGTACAAAATACACTGTAGGAAACTTTTAGCAGAGCAAATTTACTTGCTTGGACTCCATTAAAAGAAAATTTACTTTTGTCCTAATAAAAGTCTAGAAAATTATGTGGCAAAGTCACATAACTGATAAAGGAGTTGGATGTCAGAGGATCTTGCCCAGAAAAAAAATACGAAATTGTGTCAGGGTTCAGGCACCACAGTGAACATTTCACATTTAAATCTAATCTGTGTGTAAAGAAAGGCAGAACTGTAATTAAAACTCCAATAAATTATTAGCAAAGATTTTTCAGTGAGCTCTCCAATACATTATACATTTTTAGAACTGAAAAGAAGGAAAATTTAAAGGGCAGAAAGGAACGAGAGAGACACATATGTTGGATTTGAATCCCTCCCTACTTCAGTTTGAAATTCTATGAGATCAGAGGGCTCCCACATAGAACCAGAATTTGCACAGCCATGTGGTGCCTTTTAGCTGGTCTCAGTAAAGGAACAAAAAAAACCAGTCAGGCAAATACTTCTGAAAAATCTGAATACTGCAGAAGAACTTCTTATCAAAAGATGCTCTCAGCTCCAGCAGGATTAAGAGGAAAAGAATTAATAATAAAAATAGACAGCATGAACACTGACCAGAATTCATCAGCATGATGAATTGCATGGCAGAAAAACCTGCCCCCCTTCCTGGCACTCCAGCTCTGCTCTGCTTTCTGGAAGTTGGATATCCCACAGCCTCCTTCCTTGGAGACCCAGAGCCCCAGACCCAGAGCAAGGGGAACCCTGGGGCCTGCAGGACCTTCTGCTCTGCCCACTGAGCTCTGAGCATCTCTCATTCTGTCTCTGTCTCAAGGTGAAGGCAGGTCCAGCTCTGCTGCCAGGTCCCCAATAAATCAGCACACAGCTTGTGACAGCAGCAGAGCTGGAACAGCACAGGGAGGAGCTGGAGCTGCTGGAGAGGCCAGAGGAGGCACAGGGGGATCAGAGGATGGAGCAGCTCTGGGATTGTTCACCTGGAGAGGAGAAGCTTTGGGGTGACCTCAGTGTGATCCTGCAGAGCCTGAAGGGGCTGCAGGAAAGGTGGAGAGACAATTTACAGGGGTCTGGAGTGCCAGGACACAGGGAATGGCTCCCACTGCCAGAGGGCAGGGCTGGATGGGATATTGGGCAGGAATTGTTCCCTGGCAGGGTGGGCAGGGCTGGCACAGGGTGCCCAGAGCAGCTGTGGCTGCCCCTGGATCCCTGGCAGTGCCCAAGGCCAGGCTGGACACTGGGGCTGGAGCAGCCTGGGACAGTGGGAGGGGTCCCTGCCATGGAACTGGGTGATCTTTATGGTCCCTTCCAGACCATTCTGTGATTGGAAGCTCCATGGAAGCACAAATATCCCTTAGCATTTAAGTGGGACACAATCCCACTGTCTGGAAACAATATGTGAATTATCATAAATCACAGAAACACCAAATGTCAAAGAAAGCAGCACATGGCTTGGGGAGAGCTGTAGGTGGTCCCACATGCTGGTGGTGCTCCCTGTGTGCAGAATGCACTCCTGATGGAGAGCTGCTCACCTGAGCTGCTCCCATTATAAATCAAAACATTTAAAAAAAAAAGTAATTCGAAAATAAAATTAATTAAACCCACAGAAAAGAATTAAGCAATGAAAGCACTAAGTCCTGTCTCATTACAGGCAGAAGTGGATTTTTTTTTCTAGGGGAAGGAAGATTCTGAATACTTTTCCAGTTTTGTAGACAGTAAATATTCACTATCAGACTGATTTTCTAGTTGCCATTATTTTTACATTTCTTTAATAACAGAGAAGCAGCTAAAAATTACCAAAACAAGACCCAAAATCCTCTTGAATAGATTCACCTGAACCAGCTCCAACTCAAGCACTGGCCACAGCCTTCTGATGGCAATTCCAGGGAAAGGAATACTTGTGAACTGTTATTCTGTGTTACAACCCAGCCTGAATCCCACCAGGACTGGGGTCAGCCTGCATCCCAAGGCCAGGCTCCTTCCCAAAGCTGCAGCAGCTGATGATTCTTGCAATGGTCTCAGTGTTCCTGCTGCACCCTCCTAATTCCTTCTATCCTCATCTCCAACCTGCAGCAGGGGAATTCAAGGCATCACTGAAAAATCCAGCTAAGCTCATATTAACAGGAAAGAGAAGGAATTTTCTGTAATAAATATATTAAGTTGCAAAAGAAAGCTAAAACCAGCTGTTCTCCCCACATATTAAGGCTGCTCTCCACTGCTCTGGAACATATTTGAAGCCCAGAGCAATGAAATTTTATGGATCAAATGTTAAATATGGATTAAATGTTAAGTCAAGTATTGTAATCAGAAGCTGCCATTTAACTTTCAATTAGAAAAAAGGTTGGTTCAAGGAAAAAAAAAGCACAAAAAACCCTGTGAATAGCAGCAAATCTTCAAAGCAATTTTCCAAACTGAGGGTTCCTTTCAGAGAAGATTTTCAATTAAGCCATCTCAAGCACATGAACAGCTCTCATTTCCATAAAGCCAGGGCAGGTCTGGTCTCAGTTCCCACCCAAAGCCCAGGTTTTGGTGACCCCAGCTGGGAGCTCAGGGACGGGCTCAGGTGGCAGCAGCTGCTCAGCAAGACCCCATTGCAAACCCTCCCACATGGAATCATGGCATGGTTTGGGTTGGAAAGGACTTTAAAACTCATCTCACTCCATCCCTGCCATGGGCAGGGACACTTCCACTGTCCCAGGCTGCTCCAAGTCCTGTCCAACCTGGTCCTGGGCACTCCCAGGGATCCAGGGGCAGCCACAGCTGCTCTGGGCAACAGTTCCCCTGATGCCAAATGTGCAGGTGAATAGGAAAACAACCTGAAAACAAAGCAAAATTTCACTCCACTACTCAGCTCATTTTCTGTTGCAGGTAGTTGGAAGAAAAAAAAAAAAATCCAAAACCCATCCCCTTCCCTGAAAGCAAAGCAGCACCTGCACTTTGTGAGGCACAGAGAAGGAACAGCCAAACAATCCCAACCACAGGGTAGAGGAGGAAATACAAAAGCTGCAAGTTAAAAATAAAGGGGGGAAAAAAGAAAGTGTTACTTCTGCTAAATAAAGAAATGAAAGCTGCAGCTGCCAGCAGCCCCAGCAGAGCTGTGCAGAGCTGTGGCCCTGCCTGGGAGCCCTGTGGGGCTGGGGGAGCTGGGGCTGGGCACTGGCTGTGAGCCCCCAGAGCTCCTGTGCCAGTGGTGTTTGGGACCAGATGGCTCCCTTGTTTTCCCACAACACTTTCCTCTTCCCACTGCAGCCGTCTGCTCCCTCTTGGCAACAACTTCAGGTGCCAAGGGTGTGCAGAACCACCTCGAGCTGCCAAGCACTGCACAGGCATCACCCAGGGAAAGGATGGGAAGGGTGAAGGGGGAAAGGCTGAGTGACCCCAGCAAACCCCCCTCCTTTGGCACCTCCTGCTGCTTTCAGCAAATTTCATCATTTCATCACATGGATGTTTTTATTCTGAACAGTCCATCTACCTACTTAAGTTTCTGTTTGTTTTATTTACAGGCTCTTAGTGTTGTCACACATCAGAACAAGCTGGCAGTGATCCCTAAGGAGTCCCCATTAGCAATACAGCTCCATTATGGATGGAACATTTTTCTGCCATCTCCAAAATAAGAGGAATCTTCAAACACCCACAAATTAGTTCTCACTGTAAGAAGTCTCTACCATAAGCTGCACACAAATTCAGGCTTCAGAAGGTTAAAGAGCTCAAACACCACCAGCTTTTTCCTGTGCCTGTTCACCCAGAAGATTTTTAAGCAGAAACAGGAGTGTCAGCTCCAGACACCAAAAGTCAGAAAGAAAATCACCAATAAATGTAAGTGGTTACACCTCAAGTATCACATAACTGTACTTTTAAATAAGCCACGAGAGAGAAGATTAATAATTTCTCAAAGGACTACAGCAGATTCAGTCAAGAGATCTGTAAAAGCATTAGAGGATGAGAAGAGGATGTTCAGGAAATGTCAAACACCACTAATGAACACAAAATGAATTCTGAATTAAATACATGGATTTTGTGAGGAACTGGAACTTGCACAAGCAACTTCACCCATGGATAAAGCAATTAATGACTCAGCTGTGAGCTGAACACATGGTTTTGTGGGCATGAGACAGACAAACAAGCTGGCAACAAATGGGACAAAGATTTCAGACTAAACTTTGGATTTCCAGTGCCAGTCTGGATCTCCTCCACGAGCCCCTTCCACCAAGTCTTATATGTACAACCCCAACACAAAGAACTGCCTAAGAAACATTTTGTTGGTTGAAGCTTTTCAGCTGAGGAGGCCTGAAAGACTCAGCCATGAGAACAGTGCCCTGCTGTGGGATGTGTCTCCTGCTGTGACTATGGGGAGCTGAGGGCAGCCAAGACAAGGGCCAGAGAGGCTGGTGAGTATTTCCAAGTCATTAAGACAAAAAAGTTTTCCACTATAATTAAATGCACGTTAAGGATGGGAATAGAGAAGCAAGAAGCATGAAAAAGGCTGACCCTGACCACTGCTGCAGAATCACAGAATGGTTTGGGTTGGAAATGACTTGAAAGATTACCTGTCCATGGACACATTCCACTATTCCAGGTTGTTCCAACCTGGCCTTGGACACTGCCAGGGATCCAGGGGCAGTCCCAGCTTCTCTGGGCACCCTGTGCCAGCCCTGCCCACCCTCACAAGAATTTCTCCCTAATCTCTGACCTAATCCTGCCCCCAGTTTATAACCATTCCCCACTGTCCTGTGGGCACCTGGCCATATAAGAAGTTTGTCTCTCTCCATTTTTATAAGGCACTGGATGGCCACAAACCTCCTCCCCAGCCCTGTGACCATCCCTACCCGCTACCACAGCATGGACCCCCCTCTGACAGGTGACAGTAGCTGGCCATGCCACTCTGAGATGTCCAGCAGGGTTTGTTTGCTGTGATGCCAACATGGGAACACTCACCCACAGCACTGAGGGCGTGCTTGAGCTCCAGGGTGAAGGCTGTGAGCGGCACCTCCTCTGACACCGGCATGATCGCCACCGTGGACAGGTTGCTGGCAGGATTCCCTGCATCCCACTTGCTGCTGGAGCTGTGCAGTCCTAGAGGATGACCTGTCCACAGAGAAAATACCTGCCATCAGTCAGCCAGGCTGCAAAAAAATGGAATGTCACCTTCAGGCAGGAGGGAAAGTGTCACCGTGTCACCGAGCTGCTCAGCGTCACAGAAATGAATGTAACACAAACCTCCACAGCACCTGAGAGCACAGTTCCCACATATTTCATTTTTAAAGGATGAAGATCAGTTTCCATCATTTTTGGTTACTGGTTGAAGTAAGGCAATGTTAAAAATATGCCAGGAATATGTTAAATGAAACATGGGTTTACCTGACCCAGGAAGACAAAGATAAAAAGGCATTTAAAATCCCTTTACCACAATTTTAGAACTGATTTAGCCCACAAGAGGAATTAGCTTAACTAACAAAACCCCAAAACCTGCTGTCAGTATAAAAATATTTCAAAACTCAACAATTCTTTTCTTATGGTATTCCTAAGCAAGGAAGGAAATAGCTGTTTTCAACAAAGCTCCTGTAGAAAATGTGCATCTCTACCTGTTTTCCCTTCTCTGCAAGATGCAGAGCTTTACAGATATGGCTTAGGAGTATTAAAATATGGAACCTCTGAAGTAGCTGCAAAATACCTGGGAACTATCTCTGATATAATTTGGTGAGTAAGGGCAGAGGAAAAGCAGTTTTTGAGAGAAACCTGCAGCGCATTGAGGAAGATCAAGATCTTCCCAGACAGCTTAGAGCAGGTAAAGGTCAATGTTCTACAAACTGTTCTTGTTCTGATACTCTTTTTTTAGCTGAGCCTTCTCAGAAAATCTCACTCTGCTGCTAATGCTGTCAACTGAGCTCTGAGAACAAAAAAAAAAAAATCTGAATTTAAGTTGGGATTTCAAATCCTGCTTATCTCATTTCACCCAGAAAGCCCAAAGCTATACTATCAAGATGAATTCTTGAGCTGGGCATGTGGAAATACTTGATATCCCCTGTGCAAACCCATTCAAAGGCTCAATGTCAGGGTGATAGACCACTGCAGAACACTAAGAAATATTAGATAAACTTTTTTTTTAATGTATTCAGCAATTGAGTTATTAATTTCAAATCTTCTAAAACAGCTCTGCACAGAATATTAAAGTTTTCTCCCTCCTTCTGGTGATCTTCAAGAAGATATCTGTACATTCAAAGAGGTTACACATCACAGCTCAACCCCTTCATCTCCACAGGCACTTCCCTCCTCAGAACTTCAATGGTGATTCTCTCATTGAACTCCTGTCACTCTCACTAATTTCCCTCCCACTTTCTGCTCCCTTATTTTGCCCTGTTCCAGGCTGTGCAGGCTCTGCCCTGGGACACAGAGGGGCTTCAGCAGGCACAGAAATTTAAAGTACAATTATCACCAGGCATTTGTGCACGAGTGGTTGTGCCCAGAAAGCTGAGCAGGTGAAGAAAGAGCAGATTCCCTTCCCTGCTGGATCCCAAAAACCTGGGATTTTTGAGCTTTCTGTGCTTTCTGGCACTGACCCCCTGGAGAACACTGCTTTGGACCTGAGGCCTTGGAGAAGGCTTCCAAATGTGAGTGATGGAGTTAAAGTTACAACTGTGCAGTTAAATAGAAATGAGTGATTTCACTTGGTAAAGGGTTTTAAATGTGAGGCTTTTATAATATAGTAATAGACATGGGATAAGATGGAGGAATTTGAGTGGTTCCTCTTTCAGTGTTCATCTTCCTTCCCCTTCATGGTTTCAGGTTGGACAGTTAGTGCTGCACTGAGGGTCATTGGAATTTAGTTATTAGGTTAAAAATATAAATAATGTAAGTTTTATTTCTCTACTGAACTGTTTAGCTTTAAAAGACCTTGTAGCTCACTTCTAGCTGGTAGCTGGAAGTATTGCTAAACTTTCTGTACTTTTGATAAAATTTAATAAACAACCAAGCCCGAACACAAGAAAATCCATTTCCTTCATGTGTTTTTTAATCCTGGCTCTAAATAAAAACAAAAGAAATTCCAAACAAACCACTAATTAAGTGGTACAAAACACCACCCACCATTACACTTCCCCAGACAGAGAAACAGGAAAGTGGGTGATCTTCCTTTATAGTCTACTTGAAATTTTGCAAAACCAGCAACTGAAGTAATTAAAACCCCCCAACCAAACCAAGCCAAACCCAAACAATCTTCAGCATCAAAGAGCCCCACAACACCTTCAGGAGTTAACAGGCATCTGTTTGCTTTCAAATGCTGCTCAAGAAAATGGGGAGAGTTCCCTCCCACTCCCTTCAGTCAGTAAAGAGACTTTGTGCTGGTCTGCCACAAACACAGAGCTTCAGAACCAACCCATGGCAGGCCACTTCCTCCCAGACAATTCACTAAAATACTGCAAATCCAGGCATTTAAAATCAGTCTGTGCTGCTGCTGCTGCTCAGCACAGTGCTCTGACTCCAGCCCATTACAGCTGCTATCTCCAATTCTTCCTTTACATTGCACTTGCAATAAATTCCAGGGAAATTTCACTGCACACAGGCAGCAACCCTTCTGTATCTCAACTGCAAATCATTCCATTCCCACAGCCAGTTAGCCATGCTCTGCCAAAACCAACATGTGTACACAGATCTCATAAAATCACCATCCACTTGTGCCTACAGCTGTAACAAACCAGAGAACCCCAGACTGGTTTGGGTTGGAAGTGACATTAAAATCATCCAGTGCCACCCCTGCCATAGCAGGGACACCTCCCACTGTCCCAGGCTGCTCCAGCCCCAGTGTCCAACCTGGCCTTGGGCACTGCCAGGGATCCAGGGGCAGCCACAGCTGCTCTGGGCACCCTGTGCCAGCCCTGCCCACCCTGCCAGGGAACAATTCCTGCCCAATATCCCATCCAGCCCTGCCCTCTGGCAGGGGGAGCCATTCCCTGTGTCCTGTCCCTCCATCCCTTGTCCCCAGTCCCTCTCCAGCTCTCCTGGAGCCCCTTTAGGCCCTGGAAGGGGCTCTGAGCTCTCCCTGGAGCCTTCTCTTCTCCAGGCCAAAATTTAGCAATGAATTTCCTTCCCAAGTATGCACTGCCTGTTTCCAAATTTAAGGATGCAAGCCTGGCTCCAAGGAGGCCCCAGCAGCAATGGGAACAGTCCAGGAATGAGTCTCACCTCCCTGCTGCAGACTGCCAAGAATCTTCTCCCCCAGCAAGTGAATAAGTCTGGTCACAACCTGGGAGAGAAAGGAAAAAAAAAGAAACATTCAAGCAGAATGTACTGAAAGTAGAGCATCCACATGGAGATTTCCAAACTTTTTCTAAGATGTTCCCTCAAGTTGAGCCACACAGAGTCAAGGGATTGCAGCTGTAGGTTCTTTCCTGGCTGTAATGTGTGGTGACTGATCATTTGTCTTGGTTTCTCCTACCTTGTTTTACTTTAATTTGGACAAACAAGCAAACAAAACAACCCCAGAACAGGCAGGATTTAACTTGTTTTAGGGAAAAACAAAAAAGAAAAAAACCTGATTATTTGGAGAAACATGTCAAATTGCATTTTCAGCTCTCCTCATTTCTCTCTGCACTGCACCTGCCCCTCTAAGTACTCTCACTGCTCAGTGGGTGCTGCACCTTTTGTAGGTGCTAAAGGCTCAAAAAGGTTCAAGTCTGTGCTCAAACAGACCCTTCCCCAATCCTGGTGAATGGTTTACAGCATTTAAAATATTTTGGGGAAAAAGAGGGGGATAAATACACCCCCTAAACACCTGCAGAATCAAAACAAGCTATCTAAGAAATTGCTTTCCCCCTCAAATCATGTCTGCCTGGTAATTCATGTTTGAAGGCACAGATGTGCTCCCAGCTGTTTTTCCAGCAGGACTCACATCAATATAAACTAATATTCCAATAGTCAAATGCATCTCCAAATTGACAAGCCTTTCTCCAACATGACCAATCAATAATTCCTGACAAGTGGGGTAGCAGAAGACTAATCCTTGCAAGATCAAAAAGTGACAGACATGGAAAATACAGCATTTATTCTGAAAGCTTTACACAGATGTTTTACCAAATAAGGAAAAGAGTTATTTAAATATATTAAGGATTAATAGAGAATCATTAAATATCCTCCCCCAGACAAATAATTCAAGGTCAAAGTAGCTCAGGAGGACATAAAAAACCTCAAAACTGCCACAACAGCTCTCTAAGGTTAACAAGTAAAATAAGCAGCAGCCAGGTTAGCTGGGATCCTGGATAAACACACTGTTCCCACGGGAACAGGCACTTCAGGATGCATCTCTGAAATAAAGGGCATGGAGGCATGAAGACAGGTCAGGATGCCCACCTGACTTATTTATACATCCTCCCTTAAAAATGAAACCTAATGCAGCAGATCCCCTGCACTGTGAAATGCTGGGATGAAGCACTGATAAATTTTAAGTCCTTGATGGGAAAATGGGGAAGAGCACACAGGAGGCTTCCAGCACAAGGGTGACTTGTAGTGGAGCACAGAAAAAGAGTTACTAAGGCTATTTCAGGGATTTCATGGCATGGTTTGGGGTGGAAATGACCTGTAAAGCCCATCCAGTCCAACCCCTGCAGAGAGCAGGGACACCTCCCACTGTCCCAGGTTGCTCAGAGCTTGTCCAACCTGGCCTGGGACACTTCCAGGGATCCAGGGGCATCCCCCACCTCTCTGGGCAGCCTCTGCCCCATAGCCATGACTGCAGGTTCCTGAAGATGCCACATCAGCATCTCCTCAGTGACCAGGATAAAGCCCTTGGAAGTGCCCCTTCCTTGCCCCAAGAGCAGGCACAGTGTCCCTGCCCATGCCACCCATGTGGGGAGGACAGCAGGAAAGCTCCCAGCCTTATCCTGGAATCTCAGACAGGTCTAAAATTCTTCCCTTTGCTCAGAATACAACAGATGATCACCCAACCCACAACTCTGTTGCCACTTCACCACCAACAACCTCTGAAGCTCTGGGATTCCCCATGTGGCCACAGAAAACTACCCCAACCACAGGGAGAATTCAGGGAAACAGGGAATTCTTCCCAAAACTAGAGACTGATGGCCCTTGCTAAAGGAGATAATCTGCCCAGAGCACATTTGCTGTACCCAGCTCACAGGCTTCACCTAACCTGCAGCAGCACAGCAGGACTTTCCTTCAGCAGTTTCACGAGGTGCTGTGAACATTTTACACTTCTGAAGCACTTAAGCATCAGAATTTTAATTACTTACTAAAACCATCCCCTGTATTTATAACTTTTTCTGCTTTACAGGCAGCTAAGGAGAGCTCCAGCTAAGTTACAAAATATGTCCAAGGTTAATGATGAAACTAAGAATAGAACCTATTGGTCTCATTTTCCAGTTGGCTGCTCCTATTACCGGGAAATATTATTTGTCTTGTTTGCTGGAGCAAACCTTACAGCCTTGGTATGTATAGATAGGGAAAATTATTTCCCTGGTGACTTTGTACAACAAGCAAAGCTGCTCCCCAGAACGGGATGAGTCACTCTGTCGCAGTCATGGCAACGTCCAAGGAACATCAATTTGGGATCCGAGCTCAGAACTGAAATTTCCACTGAGTTTTATATTACATCCACCAGATATCCTTTCACAAAAAGGCAATGTTTTCCTTTGAAAGGGACTTGACCATCCTTCTGAGGGAGAAGTCAATACAAATCACATTCCCCCATCAACAGCAGACCTGACCTGATCAACCCACGGCCCACAGTGTGCAGGGCAGCAGGAGCAGCTCTCCCCAAATTCAGAGAAAGAACTGAAGACCAACTGGAAAAATTCATCCTTCAGGTTTCCAAGCCCCTTTATTCTCACTCCCACACAGCAGCAGGGCATGGGCAGGAGCAGCACAGCTCAACACCCGAGAGACAACAAGGAAACCAAGGGATCTGGGAGAGGACAGGGATGGCTTGGGCAGGGAGGATGAGAAACAAACAGGAATGAGCCCTTGGGCTAGGAGCAGGACAGGGATTGAAGGGAACAGTTACTCCAAGTGTGTCTGCAGGGGATGGAGGAGAAGGGCAGGTATAGGGTGGGTACCTCCATGCAGAACCTGGGCTGTGACTCAGCAGTCCCTGATCCCTCCTGTTCAGCTGCACTTTGTAGGAAATTCAAGGTGGGGCTCAGTCTCTTCTCCCAGGTAAGAAGGGACAGGACAGGAGGGAACAGCCTCAAGCGGTGCCAGGGGAAGTTTAGTTGTATATTAGGAAAACCTTGACTGCAAGGGAGGTCAAGCACAGCAGAGGTTGCCCAGGGCAGTGGTGGAGTCATTATCTCTGGAAGTGCTCACAAAACGTGTGGGTGTGGCACTTGGGGACATGGGTCAGTGGTGATCATGGTGGTGCTGGGGAAATGGTTGGACTTGATGATCTTGGGGGACTTTTCCAACCTCAGCAGTTCAAGGAAAGCTCTGGGAACTGGCAGTGAGGGTTTGGGCAGGAACTGGACTGACAGAACAGTGAGCTTCCCCCCTCAGGGGCTGCAGCCCCCAGCACTGCCCTGCACCCCTGAGCCAGGGACAGCCTGGGCATTGCCTTTCCCAGAGCCCTGCCTTCCCATGGGAACACCAGTCTTTCCCAATCCCTGTGCCAGAATAGCCCAGAACACTTCCCAGACATCTGCACAAGCAAAATTCTCCCATTTTCAGGGTGTCACCATCACCCAGGGCTAGACAGCCTTCCCAGTCAGCATCTGCTGTGCTCACCCCTACAGCACATCCTGGATTTTACAGTCTCTTCTAGCACCCAGCCCTGCAAACTCCCCTCCTGCTGGCACAGCTTCAGGCAGTATCAATTTAATGCTTGAAGAAAAATCTGCAAGAAGGCAGCAAGTCAGAGCCCAGATGGATCAAACAACACCAGGAGGTTCCTAAATTAGGCGAGGATCGTTAATTGTGTGTAGTAAAGCAAACGCAGCTTTTGGACCCCTCGTGCTGGGGATGGAGCTGAGCTTGGTTTAGTTGGTGAGGAAGTTGAATTAATCCTTGCTCATGATCAGGAACAGCAGGAGCAGCAAGTGCAGCTCAGCTCATCACAGTTAATCACAGTAACGAGCAGCAGAGCTGTGGATTGGACACTTGGCTGCCAGGACAGGTCTGCTCAGAGCTCCCCAAACTGCCAGGGAACACAGCTTCCCACTGCCTGCTCCCTGCCCTGCCTGGGAGGTGACTCAGGAAGGTCACAGAACACCTAAAGAGGCACTGCAGGGGCTCATGGAACAAGTCTGGAGCTGTGGGGTCTGCCCAGGTCAGGGATGTGACTGAGTTCACCATCAAAAATATCCCCAAAGCACACAAACCCCCACTCTCCTGAGCTTATGCAAGAGTTTTCAGGCCAGAGGGTTAAAATCTGACCTTATAGGTCTAAAAAACTGAGTAAATCTCCACTTCAAAAGCTACTCGGGGTTCCTGGTGCATCAGTGCTGCTCTCCAAAAGCCCCAAAACCACTCCAGCTCCCACAGACACCACTGCAGATGTCACCCCATAACCCTAGCCCAGAGCAGGATGTTCAGGTCAGATTTTACAAGGGAAATGATAATTTCTCCTCCTCCTCCTACCACCCACTCCCCTCTTCAGATGAACACCCTGGACTTTTTTGTGGAGGGCAACACAGGACAAAGAGTTTCTGTTTTTCAAATGGTGTTGGAGAGGACTTCCCTCAGCACAATTCCAGCTCTGAGAGCCAGCTCAGCACTCACCACCTCCTGTACCTACACATCTCATCCTCCTGGCTGCTTCTGGACCAACTCCATCCCACTGAGACCCACCCAGGCTCTCAGCACCCCGAACACCCAAATCTCTCCTGTCTACCATGACAGTCTGTTCCTCCACCTGCTACAGAGAAGCTTCTGGGAAACCATTCATTTTCCCTGTGCTTAATTAACATTCAATTCCTCCACAGACCTGCAGCCTCTGCATTCATGGCCTAAACACCACATCCCTGGGGGCTGCATCTCCTTACTTGGGGATGATGAATTCCTGTTTCAAAAGCAGGATGTGGCCAGGCAGGATCTCAGCCCTGCTATGCTGGTGCCAGCACAGAGCTGAGTGCTCCATCCATGCTGGGGCTGAGGAGTTACCAGAGCACCACTTGTCCACAGCCACTGTAATTCCCACTCCAGGAGGTTACAGTCACTCTGCAGTGCTGCATTTCCTATAATCCCTTTAAATATTTTGAACTATTACCTATCCCTGCTAATCTTCCAAGGCTAGGTTCTGGTTAAAGCTTTTGTTATTATTCAACTGTGAAATTCAAGAGTTTATTTACAAAAAGCTCTTTTGAGAATTCAGTTGGAAAATATTTTACTATGGACATTTATTTCAATCTGTGAATACTATGGATTGCCTGGCAAATTGAATTATCTGCTGACAGACAACAACTAATCCAGAGAAAGCTTGCTCCATCAAAGGTAACTTCTGATTTAGAGAAAACCATACACGAAGGGAGCCTGACAAGAAATGTGGAGACAGATTATTTATAAGTGGGGCCTGGAGGGACAGGACACAGGGAATGGCTCCCATTGCCAGAGGGCAGGGCTGGATGGGATATTGGGCAGGAATTGTTCCTTGGCAGGGTGGGCAGGGCTGGCACAGGGTGCCCAGAGCAGCTGTGGCTGCCCCTGGATCCCTGGCAGTGCCCAAGGCCAGGCTGGACACTGGGGCTGGAGCAGCCTGGGACAGTGGGAGGTGTCCCTGCCATGGCAGGGGTGGGATGGGATGGGCTTTAAGGTCTCTCCCAACCCAAACCAGTCTGGGATTCTAAATCAGGGAAAAATTTCACAAAATCAACACCAATATCCAAATTCACAGCCACAACTAACTGATGAAAGATCCTGTGTACTACAAATCCCTTTTAGTTACAACAGAAGAAATATATAAAAGCATATGCAAGAACAAAACATACACACCCCAAACTCTAAGATACATTCATACCTCAGCCCTGCCCTGCACCAGAGTTCAACTTTCACTGTCTGTGATTTTAAACCAAAGCTCCTGTGCAAGGAAGCCAAGGGCCAGGCCCCAGGAAGCCTCCCCAGCCCTGGCAGTCTCCTGCAGGTTTCTGGGCCAGGAAAGCAGCCTTGGCTGAAGCAATGAGCCTGATGTGGCCCTGGCAGTCCTGCACAAGCAAGGGATGTGTGCAGCCCTACAAAGCTGAATGGGCTTTTCCTCTTTGGATCCTCCACCATCATCCAGACCCCACAGATCAGGATGCTGCAGGGAGCAAGGAGCCCTGGAGGTGAGCTGTGGGCTCTCCAGTGCCTTTGAAGTCTAAAAATAAGATGCTTCCTAATTCAGCTTTTAAAACTTCAGTCATCTAACAGGTCACCCCCAAAGTGCAATCACAGAATACTCTGAGAATCTCCTGAGCTGGAGGGACCCACCAGGATCACCCAGTGCAGCCCCTGGCCCTGCCCAGACCCCCCAACAATCCCAGCCTGTCCATCCCTGGCAGCTCCTGGAGCTCTGGCAGCCTCGGGGCCGTGCCCATTCCCTGGGGAGCCTGGGCAGTGCCCAGCACCCTCTGGCTGAGGGAAGAACCTTTCCCTCATTTTAATCTAAACCTCCCCTGACACAGGTCATTGGGCACCAGAGAGAAATGAAATGTGTTAAATAACAATCTACTGGTGCCTCCACAGCAGGATATTGCAGAGCTTTGCATCCAGATGTGATTTAATTAAAGGACCTGTAAAAGGATTTTGTGCCACACAGAGACCCTGAGGATGAGCTGCCATGAAAAACAGGCCTGCCAAGGGCTTTCTGTTCTACAAAATAAGAACAACTGCAGCAAAATAGTGCAAACAGCACTATTTACCCACACAAATCCACAGAACAGCTTCTGAGGAGCTCTTTCCAGGAGCTGAGATTGTTCTTGACCAGCTTTCTTAAGGGCTTTTTCTAAGGGACAAGGGAGGAGGAGAGGCAAATTAGATCCTCAGCTTGAATAAAACCAAAGTGTTACTGAAGCTTCACACGGCCCCAGATCAGATAAACACTGGCTTGTCCTGGAATCAGGGAGCTTAGCAAGGGGTCTCTGACTGAAGCTTCTGACGTTTGATCAGCGCCGTGACAAAGCAAATCCTCAATGCTCCCTCACAACAATTCCTGGCACCTTTTCAAATGCTGCTGAAGCCCACAGAGGAACTGAAGCTTTATCCTGGGGCTGTTTGAGCTTCTAACACTTGGGATCAATCACATCTTGAAGGAAAATGTCATTGTGGAAGAGGTGCTGGTTAATTCCCCCCTCCTGCCAGCCTCGCTCAGTGACCATGGTGTTCCCACTGAATTTCTTCTCTCCTTTTCACATCCACTCCTCTCACACTCAAAGAACACTTACTGCAATGGAGCAGGAGAACAAATACAGAGAAATCCAGAAGCACAGCCTCTCCTGATCCACTCCCCAGTGCCACATCAGGCTTGAGCCATGACGCACGATCTGCCCAGCTCCTGAGGGCAGCATTTGGAAAGGAGGGCACATCACAGAGCTGCCTTTATAAGGCACATAACCCTGGGGATGGCTCCAGCCACTTCACAGAGGCTCTGGTTCAAACACCCATACAAAGGTAGCAGAACTCCACTTGGAGATGGATGACAGATTCTGAATATATTTAAACCCCAAGGGCAGACTCAGAGAATTAAAAGAAAGATGCAGAAAAACTCTTTTCTATTTCTCAGCACGCGTTTCCAGCACACCAAAGGTTGTCTCACAGTTCAGCCCCCACAGCTCCCAAGCAGATTCTCAGTACCATTTCCATCAGCAACCAGCAGGTCTAAATTTCAAGTCAGAATTCTAAAAACTACCTCAGCTCAGGAGAGGCAAAGCTAATCTAGGAAATGTGATCCCAGCTCTGCAGTGATGTTGGAACATCTCTGTGATCTGCTCACAGATTTTTGTGCTCTCGCTGCTGCCTTGACGCTGCTTTGCTGTGCCAGGAATCGTGAGCTGGTTCCCTGTCCTACTTTCCAGAACTGAAGGCAGGGATGAAAATAGAAAGAATCAATTCCTTTCCACTCCCTGCAAGGCTAGAGAGCTTCAAAAGGCACCAGAAATGAGCACAGAGGCTGTCAGGGAGCAAATGCTCTGGCTGGCAGAGAGCCCTGAGGGCTGTGCTGGAGAGCTGGGGGCACCAGGGTGGGCAAAACCATCAAGTTTGGCACCATTGACCATTTTCCATTGGGAATGTCTAGGATGTCATATCCAGAGTGAATCAAGGTTGAGATGCTTTCCTGAGAAGCCAAACAATATAAGCTTGACTTTAGCAGACTGAGCAGGATCTGGAAATCCACATCTGTTGTTTCTGGGCACATAATCTGAAGTTTTGGCTGTTATTTATAACTGAGGTCAGGCTCCCAACACTCACCCATCTGTTTCAGCCCTCGGAATAACCTGAGCTATGGTGGGTCACTTGGAAGAGCCCAGCAGATCAGCTCCTGTCTCTCCCAGGACCAAAGCAGCTGTCCAGGAGGAAAAACAGAAAGCAGTCCCATGGATCTCTCCCAAGGAGCAGCCATTCCACTTCTCCAGACTGCACATGGCAGCTCAACGACCTGGAATTACTGCCTGGACTAACAGAGCACGATTTCCCTCATGTCACATAGTTCTCACTGGCAAGCACCACCCACGTCCTACAATTCTCTTACACAGCAGGTGATGTTTTCTTACAATGCATTCCAGAGTTGGAACCCTTCCTGGATCACCTACAAACACGGCATGGCTGAGGAAGAGTCTGCAGGATGGAGTCCTCCCACTAACTCCTAAAATAAAGGGGTTTTCACTCTTCATAGGAACTGTCTGGAGCCTCCTCATGAGGGGGCAGCTCCAATCTCTGCTCCCTGTGACAGTGACAGGATCTGAGGGAACAGCTGGAGCTGGGCCAGGGCAGGCTCAGGCTGGAGATCAGGGCAAGGTTCTTCCCCCAGAGGGTGCTGGGCACTGCCCAGGCTCCCCAGGGAATGGGCACGGCCCCGAGGCTGCCAGAGCTCCAGGAGCTGCCAGGGATGGACAGGGGGGATTGTTGGGGGGTCTGGGCAGGGCCAGGGGCTGCACTGGGGGATCCTGGTGGGTCCCTCCAGCTCAGGAGTTTCTGTGGTTCCTTGGTTCTGTAAGCTCAAGGATAACAGAGGGAAACTCAAGCTCAGGAGCTGCCCAGTTTTTGGCTGTCAACACACACACACACACACACACACAATTCAGGCTCTGCAGAAGTTGCTAAGAGGAACACAAAAAAATCCAGTTCCCCCTTGAACTAAGAGTGGATTTCACCTGACTCAGGGGACCAGCACCCTAATTTGATCACTATTCACCAAGTGAGACTCATGCCAACTTCCCCTCACCAGGCAGTGCAGGATCATGGAGCTGACAGAGGCAGAACTGCTTTCTGTCCTGTGTTTTTCTGCTTTGCAGAGGGAAATCCTCCACCACACTCTGCTGAATCACCAGCCAGCTCTTGCTACCCAGTCAATTATTTCAGAACTATTGGACCTGCTGTCCCTTCATTACTTCATTACTTCTGTTTGAATGGGGAAAACAACATCATAAAGCCTGTGTATAAATCACTCTCCTAGAGTAACAGCCAAGAAAATAGGACAGAGAGAATTCATGTGGTCCATCCCTCTGCTCAGCACTAAGCATTACTCCACTGATCATTTTAGAGGAGGTTATAAAAACAAGTAACAATCGTTTAGACTTTCTGGAGAGTAGAATGAGCTTTTTCTCACTGCAGCTGCTGCCATTTCAGTTCAGTCCCAGTTCCAGTTTGGTGAGCAGCATCTGCCCTTTCTAGCACAAGACAACTTCATATATCTGAAAATAGCAACCATGTCTTCCCTTAACCTTTTACAGGCTCTTTGTCTTTATAGGTCAGTATTTCTAACCAGCACTCAGCTGCCTCCTTGTCCTCCAGACTCTTCCTTTGGTCTGCCTCTGCCTTCAGATGTGCTGCCACAGGCTGGTGCTGAAGCTTTTCCAGCATCAAGCAGAGTGTCAGGATTTCTTCACTCCAAAATGCATTCTGTTAGCATAGTTTATGGGGTTTTTGTAACACTATCCAGGCATGGGCAGCTTTTGATCCTCTAATGCCTGGATTCTTTTTCTAATAAAGTGAAGAGTCCCTGTCCTCTGCACATTTATCAGTTTTCCAGCTCAAGCACTTCTCTCCAGTAAAATCCTTTCAAGTTTACTTTGGCTGTTTTAGGTGTCTCCCAAATTACTACCCTATGGTTTTGCTCCATCACTTCAATTCTCTCTCACTCCTGTCCTTCCTCTCTTGCCTGCATCCAAAGCACTGTGGGCAGCAGGGGAGGGGGGATTCTGCCCCTCTGCCCCTGGGCTCAGGTGAGACCCCACCTGCAGAGCTGCCCCAGCCCTGGAACAGCACAGGGAGGAGCTGGAGCTGCTGCAGAGATCCAGAGGAGGCACAGGGGGATCAGAGGATGGAGCAGCTCTGCTGGGAGGTAAAGCTGGGACAGCTGGGATTGTTCACCTGGAAGAATTTTGGGGTCACCTCAGTATGGCCTTCCAGTGCCTAAAGGGGCTCCAGGAGAGCTGGAGAGGGACTGGGGACAAGGCATGGAGGGACAGGACACAGGGAATGGCTCCCATTGCCAGAGGCCAGGGCTGGATGGGATATTGGGCAGGAATTGTTCCCTGGCAGGGTGGGCAGGGCTGGCACAGGGTGCCCAGAGCAGCTGTGGCTGCCCCTGGATCCCTGGCAGTGCCCAAGGCCAGGTTGGACACTGGGGCTGGAGCAGCCTGGGACAGTGGGAGGTGTCCCTGCCATGGCAGGGGTGGCACTGGGTGGGCTTTGAAGTTCCTTCCAATCCAAACCAAACCATTCCACCTAACATACAAAAAAGAGAACACACAAGGACTCTGAAATCATATTAAAATATTTTACCTTAAGTTTTTAAGACAGTCTGAAGGCATTAACTGCATAAATCGCCTACATAAAGTCTATCTTATGTTCCTTTCTATTTCTAGTGGGGTTCTAAAACAATCCCATAGGAAAAAAAATGCAAGTTCTCACTTTTGTATAACAGTTTAACATCTACTTAGATTTTGGAGACCTCAAACAGCAGCACGAATGTGTCTTTCTAACAACTTGTGTTGCAACACATTTCCTTAAAATATCTATTTTAGAATTTTGTTTCATTGCAACAAATTAGCCAGACTACAGGCAAGTCTAGAAAAAACTGATTCCATACTGAAAAAGGTCAGGAATTTGTGGCTGATGTGCTGTACCCTTTAGACATGGGAAGACATTTAAATTCTATTACAAATAAATGTTTTGAATTGTGCTATAAATGTAACACTCAAGCTCAATTTTAACTGCAAAGCAAAGAGATTCACAGCTCCACAGAGATCACTGTTCAGGGGAAAACAGCTCTGCCAGCTGGCAGAAAGGGAAGAGAGAGAAGAGAGACACTGAAATAAATTTCTGTCCCAGATAAAGAGGCAGAATTAGAACCCAGCCTTAGTGCAGAGCAGTGCTCAAGGCATTGCTCAGTGTTTAGGCCAGGCTGGATGGGCTTGGAGCAACCAGGTCTAGGGGAAGGTTCCCTGCCCATGGAGGGGGTGGAATAGGATAAATTTTAAGGTCCCTTCCAACCCAAACCAGTCTGTGACATGGAAATTTCCAGTCTATATGTTTAGCAGTTACTTTTAAAATCATCCACTGCACAAGCACAGAGGTGGGTTTGAATCCCCCCTGGATCATTCCCTCCCTCCTGGATCAGCCACAAGGACAGCAATGGACTTGATGAGTGGATCCACTTGACAGAGTGGATGTCACATGTTTGGGATGTCCCCAGATCGTGGGGAGCTCTGTGCTGAGCTCCCAGTTCATGAACCTTGGCAGGGAATGACATTAAATAGAGAGGAATAAACTCACAGGTCTGCTCAAGTGAGCTCCAGGGACCAGAAGCACCTTAATAATCCCCAACAGAAGCTCAGAAACACTTCAGCAAAAATAATCCTTACAGGGCAACCAGGAAGATTATTTTTCACTGACATAAATTCTGAACACTTATTGCCATAATTAAATTCTCCTGGCAATAACACAGACAAAACTCTACAATTTTGGTACTATGAAAATGCCTGAATGGAGGCTTTACACTGCATATTTTTAAAAAAGTTATTGTAGGTGTTAGAAATGCAGGAGAATATAAGTATTCAAATTGGGTTTATTATTTTTGCAGGATTTTTAAAGAAATCTGATAAAAAAATAAGTCTAGGTCTTCAAGACAGCAAAATGAAAAATCAGAAATAATTTGAAGTAACAGCATTAAAGAATTGCCTGTAAGGCCAATGCAATGATTTAGTGCTTAGTATAATGTCCCTGTGCACTTAGGGACAAAAGAATTAAATTTCAAGTCCGTCAGTCTCCAAATTTGCAGGAGAGAGATATAATGTCAAGTGAATTAAAGAAGATGGATGAGCTGATGGATTCAAAGGGAGCAATCAGAATCTTCAGGACACAGACAGATCTGGCAATTGCAGATTGAGGATTGACAACCTAAAATGGCAGGAAGGGGGAAACCAATCCCCAAATATCAAAGCTCTGGAAATAAAAGTACAGACAACCAAGGGTGGACTCTGAGCCTGAGGAAGAGGAGGAATGAATAACGTTTTAAAGGGATTTTAGAAGCCAAACTTCCATTTCCCATCAGTAGCACTAAGTGATTTCCTGCTTTTAAGCAGAACTCCTCCCAGACACACAAAGCAGCCCTGCAATAAAAACCTGCTACAATGATGAGAGGACAGAGCAGGGGAGCTGCTGGGAGTCTGGGCTGCATCCGCTCGGGCACACGAGGAGCACGCGATGTTTGCTCAGAATGCATCAATCACACAGAAAACCCAGAGGATCCAGGGGAGTCTGAGCCTCTCAGACACCCTCGGAGAGAGACAGGAAAATGTTTATAATTGCCTTACCTGGGGGAATTTGCGTTTGATGGAGATCAGGGCCCCCTCGGGGAGCTTGGCGAGCTCCGAGTCCCGCACGGCGTGCACTGTGGTGGCTCTGGGCTGGTGGGTCAGGGCTTCCACCTGCAGCAGCAGCACAGGGACACAGCATCAGGGACCATTCACACCCCAACACCACACTCAGCATCAAGAGCTTCCCAATGGTGTAAGTACATATTATTGTCTTAGGTTGCAATACAGGATGTGCCCAAAAGTCTGGATTCTGTCACCATCTGTTAACCCAGGTGTGGCAGTGACCCTGATCTCTGTGGAGATATCCTCTGCTCATGGAACATCTGTTAACCCAGCTGGGGCAGTGTTCTTTATCTGCCCCACAGCCCATCCTCCCTCCAGGAGATCTCTCCTGGCCATGGNGCCTTTCTTGGCAGACACCTGTATCTCAAACCAAGACAATTATACTATTGGTTTTTCACAAATATTAAAATGAATGCTATATGTATAATGTTGGAAAACTTTGCTGTATGAATATGCTTTCTTTTAGTTCTGCTATTAACAAAACTTAGTAGTGATAAATATGTATTTTATACATGGTGATGTAAAAAGCTTTCATTCATGTAACTAACTGAGAGAATGGTAAAAAGATAATCAGAAAATTCTTCACATTTTTGGATTATCCTATCTGGATGAAGACAAGGGTGGTGAACACCAGAACTCCAGAGAAGGATTTTATTGATCTCTGTTATGAGGGAGTGTGCCAACAAGAAGGAACCACAAGAAAAAAAAATTTAAATGTTGATTTATAGGCTGGGGGTGATTTTGAATAATGCATGAAGGTCTATAAATATGCAACAGGTTGAAGCATTTAAAGAAGTGTCTTCTGAATTAAGGTGTGCTCTTGGCTGAATGTGAAGCACCTGGCCACATAACCTTTGCTTTACTGTTTCTCTTATTGTCTTTTATTAAACCTTTTTTCCTCCCACACAGAGCCCTGCTTGTCCCTGGGGTCTCACCCAGGGCACCACAGCTGCCACAACCATCTGTGCACCCCAAATCTCTCGGGCACACCCTCTGCAGTTCCTCACAGAAGCAGAAGCCACAGCCCCAGAGAGCCCCCAAAGGGAAAGTTTTGTCTGAGCTGCTTTGAAGCTGCCAGAACAAGCATCAGAGTGAACTCAGCAGCTCAACAACCCCGAGAGCTTTGCACCCTCAGTGCTGATAGTGACAAAGCCATCTAAGAGCCAGGAAAAGCCCATTTCCCTCCTTCCTCAATGCCACCCTGGGACACTTCCATTGTACTCTGGAAGCTGAATGCCAGTGGCCTTGAAATAATTGAGACTTCCTAAAAATTAAAAAAAGGGTGAGAGCAGCCTGGGGTGGTGAAAGGTGTCCCTGCCCATGACAGGGGGTGGCAACAAGATGAGCTTGCAGGTCCCTTCCAACCCAAACTACCTGGGATTCTAGAGGCAAATTAGCACATTTGGGCCAAAAACAAGCATTGCTTTTTCATAGTTTTAATTTTATTTTTTTTTTACCTATGTATGTTGGCCTGTGCTGTGTACACAGGAATGGCAGAATGGTTCAGGCTGGAAGGGAGCACTGGAGCTCATCCAGTCCCACGTCCCTGCTCAAGCAGGGCCCCCTGGAGCTCCACTCAGGGTCGTGTCCAGACAGGTCAGACAAGGAAAATCTACACCAGAACACACCTCCCCGACCAGTGCCCAATTATTTCACCTATTAACATCTATTTCATTGACAGCAGAAGTGTAAAGAAGAAGATGGTGACACAAAGGGAACTAATACAGAGATTTTCTCCTTTGTGGAGACAATCTGCCATTATATAAAACAACCTGGGGTAAGAAATGCAAAATGCAGCTGCTGCCCCAAACCTGCCACTGCCTCTGGTGTTGTTTGGAAATGCAGAAATCCAATTCCCTGGTGAAGTCTCTTCCCATGGCCAGTGATTTCTCCTGCCAGGAGAGGCAGTGTCACTGGAGCTACAACCTTGAATTGCTTAGGAACAGCCTGCTGCTCCATGTTGGGAGTTCCAGCAGCAGACAACATTTATTGGGCTTGAAATCCATAGATCAGCCATTTCCAGAAGCATGGTTGTCACTGCAGCAGCTGTAATTACTGAGGTTAAAACACAAACAGAAAAATCCCTCCCTAACTGCAATTTACTCACATTTCAAATAAAAAGTGAGTATGACTTTGCATTTTTAATTTTCCACTATAAAAAGAAATAAATAATATATCAGCTTAGAGCTGTTTGAGTTGTTCAGAGGTTGGGGGGTTGATAGTTTTATTGGTTTGATTGATTTTTGGGCTTTATTCAGGATTTTTTTCAAAGCTTATGTTGACAGCAAATTCTGACCGAAGCAATTCATTCCTCACAGTACTATGGGCTCAGAGACACAAAATGAGCACCAGAGATATAATAATAACAATAATAACAACAACAATAATAATATAATGCCTTGGGCAAAACACACAGCCACTTCCATCAAGATCCCTCCTTGGAAGGCTCCATGTTCACAAAATAGTTAATCCAGCCAACCAGAACATCTTGAGCTCAAAAACTTCCCCTCAGTCCAGAAAACTGAGATGAACTTGCCAATATTAACTTGAATTTCACCAGCACCAACTGCTCTGCATGGAAAACTGCACAGGGAAATTTAAAGCATCTTTCATTTTGCCAAGCCCCAGCCTTTGTTTATTGCTCAGGTACCAGGAATGTTTTGTTCTATCATCACATTTTAAACTAATTATATTGAAGGACAAAAAAAAAAAAAATCCTCTTTGTACATACATTTATGGAGAAACAAACCCCCTTAAGACTCCCCAAAGGGCTGTGTAAGATGTTCTGGTTTATCTCCCTCCCCTATTACCAGCTTTTTATCACAGGTTCTTGGCTCTGTAATTTACCTTCCTCCTCCTGAAAGCAGGTTAAGAGTTTCAGCTGTTAAAATAAAACCTTTTCTCTCAGCCAGGCACCTCCTGACTGAGTTTAATTTGTATCAAGAAGAAAAACGCTGGAACTGTCTGAGATCCTTTGCCACAATTTCTGTGATATATGAGTGCATAAAATCAACTGTGCTCCAAGGGGCTCCTGAGCCTTTCAGAAAAGATGAAATTTGTAAATTTGTAGAAGAGGCAATTAAATTTTAACTTTAAACACAGCCTCAGGGAGGGTTTTTTAGCTCCCAAGTGTCACTTTGTCTTTTTGACAGAGCAGAGGACACAGGGAGACCTTTTCCAAACCTCCTTCCCAAGGAGCCATTCAAATATCCAGATTTGCAACACCAGCAGTCCCAGAGAGCCCTGCAAGTGCTGACTGCAATTCCCAAGTGATTACAGAAATTGGATCTTGGACTGTTCTTACATACTGAGACTATGGAAGTCTTTGATATTTTAATTTAAATACACCCCACTATTCCAGCATGGAAAATACCTGGGTCCCAGACACTGAACACAAGGAAATTCAAACTGTGCTTTCCCCTTGTGTATAATTATCTGAGTTCCCAATCTCTATTCATAATCCAAATTATTCAGTTCTTAATTATCCCAGAGAAGCTGTGGCTGCCCCTGGATCCCTGGAAGTGTCCAAGAGGGCTTGGAGCAGCCTGGGAGAGTGGAAGGTGTGGATGGGATGGGATGGGATGGGCTTTAAGGTCCCTTCCACCCAAATAATTCTGAGATTCAATAATTAATGAAATAATTCCTCTTCACTGTAGTGTGAGGCCTTTCATTTGGATCATCTGCAGGATGATTCTCAACTTTCACCACATTCTCTCCTCTTCCCACCCAGTGGTTTTAGAGCCTTTTTCGCACTGGTTCTACATTTCCTGTCCATGGAAATCTGCCAAACCCATTTGGTTTTGGATATTTCCATCTCCTTTGGAGATTAAAATCATTCTAACATCAAGTTGCAGCTCTGCCCTGAAAAGAACCCTTTCTTATTTTGCATTTTTTTAATAAACCACTTGAGATCTCATCTGTTCAGAGATTCATATATTTTTCTTCTTGCTTATGAAAAAACCAGAAGTCTCATGCCATATGAGTTTTAAAATTTCTATCTTAAAATTATCTTTAAAATTTCTATCTTAAACCACATTCAAATCCTTGGACTCCTCTGCCCAGTGAACCTTTTGAACAGGCTTTCTTCTATTTCTAGGTTTGTAAAAGTACAAGACTCAGAGATCCAGCTTTAACTTCAAAATGAACAAAATCCACTTGTGATCAAAAGGCTGTAGCATTATTTCCTTGGCCATAAAAAGGGAAATTTAACATTCTGATCACCCATCACAGCTGCAGCAAACAACACAAAACCACCTCCACAATAACATTAATAACCAAATGTTTCAAGAAATAGCATTATTATCTTTCAGATCTTATTGAACCTGACTGGGGAGACTGTTTATTTATATATTTGGTTTCATAATCACCCAAGATTCTCTCTTGAGCTCCTTTCCAGACTGCCATTAGAATCACTCATCCACACCAGCACAAACACAGCCACAGCAAAGATTTTGGCTCCAGTGCAAGAAAGAACCAGTGGAATCCTTCCCACCTCTGCAACCCAAGCCAGCACAGCCCTTTTCTTGCTCGAGGCAATTGTACATCTCTGTTCTTCTCATGTACAACCCTTCCTCCTCCTCCTTTCTAACAAGCCTCTAAATAAGTTCCACCTCACTGCCCATCTCTGGGCTTCTCCTTCAGTTTTCCTGCATTTGCCATGGCTGTTGTTCCTCCCTCATTTCAAGAATCCTCTGGTTTTCCTGGAGCTCCCTGAGTGCTGAGCCCACCCATGCTCTGCTCTGCCTGGACTGCCTGCTCTTCTCTTTGCCACCTCATTATCTGGTGTTGATTGGTTTTCTCTCGTGCAATAAACTCAGCAAGCCCACAGTGCAGAGCTAATTTCACCTGGAACTCCATCTCTCTGAAATCCTGCTGTGCCTTATTTCAGCAGCCCTACAAAAATGCTGAATGTTCCCATCACCACTCTGTTGTCTCCAAGGTTGACCCCTTGGTTCCTCATCCTCAAAATCCCTCTCTATCTCCAGCCCACCCTCAGAAATCTGTCATCCAACACTGCCTTTACTTCCACTTCTTTATTTTGGGGGAATTGCACAGAACAGTGTCCCAAACACTGGAATAACTGGGATCAGAGAGCACAGAACCATTTCAGTATTACACACTCTGTGGTTCTTGTAACTGATCATGATATGGCCATGGGTGAGGGTGCTCCTGCTCTGTTGTGGTTCTGTTGTTCCTAACACAAAACAAATAAAAACACCCCAACATCCCCCCAAAAATCCCTAAACCCAGACCTGTGCCCTTTGCACTGTTCCAGTGAATTCTGACAGGGAGGGGTTTTGAGCAATCCATGGAAGGGGCAGAGGGGGGAGCTGGATGATCTTTAAGGTTCTTTTAAACCCAAACCAGTCTGGAATTCCATGATTCCCACACCTTATCTTAGTTAAGTATTAAAGTGACAAACCAGGTTTTGCTGTCTCCATCCCATACAATGCACATGATTCACAACCCTACCTTACAAGTTCATTCTGAAGAAAAAGTGTTGCTGTAAATCTTTTACAGGGAGGGAAAAAGCAATTTATACCATCACAACCTCCTTTGACTTCATTTCCAACAGTCATTCCTGACAGTTCTTTACAGATTTCCAAATTACACAGCTGGGAAATGAAAACCAACAAGTGAGAAATTCTGTGACTTGTTTTAAGTACAAATTCCTTCCTGAGCTGCACTCAAGAAATCACTTTACTTGCTTAACTTTTGGTGTGTGCACAGCCCCAGTGTGATGAGCAGAGTTATTCTCCTGCTCAGGCTTCAGCATCTCTGAGACTTCCTAGAGCAAACTGGGGCTGGTGTATTTGCTGGGAATGTTGGAAATGTTGCATCTCCAGATAAACTCAGCCTCAGTTTAACAAACTGTTGGGTGACTTTTCTCACCGTCAGCAGCCACTTAAAATGCAAATTATTTCCAAGTAGTTTCTTGTGGAAATTATTTCTTTCCAAGTGAGATTTCAAGCAGATCTAGTGCATGAGGAGACATGTCCAGTGCAAATGTTCAGAGCCACAGGCGTGTTCTGCCCAGCCCCCAGCCAGGAGCACATTTACACCAGTGGCTCCTGCTGTGCCTTCCCATCCCATCCATTCTGGAATACACTGTCTCCAGCTCCTCTTCATTATGGCCATTATTCCAATCCAGAACCTGTCATCCTCTTCCTCTCCCATTGATTTTTCCTTGCTGCCAGCTCACAAAAAGCAGCAATCTTTTGGGAACCCTCCCCTCCCTCTAGACTTGTGTAAGAGCACACAAATGAAAGCACCAATTACAAGGAGATGCTGGGAAGCAGGTCAGGACCTCAAGGATTATTACATTATATAGCTTAAACTCTTCATTTTCCAAATTCTCCTCCAAGACAGCCACAATCACTGTCTGGTAATTAGCCTGATACTTGTAGTGTCTCTTCTTCAGCCCAGAGGCTCCCACCAGGAGCATCAAGGGAGCAGGCAGGGCCTGTCAGGCACAACTGGGTGACACTGGGGCTGCACAGACACCCACCCCTCCTCTGGAGAAAGCATCTGCCAAAACTCCTCACTCCATGCTGAAACACCCAGCCCAAAGCAGGCACAAAGCCAGGAGCTCACCCCAGGGTGCTGGGGAAGGACCAGCACAGAGGGGGACACACAGGACAGGACTGAGAGGACACAGACCCAAAGAGAGATCAGGAGAAGAAACATCAACACTGACATCTGCTGCTGGTTCAGGAGGCTCTGGAGAAGGGCCAGGCAATGAGGGAGGTGCCAGGGAGCTCACCTGGATCTCAAGGCAAACACCAGCACTGGAAGAGTGCAAAAGGGCCACCTGTGGATTGTCACAGCAGTGTCTTTGTCCAGAGCAGGGCAGGACCTGCTGCTGCTGCAACATCACCAATGCTACACAAAGGGCAACCAAACACTACATGGAACATTGAATTTTCCTGGCTTAAACATGCTACCCTCAGACCCTTCTCCAGCTCATCTGCACCTGGAACAGCAGAGGATGCTCATCTCAACAGTGTTTGCTCCAGCCCCAGCTCAGAAGGACCTGAAATATCAACTTGTTTGTATCAGAAAAGGACAAAGGAGGAGACACTGCTGGAATCAGTGAATGAGTGGGAAGAGCAACCAGACAAACTGCAAATCGATGCTATTTGTGGGAGCAGTGCCAGTGGATGAACTCAGAACACCATGTACTCTTCAAAGTTGTTCTAACAACCACCTTCTGCAA
The DNA here is from genome assembly GCA_013397375.1 of Toxostoma redivivum. Classification (NCBI taxonomy): domain Eukaryota; kingdom Metazoa; phylum Chordata; class Aves; order Passeriformes; family Mimidae; genus Toxostoma; species Toxostoma redivivum. The sequence goes on along the minus strand of VXBI01009258.1, from coordinate 125,394 downwards.
TCTCCTGTGTGCCAAGCTAACCCCGTGACTGAGGACATCCAGCCCTTCTGCTGTGTGCAAAGAAGAATCCAAACCTCCCTCTCCCAATTTTTAAATAGATAAATGTATTTAAAAACCATGAAAGGCTTACACACACTCATGCATGGAACTCTTGTGTATCTACACATGGCATATGCAAGAGGAGGTCTAAAATACAGGTAAAAATGAAAAAGGCTGAGCTTGCTACACTTTGTAATTAGGGCAGATGGAGTCAGGCCACAGGGTCTCCCCAAAGGGCTGAGCCTGCACTTTGTAGCAGTGCAATGACAGTCCTGTTGCAGCAGTGAATGTCATTAAGGGACAAAAAAGAGGAAGATTAAAGCTAGGGAGGGAATTGGCAAAAGCCCAGCCTCCTGTATTTAAGTTTTACTCCTTGTCTGTGTGTGGCTACAGAAGAGATTTGAAGTTTCATGCATGTTTTGCTGCCCTAAATCCAATATTACAATCAAAATACCACCAAAAGCCGTGTCAGAAGCCATCTGAGACACACCAAACACCCACCAAAACCATCACGTTTCTCCAGGCTGTTGGAAGAGGATGTGCATGTGCAGTGCCCTGGGCTCCTCTTTGGGTGAATTACACCTGAACTTCCAGAACAGAAAAAGAGAGAACAACCTATGATGAACTGCTCAGATACTTCCTAGAAGGGAGAGATCCAATTGCTTTCAAGCCAGCTTCACACAAGAGCCCCAAACCTAGCTGGAACTTTATCAGGGACCCTTCCCCACTCTCCACTGCTGATTCTTCCCCTGAAAATCCTTCTTGTCACCTCCACTGGACTCTGCTCCCACCACTCACTGCCATCCAAGCATTCTGGTGGTGATGACAAGGATCACTTTTATCTTTCTCTCTCTCAGTGGCTTTAATTTAATGATGCTTGCAAAAAAAAAA